>JAWPEG010064499.1:1647689-1689001 GCA_035771395.1 Myotis vivesi
ACCAGCCGATTTTAATCCTGTCAATTTCTATTACAAGGGGTAAGGTGTTTCTCATCTCCATTCCAGGGAGTAAAGACCATGTAGCTTAACTACCCGCCTGGCACTTAATTAAGGGGTTGTATCCCCTCCCTAACCTCAGGGAAAGATCCCCACCTGGGGAAACAACCTTTCTCGGAGAGGTGACCTTGGTTAAAACACATGGCGCTAAAGGGAGCAAACATATTAAAAACAGTATGCCACACACGCCAGGTCCACGGAAACACATGCTGTGCAGATGCCTCTTTCCTACAGCGACTGTGTCAAGCAGCAAGGACGGACCGGCCTCCGGCAAACACAGCAGCCACTGCACACCTGGATCTGCCTCTCAGAGTTCAAGTGCGTCCATCACAAATAAATGGTCTCTAGGGAGGGTGTGGGGACCTGAAATTTGCCGCCCCTAGGGGTCCCCTTGGGGTCACATGGTCCGCGGGCCTCTCCTCTGCAGGTCCTCCCTGGGTGAGCCAATGGGGACCTCACTTCTGCATTCGCTTAATTTTTGCTCATTAACAACAGGGCACCTGGGGGTTGGGGACAATGAGAGGCCCTGGTGGAGCCTGGCCGGTCAGAGCGCCATCCAGGTCGCTGAGACAGTGGGCGCGATCGCCACCAGGGCGTGAGCAACAGGAACAGCAAATCCACGTCTCTCCCTCCCTCTCTCTCTGGCAAATGAATAAATTTTTAAAAAATCCTTTTGTTTTAAATAAAGAAAATAGGACATCATGAGGGGAGAACATGGACTCAGCGTGACGTTCCCCGTGAGGCCCGGGTGTCCTTCCTCCGGACTCAGTGGCCTTTCTCCCGTCACAGGGGGACATGCTCTCTCCCACCTCCTCACAGGCCGCACCGCAGGCCCCGGGGCCCTGGGAGGCGGTACCTGGTCCTGGGTCCCAGCCCCTCCCACAGCCAGAGATTCCGGAGGGAGGGGTGGAGCCCCCTGGAGAGCTCCTGGGCCTGGGAAGGAGGTCAGGCCTGTGAGGACCCTGGGACCCTGGTCCTCTTGCTGTGCCACTTCGGGGAGCAGTGGGGCCGCCTCTTCCCCTGAGGCTCAAGGCCCCCAGCGCTGGGTGCGACCTTGCACTGACCCGGGCTGGGGGAGGGGGCGCTCTCCAGCCTTCCCCCCTCACACCACCTGTGCCTCTCCTGGGAGGACCCCGAGGCAGGTGCCCCTGCAGAGGGTGGTTAAGCCTCAGTCTGAAGAAGAATGTTCTGGAAGGACCCGGCAGGAGGCTGGCAATGGTCTGTGTCCAGGCTCTCGGCTCTCGGCTCTCAGACCTTGGTCAGGCCGGCCAGCCTGGCGCCTGGCTCACCTGGACAGTTGTCGGCCGTGGCGGCTGCAGTGCCCAGGAGGGCGAGGCCCAGGACCACGGTTCCCATGGCAGCGGCTGCTCTGGTTGGCGGCATCCTGGGTCCCGCTGACAAGGCGCTGGCACCTTTTATTGCTGGGTGAGCCCCGCCTCTGCTCTAGTTCCCTCCTGGCCGGGCCACTTCCTCCCCAGCCCCAGGGGACATTCCCCCCACCACGCCCTCAGCCCTTCCTCTGCAGTGGTCCCCCTTCCCCTCAGTGGGACCAGATGCTCCGGGTGGGGAGGGCTGTGTGGGGAAGGCCTGCGTGAGTCTTTATTTTATTATTTTTAATTTTTTATTAAAGATTATTTTTATTGATTTTGTAGACGAAAGGAAAGGGAGAAAGAACTAGAAACACCGCAATGAGAGAGAATCACACCAGCCCTGTGATCCAGCCGCAACCCGCCCATGTGTCCCTGACCGGGATTGAACCTGGGACCCTTTGGTCGGCAGGCTGGCACTCTATCCACTGAGCCACGCTGGCCACGGCTGCCTGCTTGTGTCCTTAGAGAAAGCCCGAGAGCCCCCTCTCATCACCCAGCTCTGACCAGGGGGACCCCCCGGACGGACCAGCAAGACGGCAGGGGTGGCCGGGGAGGAACTCACTTGCATGCAATGGGCTGTGGGTCTATGGAAGGTTAGAGATTCCCTGGGGTCCAGGGTGGTAGAGAGGAGGGGAGGGCAGGGGAGGTGTTGACTTCCCTGCAGAGGCAGGACTGGGAGCTGGACTGGGGCAGCAGCAGCCTTAATGGCGAGTGGGGAGGTGGCTACAGTCGACATGAACAGGAGGCGATGAATAAGGTCATTGACCCGCCTTCCTCCTGCACACATGGGACAGGCTGAGGGGAGGGGGACCCCGGGGGCTCAGAACTCAGGACTAAGGCCCTGCTCATGGGGAGGGGACGCAGGCCTCCCGGGCGAGGGAGGTGACCGAGCCTCGGAACACGGCTCGTGCCCGTGACCTGCCTGCACGTGGACCTGCCTCACCCCCTGGGTCCCTGAGGCCGGCCGCCCGGAGACAGACGTTCCCTGGATCATATTCTAGCGCCAAGGAAGCTACGTCAGCTAGTCACCGCACCCCATTCCCTTATCGTTTCTCCTGTGAAGGATGATCTGTGAGCAGCATGTGATTGCGTACATCAGCCTGTTTTCTTAAGAATTCCAGGGACGGTTCCTAGGAAGCCGCCTCCGGCCCCGGACATCCCGGCTGCCAGATCTTTGCTGACCTTCCACGGTGATCTGAACAGATGGGGTTTGCGGACAATCCCCTCAGCGGAGAACTCTCAACCCCTCCTTCCACCCCTTTGTTCTCCACCCCCCCCCCCCCGCCCCCATCTCCTCCTCCTACAGTACCTCTGCCTGAGTCCATTTGTTAAGATGATCTTTGGGCCCTGGCCACTGTTGCTCAGTGGTTAGAGTCAGGTCACCGGTCAGAGTCAGGTCACGGGTCAGACCTGAAAAGACGGGGAAGGGGTCAGGGGCCCTTTGACGTTAAGGCTGTAATAAACGGAACAAATGACACCTGAGGTGACACACCAGGTGAGCGTCTCAGAGCCAGGGCATAAGAACAGAGCGAACGATCACAGGTTCACAGATTGAAACTGTGCCTTCCCAGGTCAGAGCCTGCACAGGTCCATGTGGGGGCTCCCGGCCCGCCCAGCAGGGGCTCCAGGCCCGCATGTCCTGGGGCTGGTGAAGGCCCCTACCGTGAGGGTCAGCTGCATTCCCGCCAACCCAGAGCCCTGGGGCCGGTGGTCAGGAGCCGCCCACCCTTCCTCCCTCTTATCTTGGGCGGCCCTGACCCTCAGCCCCGTGATGCCAGGGTCCCGAGATGGAAAGCGTGTTGCTGAGCATCGGACATCAGCTGATACCCAGCGAGGGCGCTCCCCAGGGTCGCTCTGTGCATCCTGGGTACTTTCTGTGCCCGACTGCCCTCCTGGGAGTCCCTGGATGGGACGTGCTCTCCTGTCAGCCCCGTGTCCCGAGGAAGGTTTCTCTCCTCCTCAGGCGGTGAAGGAAGAGTTGAGTCTGCCCGCACACCGCCTCCCCCCCCCGCGGGGCCTTCGCGCCCTCTTCCCCTCGCACTCCTCTGCTTGTGCCGAATCCCAGTCTAAAGCGAGGCAGTCGAGTTGGCTTCCCCCAGCACATCGCTGGGAAAAGGGAAAACACCACCAGCGCCTCTCAGATCTGAAGCTCTGCCCTGTGAAGAGCTCCCGGGTCTCGGGAGGGACGTGTTTACGGTGGGATCCGGCCCCGGGAGGCCAGGGAGGGGGGGCGTGTCTGGAGCCCCGTGGCAGCCACGAGGCAGGAGGCAGCCCCCAGCGCTGCCAGGCCACAGGCCTGCCTGTTCCCAGCCGAGCGAGACACCCGGGAACTTTCTAGACTGACAAGCTCTTGGGGCCATGCACACCTACAGGGTAACTTGTTCCGCAGCAACAAGTAGTACAGACGCTAAAGGGGTTCTTGGTCTGTGTGTCTCCCACGCGGAGTCTCTACCTCGTCCCAGCCGCCGCCGAGGCCTCTCAGGCCAATGGTTCCTCGTTTTAAAATGAGTCTGAGAAAATCCCCAAGGGCAGCGAGGTCCTCGCACGGCCACACACGCTTGTCCCCACACACGCCCGAGAGGGAGACCCTCCCAACCTGCCCAAGGTCCTGTCTGTCCCCGCCAGGACCCGGACCAGGATGGAGAGGAGTGGGTGTCGCTTCTCGCAGCCGGGACGTGTGGGCAGCTGCAGGTGCAGGTGAGCTCTTGCTGACAATTGTTGGGGATGTGACTGCGGGGAGCGGAGGCCCCGGGCCTGAGAGCAGCCCTGACTCCAGCACCTCTGCCTGGGTCCCAGGACACCCCTGCGGGAACACGCACCAGCCCCAGGCTCCCGGCCCCACCCGCACCTGCACCTGAAAGTCCTGTCCTGCATCCCAGATGGGCAGGTGCAGCCAGGCCTCAAGTTTGAGGGAGATGCGAGAAGTGGGGGGCTCTGCAAGGCCTTGCCTGCGGGCTTCCCTGGAGCCCCTCACCCCTCCCTCCCTCTCCCAGGCTCACTCACTGTCCTCACCTTCGAGGTAGAAGTTACAGCACCTCCCTCCAATGAGGGCCGCTCCTTCCCCCGGGCCCTGTGCCCGCAGGTGTGGGTGCTCCTGGAATGAGCCCACCAGGGGCCACAGACTCCTGCAGGAGGCGGGTTCTCTCTCTCTGAAAGGCGGGGGCTTCCTGCGGGGCCAGCCGCCTGCTCCTGCACCCGCTCTCGCTGCCTGGCCTCCAGCAGCAGCACCCACACCTGCCCTCGCAGCTGGGAGAGCCTGCCCGTCAGCGCCCGCCACCTTTCAGCGGAGGGATGCAGCTCAAGGCCGCCATCTCCGAGCCTGCCTGGGCGATCGCCCCTCCGAGTGTTTCTCACTCTTTTTTTAAAAAAAATATTTTAATTGATTTCATAGAGGAAGGGAGGGGGAGAGATAGAGAAACATCATTGATGAGAGAACCATTGATCAGCTGCCTCCTGCAGGCCCCACACTGCGACCGAGCCCACAACCCGGGCCTGTGCCCTGAATGGGAATCAAACCCTGACCTCCTGGTTCCTAGGTCAATGCTCAACCGCTGAGCCCCGCCGGCCGTGCCCTTCTCAGCTCTCTCTCTAATGGATGGTGCTGGGACGGCGCCTTCCAGGCCTGACCGTCCATAGCCTCTGGGCACTATTTCCTTTCATCCGGCCAGTTCTCCCGGGAGCTTCTCTCTTGTGTCACCCGCCCCGAGCGGCCGAGCGGCCAGCTGCAGCCCAGGTGCCCACCTGTCCCCAGGCTCCTCGCCCACCAGCTGGCACAGGCAGCAAACAACCATCTGACCACAGGTCATGCCGGTGATGGGAGCCACTCTCCTCCTCCGATGTCCAGCGTCCGGCTGCCGTCAGCTGTGCGCCCGCCATGCTGTTCTGAAAGCCGCTTCCCAATCTTGAGGTCCCTGTCTCCCCGCCTTCAGGAGCCCCAGGCCCGCGACCCCGGGCCCCGAGCGTGCCGAGCACCTGGAGGCGTCGGAGCACAGGTGACGGCCTCCCCTGTGTCCAGTTCAGCAGCCTGCAGGGCGGGGCCAGGAATCTGCGTTTATTTCTCTCTTGTTAATCCTCACTGGGGGATATTTTCTCATTGATTTTTAGAGAAAGTGGAAGTGAGGTGGGGGGAGGGGCAGAGAAAAATGAGAGAGAGAGAGAGAGAGAGAGAGAGAGGCAGAGGTTTTTGAAACGCCCTTTCCTGGGCATCACAGCTGAAGCGCTGGCCCTGTTGGCCGTGCACCATGTCACGTGACATACTCTAAGGGCCTGACGTCCTGGAATCGTCACCACAGGTTTCCTGTTTCCTGATAGTTCTCTCCCTCCGCCTATGTCCAGTTACACAGATTAGGAGGGAAGAGAATAAAGTGATGCCGACAGACCTTCTGCAAATATAGAAGTACTTTTATTGCATATATCGCGGCTACGTGGTCTGGGGGGACGGGGCACATTTTGACTTCGGTACAAATTACAGCTTGGAAGGGTTGGCCAATGGAGGGAGGAAATGACAGGAGGGAAGAAGGGTGGACGAGAAATCAAACCGGAATCACATGACCTGGAGAGCTCCCGGGGTGCGCACGGCGGCCTGGGGTATGGCTTTCCCACTGAGGGCCGGACGGACGGACGGGACAGTCATGGCCGCGTGCCGAGTCCCACAGTCTCTGGAAGCGGCTTCTCTCGGGCAGGAGCAGGACCGATTTCCACGGGGATCGGGAAATCCTCGCGGGTGGTGGTCGGTTTCTGGCGGCCGTGCCGTGGCTTCCTGAGCCGGAACCACGCGTGGACAGGCGGGGCGGGTCGAGGACTCACCGAGGTCCTCCCACGGGGCCCAGCGTGCGGGGGGCGGGGAGCCCCGGGAGGGCCGCTTTCACAGTACAGGAGGTCTGCCCGCCGCCGCGGCCCTCGCCCCGGAGCCCTGCAGGTGTCGCCGATGGAAATCCAAATTGCGTACCTGGGACGGGCCGCTGGCCGCCCTGCGGGGACTCACAAAGTTCATCGCCCGTGTGTCCCCGTGTGGGGAGCCCGAGGGCAGCACCGGGCCCACCGAGCCGCTCCCGGGGATTAGCGACCACAGAAATTAGCACCAGACATTCGGGACCGAGGACCATCTGCTACGGGGACCCCGCAGACGAGGCGGGAGCCTCTCGCTCTGCGTGTGTTTTCAAATCACAGGACACAACCAGACGGGTCACAGGTCTTGGGGGGTGTGCCTCGGGGCCCCGCGGGAAGGGAGGGACGGCACTTATCACAGAGTCCTTGGTAGAAACCCGGACTGTGGAGGACGGGCGGGGAGGGAGGCCCGGCCAGGCCCGCGTCGCCTTCAGGATCTCGAGACAGATAGCACCACAGAGAGAGAGAGAGATAAGCACCGAGTTTCACTTAGCGACCGTCCGCAGAACACGCGGCCTCCTGCCCCGGACGCGCCCACTCGGGGTGGGTGGGGGGCATAGGGGGTCGCCGAGCCCGCCTTTCACCCCAAGTGCCTGCCGATAAGGCAGCGGGTAAATGCCTGCTCCCTTCCCACGGGAAAGCCCGGAGCTGATAAGACACCAACGGTCGGTCGGTCCGAGTAGGGCCCGCACCTGGCGGCGGGAACCCTTGCTGTTCTGGGCAGATTTCCAATCGCTGCACCTGCTCCTGCAGGGCGGGGTGGGGCTCCTGGGTCTTGCCAGAGGGACTGCATCCAGCGCGGGCACAGCACCCCCCCGCCCCGTCCCCTTCTCCCCTGGGACTGAGCTGGGCTTGCCTACGTGGCTGAAAGTCGGGGACATTGAACGGTTATGACAACACAATACACACATTTACGCCATCACACACACAGCACCTGGGACCCGCGGGCGGCACAGGAAAGGCTGACACCTGGCCCTGAGCGAGCGGCCCGGGCTCCGCGGCTCCGACCTCTGCAGGGCGCGCCTGGGAACGTTTGTGGAAGGTCAGGGGGAACGCACATCTTCAAGTGGAATTTAAAAATGTCCTCTCCAAACCCCGCAGGCCTCAGCCCGCCCCAGCCCCGCAAAGGCTCCACGGGCGAGGTCGGCGAGGTGGTGCGGCCCGTCCTGTCTGTGGAGTACGATGCGGTGTAGACGGAACCTGGAGACTGAGGCGGGGGCGGCCCGGTGCCTGGGGGGCATCGGGGTCATGTGATTCGGCTCTGAGGTGGGGACACGGCTCTTTCCCTTTGCTCTCTCTGGTTTGGGGTGCGGCCTGGTGGGGTGCCAGGGCGCAGATGAGGTCGGGGATGGGACGAGGGGCCTTCGCTGTCCAGGACACCCCCAGGCGGCGTGCTGAGGTCACGAGGTTGGTCGCGGGGTCGGCGCGGCTCCTAGCCCAGGAAGCAAGCCGGTCCCACTTCAAATCCGAATTTCTGGGCCGCCTCCCCGAAGTCGTTGAACATGATGTCCACGATGGGCACCTGCTCGACCTTGGGCGTGTCAATCTCCAGCACCGTCTTCTGGTAGCCTTTCCGGGTCTGGGGGAGGCGGGGAGCAGGGGCGTCAGGCCGCGCAGCCTCTCGGGGTGACCCCTCACCCACCACACCCGCCCGATCCCCCCACGTCCCATTCAGCACCCTCCATAGCTGGGAGCCGGAGCCGGGAGCCAGGAGCGGGGCTGGGACGGGGCCCGCAGCCATTCAGACCCACCTCGTCCCTGCCAGGCGGGCACCCCCGTCGCCCCATAGGTTCCCCCCAAGGAGGTCTCGCCAGGACTGTGGGCTCCACCCAAACCAGGGGCCCTTGTTAAATACTCAGCACCTCATGGCGGCGCCAGCAGGCTGGCCGCACTCACAAGAGCAAGAAGAGGAGGGGTCCTGGGTAAACTGAGGCACGAGGGCACGGGCAGCTCAGGAGAAGTGACCTGCACCTCCCCATCTGCAAGTTCTGTTTGGCGTCACCAGGTCCCCACCGTTTCACGGGCTGACTCTGCCCTGGTACCAAGGCGGCATGGGCGGGGCCACACACGGGGGTCCCTTTAGGCCGTGGGAGCCGGGAAGCTCAAAGCCAGAGTCCCGGCTCGGGCCGGCCCTGCCTCTCCATTCTGCCTCCTCATCTCCCGTCACAGCACGGCCCCTGCCAGCGGCTGTCTGTCTAGGAACAGCCCCAGGAGCGGGTCCTCTGGGCTCAGCTCCAGCCCAATGCGCCCTGGCCTGTGCCCATGGGATCTGGCCTGGGGGGCAGCGGGGCAGGGTCTCGGAATAGGCGGTGCAGAGAACAGGGATCCCAGGGCACAGCTCAGAGCCAACGTGCAGACCTGAGGGGCTGACCCTCCGTGAGGAACCCCGCCTGGCTCTTGGGGCCACACGTGGGGTGCGGAGCAGGGCCAGCATCCCGGGCCCAGAGGCCAAGAAGCAAATGAAAACCCAGCCCTGACTGGCCGTGCGGCCTGAGCGAGCCTGTCGCCTCCTGGGCCTGTCACCCCTTCCCCGCAGCAGCACGGGGTCCAGGAAGCTGCCCTAATGTGGGCGGGGCTGCCGGGGAGTCCACAGCCAGTGGTTGCTGTCATCGCCCCGAGTCTGCAGGCCGTCCCAGCACAGCCACAGCCTCGGGAGCAGACCTAGTCTCTCCTCGGCCCAGTCCCGAACGGACCTGCCTAAGCAGAGGGTCCGGCCTCCGAGTGGACGTCACATGGGAGGGGCTTGTGGCCTGGGCTCCCTGGCCCTTCCTGTCGCCTCCCGGCCCTCCCTCCCGGCCCTTCCTGTTCCGTCTCAGCCCTCCCTCCTGGCCCTTCCTGTCACCTCCTGGCCCTCCCTCCCGGCCCTCTGTGGGGCGGCCAGGGTCAGCCACGTGCTCAGAGCAGCAGCCAGGGGGCGCTCCTCATTTGGGCTCCCAGGCCCCCGGCACCCAGCTCAGGGCCTGGCCCAGGGTCCGTGCCCAGTAAATGGTGTGGACGGAATGAATGAACTACTCCAGGCGCAACGAATCCCACCCCGGAGGCGGTGCCCACGCGATGCTCACCGCGCAGCCGTCCACCAGGGCGTGGATGTAGGGGCTGTTGTCGTAGGACATCTCCTCGTCGTTGGAGCCCAGGAAGCGCATGGCCTTGTCGTAGCTGCCCGTGGCCGCGTCCTGCCAGGCCACCGACTGGTAGCAGTTGTAGGTGATGTTCTGGTTGGCGGAGGCGCTCAGCAGGCGCAGGAACGTCATCTGGACCACGCCCACGGGGCTGCCCTCGGCGTCCACGTAGGACAGCTGTGGGGGAACAGGAGGAGGGCGCTCAGCTGTGGGGGGACACAGGTGCTGACGCAGTCCCTGGGACAACGCTCACAGCGGCGCCTTCACCCGCGGGCCCTCTCCTCCGCAGCGTGAGCCACACCAGGGCGCTGCCTGTCGACTGCCACTCGCCCGGCCGAGGCTGGCACACACCGGCTCTGAGGGGTCCCTGACCCACACCCCACTTTTTCAGGAACCTAAATAACTCCCCCACTCCTATGCCCGGCCCTATCCTGCGCATCCTTCAGGGCTCCATGCATGTGCCTCCTCCTCCAGGAAGCCCCTCTGAGTTAGGTGCCTCACCTTCACCTTGGCCTGTCTCAGCGTCCACCTTCCCCCCAGGGGTGTGGGGCGTAGGCGCCCGGGGCTGGGAAGGCAGCCCTTTCTGGACCTCCCTGTCTCTGTGCCCCGAAGCGGCCAAAGGTTCATTAGGTTCCGTTCACAGTGAACACCCTGTGCTGAGGGCCAGTGATGGGCGAGGCCTGGCCAGGGGGCCTGAGAATGCAGGTCAGAGGGCCAGGCCCCGGGAGCACCCAGGCCAGCAGGCAGGAAGCCCGGCCCCTGGAGGGTCACGGCCGTACGGCCAAGAGCTGGGAGGTGGGGTGACCAGGCGCCCTCTTGGAGCCGCAGGGGCGCCCTGGGATGTCCCCGCCCCCGCCGGGCACGGAATCCAGGGCAGCACAGAGGGGCCCTTCAGCCACGGGTGGTCACTTGCCAGGCTGAACCGGGCGACCGGGCGCCCCTCTCTGTCAGCCAACACAGGGCCAGGGCCAGAGGGTGTGCAGCTCTCTAGGACCCTCCCCAGCGTCACCAACAGACATCCCCCTGGGCTCCCCAGCCAGTGGGGCGCGGGCCAGGGCAGGGCGTGGGGCCGGCGTGGGGCTGGCGACAGGCGTCGCGAAGGAGCAGTCCCTGTCTCTCCACCCCCGCGGGAGCACAGGTCTCTTGAGTCTGGGACTCCGCCCGGGGCCGCAGCTGCCTCCTGGCCCCACGACAGCACATCTCTCCTGCCCTCCCTTGGGGAGCCAGGCTCTCCTCACTCCCACGCCTGCCAAGCGAGGGTGGCACCGTGTGGGTGGAAAAGGCCAGGCTGAGCCGCCAGCACTCCCCAGAGAGGTGCGTGGAACACGGAGAATCCACTGGACTCTGTCCCCGCCACTGACGGTGGGGCCGGCCTGGCGGGCTCCTTCCCACAGGGTGGGGGGCACAGAGCCCACGCCCCCGGAGGACTTGGGGGAGGACTGAATACCCACCGTGGCCGGCGTCAGGTGCTCCTCGGGGGAAGGTGACTGACTCGGGAGAGGACGCAGGCGGGGGGTGAGGGAGGGGGGAAGGAGGGGGTCGCAGGGAGGCAGCGGGGGCCGGACACGGAGGACCTGTAGCTGCCCAGGGCCGGTGTGGAACCCAGATCCACTGTGACCCCTGCCCTCGTGGGCAAGGGCCCTGCACTACCGTCTTCATGGGGCACGGCTGGTCTGCCGGCCCCATAGGCCCCTGTTCCCTGTCCTGTCCACTCGCAGGGCCAGAGCCGGACATGACGAGTGGGCACAACAGGAGCTTCAGCCTCGGCCCCGCCAGCCTCGCCTTCTGTCTGTGAAACAGGACATTAGCCGAGGTGGGCGCCTGGGGCTGTGGCTGGAACGAAGGTCCCGTAATGTCTGGAGGACCCCACTGCCTCCCTGGCTCTGGGCGGCCCCCCAACTCCTGCGCCCGTCACCCTGACCCTCCGCCCACCCGGCTGAGGCCCCGGGCACTGGGTCCAGCCCCTGGGCTCCAGGTCCTCCGTGTGCCAGTGGAGAGGGGGCAGGAGAGGAGGAGGAGGGCAGAGCAGAGGGGAGGCCAGAAAGGCAGTGCCCACGGGCGTGGCCAGCTGAGCATGGGCCTGCGGTGTTGGCAAGACCTGGACGATTGGAAAGGGGCCGTGCGGGCGTGCGGCATCCATCAGCCACGGGCGCCTTGGGGTGGAGGAAGGAAGGGTGTTCAGAGCGTGACCGGGCATAGCCACCTGGAAGCCACCGCTCCAGGTGCCCGTGGGCGAGTGGCCGCTGTGCCCACGGGAGAGGCTGGGGGCAGGACTGAGGGCGCCGGTCAGGTTGGAAGCCTCTGGGCCCAAGAGCTCGATTCCAGGGAGAAAGCTCCTCCCTCAGGGGCCGCCTGTGGGGACCACTAGACGGAGGTGGGAGCACTGGAAGCAGAGGGCCCTCAGGGCGGCACAGGCCACAGCTGGGAGCCCGGCCGTGAACTCAGGAGATGGCGCAGACTCAGGCCAACGCCGCTGAGGGTTCCGGGTGGGGTGTCCTCTGGGCACCACGGCCACGGGTCTCGTGGGTACAGACCCATCGTCTGTCTCCCAGGGACTAGAAGGCGCCTCACTCTGTTTTCATTGCGGGGGGGTGGGGGGTTGGTCATTGAAGGCCGCTACCCAGGAGTCAAACAGACACTGACGTAGCCATTTGGGGAGCATCTGAGACGCCCCTGGCCAGCTCGACCATCAGAACGGCCTTCGGGCTGGGCAGGGCCCAGCAGACGGGCCCTGGGGAGACCCCAGTGGTCCAGTGACCTGGGACCTGACCCCAAGACTGAGCAGGAGACCAACAATAAAGAATTAAAAAAAAAAAAGACCGAGGCAGAGTCTGCATCCCGGCAGCGGTGGCTCCGGCGCCCTGAACGCCCTGCAGGACCGGAACCGCCGTGTGCCCCCAGGCTGACGGGAACGGCCGTGGGTGGCGGGGGTGTCCAGCTGTCGCGTGCCGTGGAGCGCTTCGGCCAGAGGGGCGGGAGCAGGTGCGGCCCCGGCGGCCGCGGGTCCCATGCAGAGCCGCGAGCCAGGCCGTGCGGCAAGCGGGCGGCGCCGGGGGCACTTACCAGCGACCCGCGCTTGAACTGGCTATACCAGGTGGCGGGCTGCTCTTTGGGCCAGCGGGCCATCTTACTCTGGAAGATAGGACACGGGCGCATTGAGGGCACCGCGGGGCAGGGCTGCCTTACCAGTTTCCCGCGCTTGAATTCACTGAACCAGGAGCCGGGGTTCTCTTTGGGCCAAGAGGTGATTCTGGCCTGAAGGCGGAGCAGGGGCCGCCGAGGGAGAGAAAGAAGGACAGGTTACTCTCTTGCCTGCCGCGGGTGACCCGTCCCGCCCTCCCTCGAGGGGGTCACAGTGCCCGGCCGGGAAGGACTCTGTGGGCGTCTCTGACTGCCCCAGAGCGGAGGCACCTGCTTCATGTGCTCAGTTTATCCAGCATCAGGGCCCCTGGTCCTGCTCAGTGCCTGCGGCCTGAACGAATGAGTGAGTGAATGAATGAGTGAGTGAATGAATGAATGAATGAATGAATGAGTGGATGAGTGAATGGATGAATGGAGTGCCACAGGCCGGGATGCCAGTGAGATAACCTGGTCAACATTGACTGATGGGCTCAGGGAAGGACCTGGTGGTGGGTGTGGCTTCGTCTGTGCGGCCACCACCTGGGACAGGTGAGCAGGAGACCCTGGGACAGGTGGGCAGGGCTCATGGTGACACAGCTGGACCAGCTCGGTGTGAGCAGTGGGTGCGTGTGCTGTGTGTGTGCACACGTGGGCTCCATATGGTGCGTGTGGTGGGGTGCTCTCCCTCGGAGGAGTGACCTGGGGAACCCCCTGCAGCACAGCGCCTGTCCCCCTGCGGGAGGGAGGGGCCTCCCTGTGGAGTTCACAGGGGCCGAGGCCGCAGGGGTGCTGTGGAGCCAGGAATGGGGCCTGAGGGAATGAATGAGTGAGGGCCCCGCCAGGGACACCTTTCTCCTTGCAATCTGTCCCTTTCCAATTGCTCCAGGAAACCTCCCAATTCGTTACCCCACATACCGTGGGACTTCTCCACACAATATCCTCCCTCTCCCATTCCGAGACACCTCTACATCCAGTTTCTTCATCCACAACCCAGGACAAATCTCCCCAACAGTGTTCTCTCCCAGAGTCCCAGGACCCCTCAACTTGTGCCCTACTCTTACTATAGGAATGCCCCCCTCCATCTGTCCTCCCCCACACAATTTTCTCCCAAATTGTCCCCCCTCACTCTCATTCCAGACACTCCTCCAGCCTGTCTGCTCTCTCTCCGCTGTGGGTGATCTCTGAAACGGCCAATGCCCATCTCTGAAATGGCCTGCAGCACGTGGACACGCCAGCGGCCGTGGCTCTGCCCCTCGGCCCTGCCAGGGGAGCCGTGCGGCCGGCGGGGGGCCGAGGGGCAGAGCCACGGCTGCTGGCGCGTCCACGTGCTGCAGGACAGAGACTGCTGGCCTGTCCCAGTCCACAGGGCCGCTGCCTGCGGGTCAGTATCCCTGTCCCCGTCCCCCACTGTCCTCTGAGCTGGCCTCGGGCAGGAGTGGGACCGGGACCCTCTGGAGGATGAGGGTGTCCAGCTGCCCCGGCCCCTCGGGACTCCCCGCCCTCCTGCTTTGGGGACCACACCCTTGGCTGTGGGGACCTGCTCAGAGAGCGGCCTCCTCGGGGACAGGACCAGGGACTCGGGCAGGTGCTCGCCTCACCCCAGCTTCTGCCCGACACCCTCACCCTCCTGCAGCCCAGGGGACCAGGCGGAGGGTCTCCACCTGCCCGAGGCTGTGGCCGGGCCCGTGCCCGAGGCTCCCGCCCGGGGATGCCTGGCTGGCAGCACACGCGCCGAGGAGGAGGGCGGGCGGCGGGGTCGATCAGCACTCCACCGCCGGCTGCCCGGATGCCCCACCAGCCGGGGCCCCCAGGAGCGCGCCCTGCCAGCTGACCAGCAGCGAGGCCACTGGCAGAGGACGGGCAGTGACAGGAAGCGTGAGAAGCTGTGCCCTCCCCTGACACCTCCTGGGCCTCTGCCCATGGGGGCCCCGGGTTGGCATCTCCTCTCGACCCTCAGGGGCCGCTGCTGGAGTGCAGGCCCCCAGGGGTTCAGGTTCTGGGTGTGAGGGCACATAAAAATGGGGTCCTCGCTCAGCCAGCGTGGCTCAGGGGTTGAGGTTGATCTATGAACCAGGAGGTCACAGTTGGATTCCCCGTCAGGGCACAGGCCCGGGTTGTGGGCTCCATCCCGGATGTGAGATGAACAGGAGGCAGTCGATCAATGATTCTCTCATCACTGATATTTCTATCTCTCTCTCTTCCTTTCCCTTCCTCTCTAAAATTAATAAAAGTATTTAACAATAAAATAAAATAAAATTGAGGTCCTCGCCCTCACTGGTGTGCTCAGTGGTCAGAGTGCGGCCCTCACAAAGAAGGGTCTTGGATTGGATTCCCGGTCAAGGGCACACACCTGGGTTGCAGGTCCACTCCCGCCCCCGTTGGGGTGCATGCAGGAGGCAGCCGTTCGATGTTCTCTCTCCCTCTCCCTCGCTCCTTCTCTCCCTCCTCCCTCCTCCCTCCCTCTCCCCTCTCTCTCTGAGAATCCCCTCGTGCGAGGATTAAAGAACAAGGAGAGGCCCTCAAATCGCCTGCCTGTCAGTCAGTGTGGAGCCCAGGTCCTGCGTGGGCTTCCGGCCCTGGGCTAACTCCCCCGGCTGCAGCGGGGTCTGGGGGGCTGGGATGGGGGTGGTGCCAGGGACTGGGCTTCTCTCTGCAGACAGTGCTCCTGGGCCCTGCAGCCACCAGGGAGCTGAGGCTGCAGCTGCTGCCCGCCGGCCGAGCCTGAACCTCACGGCAAACCGGCCCCAAGGACCGGCCGCCCTTGTCCCAGGACAGCCAGCCGTCCCAGGGGGACATCGGGAGGGGCTGCCAGGCCCACACCCAGGGCACTGTGGCCAGGGATTCTGTGACCTTCCCCACTAGAGGCCTTGTCCTCCTCACCAGTCCCGGGCCCAACCACACGCCTGTCCGCACACACACACACACACACACACACACCCGCACACACACACACGCCCCTCCGCACACACACACACACACACACACACCCGTTCACACACACATCAGCGTCCCCCCTGGAGACAGGCTTTGAGGCCAGAGGGGACTGTGAAGTCGACACCCACAAATCACAGGGGATGAGCCTCGCAGAGGGAAGTTCACCAACCACAGGGCGGACTGCGCTCGGGGACAGCAGCGAAGCCGCCAAAGCGACGGCGCCCAGAATCAGGGGCCGCCAGCTTCTCCGAGATGCACTGGGGTCCCTGTGCCCCAGCTCCTCCACGGGCTAGGGGTTGGTCTGAGGTCAGAACTGGGGAGTCACTTAGGGAGGGAGCTGACCAGCTGAGGTGCTGGGGAGACCAGAGCCGGCGTCCGTCCACTTCCAAAACCCAGGACTGCAGCCCCATCTCATCTCTAAGAACCCCCACTGCCCCTCGCGGCGACCTCGGGAGCAAACGTCGACAAGAAACCGGCCAGTTTCCACTCCTAAAGCTGCCCCCGTGAGCCCGGGCCTCGCTGGCGGAGGGGGCGGGCGGGCGGGCACTCACCCCCTCGGACTTCTTGTCGGGGAAGACGCACGTGGCCCCCCCGGCCGTAAAGTTGCAGTAAACTTTGAAGGAGTCCCGGGAGCAGCCCTGGTTCGGGTCGACCCAGTATTCGCCTGCGGGGGTGGGGGAGAGTGTGAGGACGTGCCCAGGGGTCCTGCCGCTGCGCCCACCCAGCCCTGTGAGCCCGGGGCCACGCCCACCGTCGGGGAAGTCGGGGTGGCAGAGCTGCAGGTCCTTGCAGGTGCGGGCGGGGTTCTCCTGGGTGCCCAGCGGCCGCTTCATCTGCTCGATCTCCAGCTTGAGCGAGTTGAGTGAGCCGAAGATCTCCTCCATGCCGTCTGCGTAGTCCACGTAGCTCTCGCCCTCCCCGTCGTCCAGCATCTGGCTGGCGTCAATGTTCCGCCGCATCCTGGACGCCTGGATCGGCAGCGGCTGGATGACCTCGCCCGGGGGGCCCTGGGGTGGGAGAGGGGCGGCCGTGGGTGGGACAGGACAGGGCGGGTGGGCCCGGGGCTGCACACACCTGTCCATCTCAGTACGCATCCTGCCCTCTCCCCTGCCTCTGGAACATTCCACCCGTCCCCGCTGCCGGGCCTTGTCAGCACCAAGCACCTCCCTCCTCGGACCCGCATCCAGGTGTCCCCCAGGCCCGGCTCCTGCCCCAGCCGCCCCACCCACTGTCCGCTCTGCAGCCAGCCCTCAGCAGCGCGCCCCAGGCTGGTGTTCCCGTGTCTGTCCTCAGCGAGGCTCAAAGCACCCAACGCGGGCTGCACACAGTGGGGCTGCAGGAGGCTGGCAAGGCCCGAGCCTTGTGTTCCTGGGGCTGCATCAGGCATCCAGAGGCTGCGCTGCCAAAGGGGGCGCTGCCTGCACCTTAAGGCCTTGTCTACTGCGCCCACCCCACATGCACACACACGCACAGGCATGCACACATGTGCACACACACACAGGGATGCACACAGATGTGTGCACACACACGTGTGCTTTCTCGTCTCTCCCTGTCTATCTCTCCCTCTCTGCCTCCCCCAGGGAGCCCGCCTGGGTTACATTCCCTTGGCTTCCTCCCAGGGACAGGCCCCACCCTGCCACTGTCACACTCCATAAGGTTGGTTTGGAAATTGGCACAGACATATCTTCCCACGGTGCCCTTGGCACTAGGAGAACCCCCACCCCCACGTGCACGTCCTCAGGCTGCTCACCGGTGGGCCGGGGGGTCCTGGGTGGCCTGCCTCACCCTTCGGGCCAGTGGGACCCTGGTGGGGGGAGGAAAGAACCAACTCTGACCATGGGGGCCTGCGGGGACCCGGACTCCCTGGGGTTGCTGAGTCCGTGTGGAGGACGGGGCAGGTCTAGCATGCAGGGAGGTGACAGCTCCTCTCGCCCCTCCACCGCCCCCGAGAGGGGAGCTAGGGGGACAAGGTCCTTCCTGCTGGGCAGAGAGACAGCCACCCCGAAAGGCTGGAGTGAGCTCAGGACAGGACAGTAGGGGAGCAGCGCGACCCACGTGAGCCAGGGGAGCGCGGGGCCCAGGGTGGGACGCATGCAGGGTGCACACCCTCCCCCGGGTGACAGGCCCCTGCAGGGTGCACCCCCCCCGGGTGACGGGGCCCCTGCAGGGTGCACACCCCCCCCCCCGGGTGATGGGGCCCCTGCAGGGTGCACACCCTCCCCCCCCCCCGCCCCGGGTGACGGGGCCCCTGCAGGGTGCACACCACTTACCGAGGAGCCCTTAGCACCTTTTGGACCGGGAGGACCCTGGGGAGAGGGGGGTGGAGCATTAGCGAGCAGGAGGCCCCTTCACCCCTGGGCACCCACCTTTGACGCCAGTCCCTTTTGGGCCGGGCCTGGTTTTAACCCCTTCATGCATCCGTGTTCCCCTTCCCAGGAGCCTACACTGGACTCATGGACTGGGAGGTGGGGAGGGTGGGGGTGGCTGGTGCTCACCACAGAGGTGGGGAATGTCCTGTCCACCAGGGTCAGCCTCCCAACCCCCCTTCAGCCGGAATCACATGCAGGCAGCGGAGGGCGAGGGAGAGGGCGAGAGGGCAAGCTGGCCCAGCCCCTGGCGCAGTGGCCTCCCGCCCGCAGGCAGCCGCAGCCTGGCCGGTCCCGCATCAGCCAGGGGCCCCTGGGCCATGGGGACCCAGGCCCTGGCCCAGGTGGCACGGAGGCTGGGGGGATGGGCAGGCACAGGCTCCAGGCCAAGGGGAACGACTTTAAAGGACTGGGTGTTGCCCGACCGGGTGGCTCAGTGGTTGAGCATCGACCTATGAACCAGGAGGTCAGTGTTCGATTCCCAGTCAGGGCACAGGCCCGGGTTGCGGGCTCCATCCCCAGTGTGAGGCGTGCGGGAGGCAACTGATCCATGATTCTCTCTCATCATTGATGATTCTATCTCTCTCCCTCTCCCTTCCTCTCTCTGAAATCAATAAAAAATATATTTAAAATTTAAAAAAAGTTGAAACAATCATTAAAAAAATAAATCCTGGCTGAGCAGCAGCTGTGCTCTGTCGCTGGGAACCCCGTGGGAGTTAGTGAGGACGCCCCCCCCCGGGGCCCCCATCCTGAGTTCTCACTGTCCTGACTCCCCAGGTGCACAGGGCCCACGATCAGACCCCCTCCCTGCTCTCCCAGCAACAACCGGGACCACACCCTCCCAGATACACACCGGCAGGCCTGGGGGGCCCGGGGGGCCCAGGGGGCCGGAAGGACCAGTGATCCCCTGTGAGGAGCAGAAAATGCAGTTAGCAGGACGAGGGGGTACAGAGCCTTGTTCCCGCCCACACAGCACGTCCAGGCCACGCCCGCATCTCCCCTCCCGGCTGCCCTCCGGCCCTGAGCCCACTCCATGTGGAGCCTGGGGGCTGACTCCAGCCAGGAGGCCGGCCGCACCAGGTCCCCAGGCTGAGAATCGCCCACCACCCCCTGCAGAGAGATGGCGGGAATGTCTGCCCGTGCGGCCACCGCGCTGTGGGCAGGGCATGGGCCGCAGTCAGGGCCGCCGCTGGGTTCTGGCCGCTCCCGTCTGCACTGGGGGCCAGAGGCTGCCTCCGTCCCGGCCTTAGCGCCTGCCCAGGGCATAGAGAGCCCACGGGTCCTGATGCCCTTGCCCCCAGGCGCTGGCTGGGGCGGTGTCACCCACCTGCTCTCCCTTAGGGCCGGAGGAGCCCTGAGGGCCGGGGAGGCCGCGGTCGCCCTTCTCGCCCTGCTCGCCCGGAGGCCCGATGAGTCCGATCAGGCCTGGGTGACCCTGTGGGAACGAAGGCGTGAGGGCAGCGGCCGTGGCAGAGCCTCGGGTCCCACGCGGGGCAGTGAGACGGGCGCCACGCCATGGGTGCCACCAGCTGACGTCCCCTGAATGGAAAGAAGCCCGAGGGCAGTCGAGGGACACGACCGCGGGTCTGACATGGGAAAACCCTAAGAGAACGTCCCAGACCCAGGCCAGGGGTCAGGGGCTCTTGAGGGACCCTGTCCAGGCGCCTCTGCCCGTTTCCGTGGTGAACACACGCGGGACAGCACCGGGCAGCGTGGAGGGGGGCGGGGGGGTGCCAGGCTCCCGCGGACACGACCGCTACCGTCACGCTTTTGTTTCTAAAGGATCAATCCTCTGCACAGGTTCGGTGAGACCGCTTGCTTTCTAGGAGCCGCAGAAAGTTCTGGAAGGGCTCCTCCAGCTTTCACGGTGTGAGGGGGCCGGGTGGGTGTGAGGGTGAAAGAGGAAGACCCCATGCCCCTCTCTCTCCACAGTCACCGGGCTCGAGAGTGAGCTTGACATTTACAAATAAATTAATGTTCGCCCAGAAAACCACTCCTGCTGGGAGGGCATGAGGCGCTGCCCCCCCCACCCCCACTTCCTGTGAGGGAGCCAGAGACGGCGTCCCCGCGAGCGTCTGCTCCTCGACCCCGATGCCCTTCCACTGGGCCCTCTGGGCCCCGGGGCCGCGTCTCCCACCAGCACAGCTTTGCTTTCCGAGTCGCCACCTCCCCGGGTGCCCACCCCAGGCTCTGGCGGGCGAGGGTGCGGGCTTGTTGGCTTTGCAGCCACGGAGTGCGAGGGGACCCGGGTCACGACCCTGTGGCCCCCTTACCTTTTCCCCTTTGGGGCCAGAGTCTCCTTTGAGGCCGGGGAGTCCTGGGGGGCCCTGCGGGGGGAGGGCAGGGTCAGGTTCTCTCCCAATCCCGCCTCCACCACTGCTGGGGGCTCCCCGGGGCGTCACTCACCATGGGCCCGGGGGGGCCGTCGGGGCCTGGGGATCCCGGAAGACCTTGTTCACCCTGAAACACAGCCGGCTCCGTGTGAGCGCCCCTGTGCCCGCCCCCGTGCCCACGCCGCCCCCTGCCAGGCCTCCTGTCACTCACCACAGGGCCGGGGATCCCTCGCAGGCCATCGGGCCCGGGCTTCCCGGGGGCCCCCTGGGGGCCGATGGGGCCAGTCTTCCCAGGAGGACCCTCCAAGCCGGCTTCCCCCTGCAGGCGGCAAGGCAAACGCATGGGCCCATGCAGACCTGAACACCCCCAGATAGCCCGGCGGGGGGGCCCATTTTCCATGTTCCTATGGAAGCCGCCTGGCCTTCCTCCATCTCACAGCCAGCTGGGCTCCAAGCCCCAGGGGTCACGCCAGCTACTGCGATTCCGGCAGCTACGGCTGCCCCACGGGTGTGCTGGCTGCAGTGCGGCCCGCATCCCGCCCTCTCAGCCCTCGGGGGCACCGTCATGGCCTCGCCTCCTGGGTGAGGCAGCTGAGGTGGCCAGGCCGGACCCAGGCCCGGGGCCGCACAGCGCCGGGCCTGGTGGGTCAGACTCTGGTGCCAGGACTCTGCACCCAGCGCCCCAAGCCACCACCGAGCCGCCCTTTTTGGGGAGGCTGATGGCCCAGCCCAGGTACAGTGAGGGCCCGCCCTGGGGCTTTCCCATGCCACCCAGGCCACCTCCTCCCCGACCCCCAGCCGGCGAGGGCTCGTTACCTTGGCTCCTTTCTCCCCCTGTCGGCCTTCAGGGCCTGCGGGCCCCGGGGGACCCTAGAGCAGCAAGAGAAACACGATGAGGGAGGAGTTGGCTGTGGGTCCCAGTGAGCAGGGTCTGCAGGGGGACAGGCCTGGGCGGGGAGGGGCATGGGGGTCGTCCCTGGGGCCCTGGCCAGCGGGATGCAGGACCCCAGATGCCAACAGAGTGACACTGGCCTGGAGCAGGTCCCAGGTCAGCGTGGGGCGACCTGGCTGCTGTGCGGGGGGCTCTGGCTGCTGTGAGTGTGGGGGGCTCTGGCTGCTGTGAGTGTGGGGGGCTCTGGGTGCTGTGAGTGTGGGGGGCTGGCTGCTGTGAGTGTGGGGGGCCTGGCTGCTGTGCGGGGGGCTCTGGCTGCTGTGAGTGTGGGGGGCTGGCTGCTGTGAGTGTGGGGGGCCTGGCTGCTGTGAGGGGGGCACCCTCCCAGGGTTCCACACCCCGCAGCTCAGTTTCTGCAGCTGCAGCAGCAAAAGGCTGATCACTAAACGTGCATGACCCGCCTGGGGCCTGTGCTGCCTCTCAGAGGCCTGGCCCGGGGAGGGGGAGCCCAGCCTTGGGGTGTTTATCTCCCCGTCAGCCACCACACTGGTGTTAGCACTGGGCCCTCCTCAGAGGCGCAGGCGCATCGACTGGACCGACCAGGCAGGTCTGAGGCTCGATGACGCGGGAAGCCGAGGGGAGGACAGGCTTCACAGAAGCACCCCGCCAGGGAGAAGGAGGGGGAGGGGGAGGGGGAGGAGGAGGGGGAGAGGAGGGGGAGTTGCTTGCGGACGTGGCAGGAGAGGCCACGCAGAGTCCTTTACCCGTTTTCCCGGAGGCCCGGACGGACCCGGTTCACCAGTGGGGCCCGGGGATCCCTGGAGTGAGAGAGAGAACAGGGCTGAGTCGGGTCGGGGGTCGGTGCGGAGGCGCGGCAGGGCCGGGCTTGGGCCGGAAGAACACGCTGAGCCTGTGTCCTGGGCAGCCCAACCCTGACCCCCCTCTCGGGGGGGGGCTGATGTACCCGCCGCCCTTACCTTACCCCCTGCCCCCCCCCCACCGCCCGCCGTCCCGCTCCCCGGACCCCAGTGACCAGCTCGCCGCCTGTGAGCATTGCCTCCTGGAAGCGGACGCGGAGGCACAGGGAGGACAGTGTCTTCGCGAGGGCGCTGGGCGGGGAGGGGAGCTGCGGGGACTCGGGCACTGACCCTCCTCGCAGGGACTCCGCGGGAAACAGTGTTCCAAACCCTCTACTGGGCAGGAGGCAGCCTCCGTGTGAGCTCAGCCAGGGGCCGACGGGGGAGCCCCTTCCAGGAGGGACAGGACCCGGCCCAGCAGGAATAGCCGCCCTGCCCTGGCCGGTTGCTCAGTGGGTAGCACATCGGCCTGCGGACTGAAGGGTCCCGGGTTCGATTCCCGGTCAAGGGCACAGGCCCAGGTTGTGGGCTCGATCCCCAATGGGGGGCGTGCAGGAGGCAGCCGATCCGTGATTCTCTCTCATCACTGATGTTTCTATCTCCCCGCTCCCTCCCTCTCTGAAATCAATAAATTAAAAAATAAAGTAAGTGACCTCTGAGCGTGGGCGGCTCTGGGCAGGTGACGGGCTCCCTCCTGGGAAGGGCCCATGCTCTCCAGCCCCGACGAGGGGGCCACGGCCCCATCACGGTCAGGAACCAACGGCACCAGCCGAATGGGTTTGGGTTTTGGTCAGAAATGAACAAAGAGTCCGACCGGTGCGGCTCAGGGGTTGAGCATCGAACCATGAACCAGGAGGTCACGGTTCGATTCCCGGCCAGGGCACAGGCCCGGGCTGCAGGCTCGATCCCCAGTGTGGGGCGTGTGGATGTTTCTCCCTCATATCAATGTTTCTCTCTCTCTCTCTCTCCCTTCCAGTCTTTCTAAAATCAATAAAAACTTATTAAAAAAAAAAAAAAGAAATGAACAGAGCAAGTTGCAAATCCTAAGAACCCAGACGCCCGTCACTGTGACCCCAAAGGTCACGACGCACTCACCGTCTGCCCGGCCTCCCCGTCGTCCCCTTTGTCACCAGGAGGACCATCCTGACCCTGTGGGGATGAAAGCAAGTTCCTTCAGCCTCCGTATGGCACCCGAGTCCCGTCTCCCAAATCCAAGCCCATCGGGTGGGCGGGACACAGTGCGCTCAAAGCTGGGGACCGCGTCTGCATCTGACCCCAGATGCAGGCCCCTTGGGAGGGCACCATGCCCCACGGGGAGCTCACAAATAACCCCCCGGAAAGAAAGCACGGCTGCAGAGGCAGGTCAGCATGGGGGGGGGGGACAGGGGGGATGGCTCAGGGCCTCAAACACCTACCGCGGGGCCGGGCTCTCCGGGGGGACCAGGATCTCCGGGGAAACCGACGGGGCCCTGAAACGGAGAAAGAGGCGCATGCAGGCCCTCAGCCCTGGCCGAGCGCACCCTGCCCGCCAGCGCCAAAGGCTGCCCCGCCCCCGCTCCTGGAGCAGCCTGCGCCTCTGAGGCCGCTGTGCCCTTCGCCCCGGGAGCCCTTCCTGGGTATCATCGGAGTCCCACACGAGCCTGGGGTGGGCGGCCAGAGCCTGCCCCCTCGCTCCCCGGAGGCCGTACCTTCCGTCTGAGCTCCTGGCTGGAACCTGGCTTCTCGCACATGCAGCTCAGGAGCCTCCCTGACACTGAGCCAGGGTGGCAGCAGGAGGGGGCATGGGCACGTGGACACGGCGCCCTCCCTGCCCGCTCCCTGCCCGCTCAGCTCCCCTGCCTGGGCTTGGGGTCGGGGTGAGAACCTCCAGGCGCTTCCCCGGGACCCGACGCAGGATGATTGAGGGGGGTCCGGACCAGAGCCCCTGCTCAGCCTCGGGCGCCGCTGCGGCTCAGCTACTCACGGGACTGCCTTTGGGGCCGTCGTCGCCGGGCGGGCCTTTGGGTCCAGGGGGTCCAGCAGCACCAGAAGGGCCCGCCTCGCCCTTCTCCCCCCTCTCGCCTTTGGGTCCCTGCAGGGAAGGCCACGCCATGAGCCCAGAGCAACGCGCAGCTTCCCAGAGCCAGGCGCTGGCCCGGGGGGCCCTGGGTGGCACATGGTCCCCCCCACTCCCTGGCTCAGTGGGCCCAGTGGGGGGTGGGGGCTGGGCCTCAGGGGCTGGGCAGCTCCCCAAGGAGCCACTGGCTTTCTGGGGCCTCGGAGGCTGCAACTGCCTCTGGGGAAGGGACCGGCCTGGACCAGACGGTGGGCAGCACGGACCCTGAGGGGCCCCTTCTCTGGGGTTCATGGGGCGGGGGGGTGGGGTGAGGGGGAAGCAGTTGGATGCCAAGGAGACCTCTGCCCACCAGCCACCTCCTGGGCCCCAAAGACCCCCCGCAGCCCGAGGGAGTTCACGTCTGACCGCAGGGGTCTGAGCAGTCCCTCTCGGGGCTACGGAGGGGACACTGCCCACAGTTACCGCAACCCGTGGAAGGGCCCGGAACACCACGACCACCCAGCCACTGGCAGCCGCCAGTCACATGTGCTAACACCTGTCTGCACACACATGCACACACATGCGCACGAACATCTACACACACATCCACACACACGTGCGCACACACGCACACACATGTGCGCACACGCGCACGAACATCTACACACACATGCACACACATGCACACACACGCGCGCACACACGCACACACATGTGCGCACACGCGCGCGCACATGCACACACGCACGCACGCACGCGCACACACGCGCACACACACGCACACACGTGCGCACACATGCGCGCGCACACACGCACACATGCACACACGCACACCCACACACATGCACACACATACACGCACGCACACACACGCACGCACACACACCCACACCCGCACACATGCACGCACGCACACGCACACCCGCACACATGCACACACATGCACACACGCACACGCACACACACCCGCACACATGCACACACGCACGCACACACACGCACACACACGCACATGCACACGAACATCTACACACACGAGCCCTCTTTTTTGCAGCGCCCCGTGAGGTAGGCACAAGAGGACCCCTGGCTCCGATTCCTGGGTGGGAGAACCGAGGCAGAGTGGGAGCTCCCCCCCGCCGCCCCTGTGCACGGGGCCCCCCCAGCCCACTCACTCACCGGGGGGCCCCCTTCTCCGGGAAGGCCAGGCTCTCCAGCTTCGCCAGGCTCGCCCTAAGGAGGAAACGCGGTCACGTGGGGCCGAGAGCAATGGCTCCAACACTCGGGTTCTTCACACACACACACACACACACATGTGCACGCACACACACATGCACACGTGCGCACGCCCTCATGGGACACGGTGACGCGGGGGCGGGAGTCACCTTCTCTCCCACCGCTCCAGGGTTGCCTATTCCTCCGGGGGGACCTTGCGGCCCGTCAGCACCTGGCGCTCCAGAGGGTCCTCGGGGGCCCGGGGGGCCTGGGGGGCCCTAGGAGATGGAGAGCATTGGACACGGAGAAATGCCGACTTGGCCGAAATCGAAGCCGGCCGCCCGGCCAGGTCCCGGCACACTTACCATCTGGCCCACGTCCCCCGTCTCGCCTTTCTCTCCTGGAGGCCCCGGCAGACCCTGCGAACAGGAGGGGGCTGAGCAGGGCAGCACGCCCGGCTGCACCCCCGGCGACTGGCTCCCAGCACCGCCCGGCCGGGCAGGGGCCTTGGGATGTGCATCTAAGCGCATCGCTAAACACGAGGACACCCTGTGACTCGGCCCGAGTCGGCCCAGGAAGGAATGAGAGGAACAGGTGAAGAAGGATGGACACAGGCTCATTGCGATCCCCCCAAACAGGAGACCTGCGAGCCGACGGCAGCGGAGGGTGCGGGTTCATCAGGCACCACCACGCGCCAGACACGACGCAGTGACCACACCCCACGGCCTCGGGGACAAAGGCACCACGACGCCTTCGGAGAACATTCCGTGGCATCAACACGACACGGACGTGCAAGGAAGGGGGCAGCTGGGTCCAAGCTCCCCCCACGCACGACGGGATTCCGCTTTGCAGAAACCAAATGAAGTCACCCGTGTGCATCTGTATGTGACATGCATACGCGGAAGGCGTGGCCATGACATGTGCCCCGTGTGTACAGCTGGCGTTCCCAGTGTATGCTGAGCGGTCACTGCTGTTTCCGTACAATTACCAGCACTTTCCAATGTTCCTACTATGGTCACGGAAGTAAGTGTCACGGCTTAACGTCGGTGCGGGCACCTCTGGGAGTGTGGGACTTTGCAGCCATTCCAGTATATGGGGAGCCCCGGAGGCCCCTGCGGCCAGCCTTGGTTCCCCCATTCTCACAAAGACAGAGGGGAGGGGAAGCAGGGCAGGGGAGGGCTGAGCAGGGCGGGGAGACAGCACAGCGCAGGCACTGAAGTGGACCCTGCGTCGGACATGCTCCCCAGTTACCTGCAGCCCCACGGGTCCAGGGGGCCCAGGGAAACCTCTGGGGCCTTCGTCACCCTTCTGCCCGAAAAGGCCCTGCTGGCCCCGGGGCCCCGGCTCTCCGTCTGCTCCCTGTGGGGACACGATGGGCGGGGTGAGGACTGCCTCCTGCTGCCCACGGCGGAGGGGTCGGGGGGTCTGAGCGGCCGGGGCCGCAGATACTCACCGAGGGGCCCGGCTGCCCGATGGGGCCTTGAGGACCCGTGGGCCCCGGCGGACCCTGTGGGAACAGACAGACACGGTTGCTTCCGGAGTCACAGCTGCGTACCCGGGAGAGAGGCCGGTGGAGCAGGCGGGGCGCCCGGGTCATCGGCTCCGTCCCCGCCGCCGGGGCCTTACCTGCTCTCCTTTGTCGCCCTTGCTCCCCTTCTGCCCTGGCTCCCCGATCTCTCCCTGTGGGAAGGGGTGGGAGATCCGTCAGCCCCAGGCCATTCGGGTCTGATCTGCTCCCCGCGGGTCATTTATCTTGGTGCCTAAGAGTAGCCGCCTCTCCACATGGTTCCAGGAGGAACCGCTTCCGTGTGTTCATTTTATTTCCTGTTTAATATGAGAGTTGAAAGCGGCGAGGCCCCATCTGACGCTACACAGACCCTGAGCCGATTGGAAAAGGCGGTGAAATCCCAACGAAAACATTTACTCCGCTTGTCAGGGTGTCTGACAGCAGCCGACACCTCGATTCTACGTTTGCAGAGCCACCCCGTCCCCCCGGGTCCCCACAGGCGGCTGGCTCCACCACGGACACGCGGCACCGTCTGCAGTGAGCTGACGCCCTCGGCCATGTCACTGGGGGCGTGGCACGTGGAATGTTAAGCGGAAGAGCTGAAGCCAGCGTCTTCATTAAACAATGTCTCAGCTGCCAGCGCCACAGCACAGCGTGGGATCAATGTCTCAGCTGCCAGCGCCACAGCACAGCGTGGGATCAATGTATCAGCTGCCAGCGCCACAGCACAGCGTGGGATCAATGTCTCAGCTGCCAGCGCCACAGCACAGCGTGGGATCAATGTATCAGCTGCCAGTGCCACAGCACAGCGTGGGATCAATGTCTCAGCTGCCAGCGCCACAGCACAGCGTGGGATCAATGTATCAGCTGCCAGCGCTGGCCACGGTCACAGCATCGATCAGAAGCCGTGGCCCTAGTGCAGTGATGGCGAACCTCTGACATGCGTGTCAGAGGTGACACACGAACTCATTTTTTGGGTTGATTTTTCTTTGTTAAATGGCATTTAAATATATAAAATAAATATCAAAAATATAAATCTTTGTTTGACTATGGTTGCAAATATAAAAAAATTTCTATATGTGACACGGCACCAGAGTTAAGTTAGGGTTTTTCAAAATGCTGGCACGCCGAGCTCAAAACGTTCGCCATCACTGCTCTAGTGAGTGGGCGGCTAATCCTTCCAGGGAGGTTGTGACCCAGCCGCCGAGTGAAGCCCAGTGAACCGGGGGGAATCGGGATTCGGTTCGGGGTATGAACTCCCCGCTCGCTCCCCCCAGCGGCCTGGACCCGGCGAGAGAGGGAAGCTGGCCCAAGCTCCCGCGAGCTCGTTAATAACTTATAATACTTATGAGGACGTCTCATACACGAAAGGGCACTTTGACTCGCTTATCACCACTCAGCGTGAGCTACTCCGAAATCACCCCTGAACTTGGAGGGAGGGCGCGGTCGCCCTGCCCCTGGAGCCCCTGTGTCTAAAGTGGCCGCCCTGCTCCGGCCTCCGGGCACTGGCCAGTGGCCGGCAGCGCTCGGGGCAGGAAGGGCCTCGGCTCTCCTTACCTTATCGCCATCTTCTCCGGGGGGGCCCACGGGGCCCGCCGGACCGGGGAGTCCCACTGGACCCTGGAGACCATCGCGACCAGCGGGGCCTTGTGGGCCCTTCTCGCCCTGAAGAGGAGAGAAGACCCGCGGTCACACGCAGCTCGTCAGCTCCGCCCCCAGAGGCCCCGGGGAGGCCCCGGGCAGGACGGTGCCCCGTCCCAATGGACTTCGGCCAGACACACGGAGGCCCACCCTCACCACCGCTCCCAAGCAGCACCGCCCCCGTCCTGGGAGGGCTGCTTCCACAGAGGGGAAACTGAGGCACCGGTGGTGAGCAGCAGACCTGGATCCAAAGCCGGCCCAGCGGGTCCCCGTGCGGGAGCTCCTAACCCGGGGGACCGGGACGGCGGAGTTCCAGCCTCGCCAACTTCACTAGCCTTAGTTCTCTGCCAACACCCTCCCTGCCAAACACACATGCACACACTCACACACGTCACACACACGTGCACACCCACACTCACACTCCACACACGTGCACACACACATTACACACATGTGCACACACACCGTACACACGTGCACACCCACCCACACTCATATTACACACACGTGCACACCCACCCACACTCACTCCACACACGTGAATGCTCACATTACACACATGTGCACATTTGCACACACATGCACACACTACACATGTGTGTGCCCATCCGCACTCACATTACACACACGTGCACACATACACACTCTCACACATTACACACATGTGCACGCACACATTACACACATGCACACACCCAAACTCATATATTACACACACGTGCACACCCACCCACACTCACATTATACACACGTGCGTGCACACGCACACATACACCGTCTTCTTTTCCTCATAACCTTGACACAGTCTCCTGGTAACTGCACTTGGTAATGCTTGTCACTCACTCCCACCAGTGCCCACATCACACCGAGTGGCGGGAACGCCCCCTCCTGAGCCGGGCACCCCGTCCTCCCACGATGCACAGCACGAGGGTGAGCACACTGGTGGGCACGCGCCGTGTCGGGTCTAAATGCCGCTGGCCTTCGGACCAGGCGCTTCCCGCGTGCGCCTTCCCTGCCTGCGCCACCCCCCCAGCTCCCACTGAGCATCTCCCCCTCTCTGAGCCCCACGCCAGGCCCTGCCAGGGTCTCCGTGGGGTTCACTGGGACAGGGTGATCGGGGCCCAGAAGAGGCTTCTTATCTTCCCATCACACGTCTCCGCCCTTCTTTCCTCCACACCTGCCCCGACCACCCAAGGAGGCGCCTGCCCAGAGCTGGGCCCAGACGAAGGCGGCCCCCGTTTGGACACTGTCCCAGCCCCCCTGCCAGCACGTGTCAGGCACAGATGCACAGGCGTGACAGGCTGATCTTGCCGGGAGCTGCCCAGAACCCCTCCCGCCCAGGAGACCCATGAAGGAACCTGGCCAGCTTAGGGCCCCGCCCCCCGGACCTCAGTCAGGACACACCTGGCCCATACACCTACCTGGCACAACTCACCCACCCGAGGACCTCAGACCACCTCCTCCCCCATCCTGCAACCCAGGTGAGTGGGAAACCCTCAGGTGAGGGGGTGGGGGGGTCCCCGGCGCCTCCGAGTGGTACTTACCGGCGCTCCTTTCTCCCCGGCTGGCCCTGGGGGTCCCTGGGGCCCAGGTCTCCCTGGAATTCCGATGGGCCCGGCAGCTCCGGCTGGACCTCTCTCCCCCGGAGATCCCTGGGGCGGGGCAAGAAAGAGGTTCATTTCCAGGCTCCCCAAATGCACAGACTCCCTCAAGCACTGCGATCCCACCACCCCCCTCGCTCCAGAGCCCTCAGTGGCTCCCTAGTGCCTTCGCAGACTCTTTGGTCCTGCGTTTGCGGCTCTGCGTTTCTGTCCCCCAACCCGGTAACGGCCTCTCTCCCACAATTCCACGCACATGCCTGCTCCCCGCACCCCAGTGACTGAGAACGTCCCCTTTAAGGGCCTCCTGGAATGACCATCAGTCTAACAGGCAGCAGGTGAGCGTACCTTGACCCCCGGCTCTGGGGTCGGCCTCCCACCTGTGCGGGCTCAGCCCTGCCTCGGCGGCCTGGGCGTGCGGACAGCCCACCCCTGAGCCCAGCTTAGAGGCCGCGGGACTCCATCCGCTCCCTCCCGCGGCTCCCGGCCCCTCCCAGGTGCCACGCAGACACTCAGCCTCCCTCTCACTGGGAGGCTGCCCGGTCCCACTGGGCCTTCGCCACCCGCTGCCCCTCAGGACAAGCTCCCGTCCACCTCCCCCCAGGCCTCCCTCCGCCACGGCCTTCCAGGACCCACGGCGGGACCCGTCTTCCCTGCAGGGTGGGTTCTTTCTGAGCCAGAGGACGGGAAAGGCTTTGGGGGCCAACACACTCACCGCGGGGCCTGGCGGGCCTGGGGGGCCCTCGCTGCCTTTCAGTCCAAGTGCTCCCTGCCAAGCAAGGAGATCGGGGTCAAGGGCGCGGCAGGGAGAGGCGCCCGGGCTGGACAGTGTCCGCTCCAGCCCCTGCCGGCCCCTTACTCACCACTGGACCGGGGAGCCCTCGGTCCCCGGGGAAGCCGCGCAACCCGGGGGGGCCGTCCTTCCCGGGGAGGCCGGCGGGGCCTGGGTCCCCCTGAAATGAGAGCCACAGGTGGTGAGCAGGGCCGGGGTCATGGGAGCTGCGGGAGGTGGGACTTCCCGGCGCTGGGCTTTAAAGGAACCGGAGTCCTGACTGGACTCGCTGGTTGGCAGCTCCGCGCCCTGGAGCGTGGCCCAAGCTGGCACCTGGGGGCCCGTGGTCAGGCCGCCGTATGCGGTTCTGGGGCCGGGGGCCGGGCAGAGCGGTTCCGCCTGTGTCCGCCTTCCTGTGGATTTGGGGTCCTCAGAAGAGGCAGCCACAGCCAAGGGCTGGGGGCACCGCCCCAAAGGCAGGCGGCGCCGAAGGCTCTTGCTTCAAGCTCCAAACCACATTCTGCCAAGAGGCCCCCCGAGCCTGAGCCTTCGTGCAGGTGCATTAAAGCTGCGATCTCGTCCAGAACTTTCTCTGGGGCCCAACATGGGAGCGTTGGGGTCTCCGAACCGGCTTGCCCTTAACCTCCTTTCCAAACTCGGAGCGGCCTCCGTGGACGGGACCCACACCTGCACCTGCCTGTTCCATGTGCAGACACATCTACTTATAGGCCATGCGCACACACATCTGCTTTTCAAGTGTGTGTGTATTCAGGTATACACACGCGCACACACATACACACACATACACACACACACACATACGTGCATGTAATGTTTTCAGTATTTCTTCACTGGCTGTACTTTACTTTATTATTAAGTCTGCTCCCTTGCACGTGGCCGTATAAAAGGTTGGAGAGCTCACATTTCTTGTATCACTCACAGGAAAACTGAGAAGGGAAGGCCGGCTCATTTTTATGCTAATCCACAGGAATTCTGACCCCCCCCCCCCCCCCCGGCACCCAGGTTGGGGCGGGGCTTCCCGGGGAACAGAGGGACAGAGCCAGGGCAGCCGGGAGGGAAGACAAAGAGGCACCCTTCTCTGCTATCATTGTCTATTCTTTTGTCCCTAACAGTGGGGCATTGTTTAAAGGGTCGCTTTCCAGAACACAGACAGAATACTGCCCCAGGCGTAAGGGCAAGGATGGTTTGATCCCCAGACCCTTTAGGTCCAGCGCGGCGGGTCAGCCCATCCCCTTTCTAATCGAGCAGCAGGGGGCTAAGCTCATGGTCGGGGCGGGGGCTGGCATGGGGAGCGCCTGTCCGAGAAATGACGCGTCCATCAGCGAAGAGCAGCAGAAAACAGACCACATACAGCAATGATCCGGGGGAAAGTCCGGGCTGGCAAGGAGGTCTGAGCGACTCACCTTCGTCCCTTCTTTCCCAGCAAGGCCCGGGAGGCCCTGCTCACCCGGGGGGCCTGGGGGCCCCGGGTGGCCACGCTCGCCCATCGGGCCAGTCTCTCCGGTGGGACCCTGTGGGAAGATCAGCATCAGCCACAACTTTCAAGGGACGCCCAAGGGAGCCACCTTCTGTTCAACCTAAGGACAGGCCTGGCTGCGGAGGCCGAGGGCCCACGGCACGCCCTCGCCCTCGCCCTCGCCCTCGCCCTCGCCCTTGCCCTTGCTCTCGCATGGCTTTGCAAGTCTCCCCTTCTGGTCAGAACCCAGGAAGGAGAAGCCCAGAGGCGGGACGCCCTGGTCCTGTTTCCCGGGTGTTGCAGGGAAACAGGGCAGCGAGGGCGGCCACGTCTGCCACGGGAGCAGCTCGGGCCCACGCTCCTGCAGCCCGTGGCTGTGGCGGGTCAGTGCCTCACTTCCTGTCCATTAGGTGTGAATGTCCCAGGACACAGGGTGATGAGGGTGACGGCCCTGCCTCATGCTCTGAGCCGCCGGTCCGGGTGCTGCCCTCCTCTCAGGGCGGAAAGCATCAGAAGTGCGGGCCAGGCACTGACGGGACCAGGGCCGGGAGCAGGCGGCCGTGGGCGCCACAGTGTGGCCGCGGGCACAGCTGGTCCCACCCGGTCTGGCCCCAGTTGCCCGTGGGCTCGGGCAAGGCCTTCGGGCTGCTCGCCTGGCTCACGGTGACCGTAACCGTCCCCAGACCCGCCCCGCTGTCCACCATCTGGCTGCCTCACGGAGCACAGGTCCGATGCTCACCAGCTTCGCCAGACGTCAGTGTGTCAACTAGCAGGACCGACCCCTTCAGCTTCCTGGGGAGCTGGCACCTAAGCCTGGGTGGCCCTCTCTGATGCGTGCATATGTGTGTGTGTGTGTCTGTGTGTGTTTTTGCACGTGCCACGCAGGTGACATGGGGACGACGTTGCATCTCACCTGAGGACCGACCACGCCTGGGGGTCCTGGGGGGCCGGTCTTGCCTTGGAAACCCTGTGAAGAGAGAGTCGCACGCTGAGACGCCGCAGCGGCCCATACTCCCCCTCCCCCGCCCCCGCCTGCGCGTTCCCAGGGGGGCTTGTCCCCCACCCGGTCCCATCCCCACGCGTCCCCACTTCGTTCGAGGGGACCCGTTCCTCTGGTTCTGCCTTTGCATGGATTCACGAAGGCAACGGAGCCAGACCCGGCAGCTTCACTGGCTGCTCCCATCGCTACGCTTCTGTGCCGAGAAATGGATTTTAAAACCATTCATCTCGCCCGGCCGGCGCGGCCCCGTGAGTGAGCGTGGACCATGCACCAAGAGGCTGTGGTTCGATTCCCCGTCAGGGCACAGGCCCGGGTTGTGGGCTAGACCCCCAGTGGGGGGCATGCAGGAGGCAGCCGATCCATGATTCTCTCTCATCATTGATGTTTCTCTCTCTCTCTCCCTTCCTCTCTGAGACCCATAAAAATATATTTTTAAAAAACTGTTCATCTTTATAACGTCACTAGGTGTGTCATTTTCTGAGCAGGTCTGATGCCGTTTCCAGCGTCCAGAGCTGGACTGGGTGCTACAGCTGGGCTGCACCTCGTTACTGACTCCACGGAGACCGTCCTGCTCCTGTCGCGAGCGCCTCTGGTGCGGGACGGGGACGGGGGCGATAGCCGCCCCCCGCACGTCCACACGTTCTAACCCAGGAGCGCACACGGCTGCTTTCCTAACGCAGCGTTTGCGTGTCAGCAGCTTGAGTCCCCGGGACCCCCGTGTCTGCTCTGTACACTGGAACATACACAACGACCCGCTTTAACACCTCGGGGCTCCTTGCGAGGAGGGCCCGCGGGCAGGCACTGGCGATGCCACGCTCAGCCACGGCCGGCCCAGCGCCCCCGCATTTCTGAGGGGCCCTGCTTTAGGCCCAGCCGGACTGCAGGCGAGGGCGGCAATGGCCATTTTAAAGCTGTTTCCTCTGCAGGCGGCACTTACAGGATCAGAACCTGGGGAGCTGACGATTCTGGGGCGCCCTGCACAGGGGCCAGGAGGGCAGGAGCCTGGCGGGGGTGGGGGGCAGGAAAGAAAGGCCCCAGCTTGGTCCTGGGTCGGGACCGCCCGTGGCTGCAGAGGATGGAATTTCGTCCCTCACCGAGAAAGGGTCTGGGCTCACACTCTGGGAGGAGAAGTGACCATGGCTGCTTCTGGTTTTATTTTTATAATCCTCAACCGAGGATATTTTTCTATTGATTTTTAGGGAGAGTGGAAGGGAGAGGAAAGACAGAGAGAAACATCGATGTGAGAGAGACACATCGATGGGTGGCCTCCTGCAGGCGCCCTGACCAGGGCCCGGGCCAGGGAGGAGCCTGCCACTGAGGTTCGTGCCCTTGACAGGAATCGAACCCAGGACCCTTTGGTCTGCAGGCCGACGCTCTAGCCACTGAGCCACACCGGCCAGGGCTGCTTCCATTTTTAAAGGAAGAACAACGCCGCGCCCAGGAGGCCTCGGGCTCCCCGTGGAGGCGGCCCGTCCGGGTGGGTCTGGAGCGGGTGTCCTGTGCCTACGGGCGGCCGCGAGGCAGAGGCAGCAGGAAGCGCCTGGGAACTCGCCCAGCACAGAGGCAGTGGCCCCCCAGCCAGCCTCTCTCCAGAGCAGCCTGAGGGGGAGAAGCTCCCGCGCTCCCGCCGTGCGAGCCCCGTCTGGCTCCGGAGCAGCAGCAGAGAAAACGCTCAGCTCAGACGCAATGTTTTCATTTTCCCATAAACCAAAGAGCAAAGCAATCTCCATTCATCAGCCGCCTGGCCGCGCGGGGAGCAGGGAAGGTGCGATTAAATAAGGCTCCATCACACGCACAGAGAGCAGAGGGATTTCTTCAAAGCCGGCACCAAGGAACGGATTAAACACGACATCAAAGCCGCCCTCCGCGGAGGAGGCCGCCCACATGCTGGGCCCCGCAGAGACCTGACCCGCGGGAGGGGCTGTGGAGAGAGACGAGCACTGCCCCGCCAGCCCCCCACCACTGATTGCCCCCCGCCCCCGCCCCCAGTGCGGCCACACGGAGCCCACTGACCCTGCGGAGTCCTGAACTGGCTGAGCCCAGAGCCTCAAGGGCACTGGTGTGCTCAAGGTCACGGTGTTCCCACACCCACTGCGGGGACACGTCTACCGTGGACACAGCGTGAAGCTGGACCGAATCCCAGTGGCTCACGGGCAGGACATTCCCCGCATTTCTTACAACTGGAAAAGTCAGGTCCTTTGTCCTCCTCCAGATGGCCAAGCCCGCAGCGGGCATCGCGAAAAGCAGGGCCAGGTCGGAGGTCAGCCCTGACGGCCAAGCTGCTGGTCAGCAGCACACGGGTGAAGGGCCCTCCAGACCCCCCTGTGGTCAGCCCCGCGGCCGGAGGACCTGGCTGGACAGCCAGCGTTGGTGCCAGGCCCACAGCCCTTCTCCTGGATTCTTGTTGGTTTGTTTGGTGTTTTGGTAATCCTCACCTGAGGGTATTTTCCCCATTGATTTTTAGAGAGAGTGGAAGGGGGAGAGAAAGAAACATCGATGTGAGAGAGACACATTGATGAGTTGCCTCCCGCAGGTGGATGGAACCTGCAATCCAGGTACATGCCCTTAATTGGGAATCGAACCCTCAACCCTTCAGTGCACGGGCCGATGCTCTAACCACTGAGCCACCAACCAGGACCTTCTCTTTGGGTTTTAGAGCGAGAAATAACCGAGCAGCAGCCGGCCATGGGGAGCCCACTGCGTCCAGTGAGAAAGCAGTAGTTCGAGGCGCTGCACCCAGAGGTCTTTGGGAGGGAGCGGGGTGGCCGCACAGGCTCAGCGTGACCGCGGCATTTTGTTTGGATCCTGATGGTTTTACATGTGACCTTTGACCTGGCGCGGTCGCCCGCCTTCTGCACAGAGACGTCCCGTGTGGCTGGCCTGCACGGGCTCTCCCCGAACAGGCCTCACCCGGGTCGGAGGACGGACCTCGGGGGCCTCCCCCAGGCTGACACCCTCCCCCAAGCGGGCAGGCGGGGGGAGAGGCCCGCCGGCCGATGCCCCCTCGGCGATACTCACGGTCTCGCCTCTCTGGCCAGGGTGTCCCGGGAGCCCGTCCTTGCCGGGAGGGCCCTGGGGAGAAGCAGAGGGGCCGGCGCTCAGCTCGGAGGAGCCGCAGTGAACCGCCGCTTCCTCCCCGAGGTGGCCCCGCCAGGCAGGGTGACGGGTGCCGGGCAGGAGCCTGGCACCGGCATCGTCTCCTCGAACCCGCACAGCTACCTGAGGTCACAGTGCTGCCACCCTCACCTCCGGGGGGGGGGGGGGAACTGAGGCAGGGAGCGGTCAGCAGCTCCCTGAGGTCCAGCCCGTGGGAGGTGCGGGTGCACGAGGCCCCCGGCCCGTCAGGGTCAGAGGTCAGCTCCTTCCGAACCACAGCCCCACAGGGCGCCCGTCAGGCAAAAGCTCCCCCCCCCCCCCGCCGGCTGGACGGGACTTCCTTCCCACGTGGAACTGACCCCCGCCCCCAGCCCACAGTGTCCCACAGTCCCAGCCACGGGCCCGGGAAGGGGGCCTTGGCTGGAGGTAGGAGGGGCTTTGCTCATATCCTCGAGTCAGGACGAGGGCACCCTGGGGGGGGCGGGCCTGGCCGATGGCTGGTGTCCTGGCAGAAACAGATCTGACGACACGGCGACAGGAGAGGCCCATGGGGTGAGGGCGAGATGGAGGGCGGCCTGTAAGCCCAGCTGCCGGCAGCACCAGGGCCTAGGAGCGAGCCTGTGCACCCCCAGATGGCACTTGGGCCGCCGGAGGGTGGGGAGCTCCTGGCTGTGTGTAAGCGACCGGGGCTGTGCTACTTTGTGACGTGGCCCCAGGACCCTGACAGAACCCGGCTGGGAGAGTCCACGGTCCCGAGGAGAGCGGGGTCCATGCCCCGCACGCGGCTCCCCCAGCACAGGAGGGTCAGGTGGACGCAGCCAGACGCTCCACCTGCAGTCCGCCCCGGGGCTCCCCGCCCGCTGACCCACCATCATGTGGAGGCCGTGTGGGGCCCCAGAAAACCCCATGTTACTTACCGGGGGGCCCTTAGGTCCAGGAAACCCCGTGGGTCCTTGGGGCCCGTTTGGTCCCTGGGGACAGAGAAGGGCCAGTGTGAGGTCAGGCGGCCTCTCGCCAGCAGGCGGGGGCTCCCGAGGCCTCGGGGTTCCGCTCCACACACAGGCCCAGTCCTGCAACCCCCACCACGGCCCCATCAGCTCTAGGCCCCCCTCACCAGGGCCAACACGGAGGTCCGTCAGGGGCCCAGGGGGTCGGTCACAGGGCAAGGCCCCTCAGGCAGCACAGGGCTGGGGACCCAGGTTCCCAGTGGCCCAGCCACCCCGCCCCCCAGACCAGGCCAAGTAGATGGTTCCTGCTGCCCCTCTCCCCGCCTGGACGTCAGTGGTCCCTCTCCCCAGACCACTCTAGGTTCGCAGGAAAGGGTGGGTGCTCACCCGTTCACCCGGGGGGCCAGCCGGGCCATCGCCTCCAGAGTTGCCCTAGAGGGAGCAAGGAGAGTGCATGGGTGTTGTTATAGCTGTCTGATGGGAGCCTCTGCCACGGCCAGGGTCACGGCCCTGTCCCGTCACCTGCCCCCTGTGCCCTGTCACCTGCCCCCGTGCCCTCCCACCTGCCCCCCCGTCCCCTGTCACTTGGCCCTGTGCCTGCTGTCAGCCCCCCACTCTCAGTACAAAGCAGAGCGTGGGACCCTGGCCCACGCCCCCAAAGGCCACCTGTCCTCTACACACAGCTGACAATGAGCTGCTGTCATGGCTGTGACACTCCCAGGGGACAGCCTCCTGCTGTGGGACAGGGGCTGAGCCCAACCAAGAAGACAGGACCCGGGTCTATTGCAGGGCCACCCTCACCCCCACCCCCACCCTCACCCATGTGCAGGGCTGTGGTGACAGCTGCTCTGTGGCGGCAGCAGAGCTCCCAGGTGGGCACGGGGACCAGCAAGGCACCCAGCGCTCATCCCAGACAGTCGCACCACAGCCTCTGAGGGCAGTGGGTCAGCGCAGGGCAGGCCAGGGCTGGACCACGGCCGAGCGGGGCCAGTGCTTGATGGGAAGGAGCTTTGGGGCCACGCCCAGGACAGGACCCAGGGGCCTGTGGCCGAGGTCACTCCACACCCACCCTTGGAGCTGTCCCCGCCCCTCGCTCCTCTCTGGGGGGTGGGCGCGGCTCAGGCTCTCGCCCGGCCACCAGCGAGAACTTCCTTTAGATTTCCAGCGAAGGCCTCTCTGTGGCTTCCACCCCCACATCCCCCCCAAAAGAACAGGCACCCCCAGCAGAAGGGGGCGCAGCACCGTCCATCCCTAGCCCAGCGGGGCGTGGCCTCCAGCGGAGGCTCCAGCACTGGCCGCTCCCCGCCCGCCCAGCCGCCACAGCCTGCGATGCAATCTGACCCAACTCGTCCAAAGGCTGTGGGGGGACCAGCTCCTTCTTAAATGCCCCCCAAACGTCCTTCCTTGTCTTGTTTTGCACGAAAAGGCCCCGAGGACCCCGACGCTCCCTGTGGTAGGGCGGCCGCCACGGGAACCGGAACGTACCTTGGGACCCGGCTTCCCCGTGATGCCCCGCGGGCCCCTCTCACCACGTGGACCCTGCACAGAAGGGAGAAGAGAAAGTCAGCTCAACCCCCGGCTCCAAGCCCGCCTCCCCCTCCCCCCGCCCCCCACATGCGCCCTCAGCCCAAAGGGGGCGCTTACCGTCGGGCCTCGCTGCCCCCGTGGTCCCGGCTTCCCAGGGGTGCCCTGGAAGAGAAGGGGGCGGCTCAGTCATGGCCATCACCGCCTGGCGGTGGCCTCTCCTATCAGGAGCCTTGTCTTTGTTTTTTTAAATAGATTTTTATTGACTTCAGAGAGGGAGGGAGAGGGAGAGAGAGAAACATCAGTGATAAGAGAGCATCATGGATCGGCTGCCTCCTGCAGGCCCCACACTGGGGATGGAGCCCGCCACCCGGGCCTGTGCCCTGACTGGGAGTTGAACCCTGACCTCCTGGTTCATAGGTCGACACTCAACCACTGAGCCACGCCGGCTGGGCCCGCTGGGCCCCTTGTCTTTGTTTTAATTGGAGACTCGCAGGGAGTTCAGCCCGAGGGAGCTGTGCTCCTCCTGCACGAGGCTGCTGAGGTCGGAGGGGTGCTCACCCCTTACCGGTTTCTCTCCTCCAGGCACCTGCCCCTCCTCCTCCCCCTCCCCCAACCCTCCCCTCATCTCCCTCCCACCAGGGTGGGCCATCATCACCACACAGGAGACAGCCAGCCCTTCACATACCACGTGTCTGCCACAGGGGCGGGTACGAGCCATTACATTCTCTACAGGGTCCGACCAGCCCCTCGCGTTTCACACATAAGCCCTGCGTCTCCCTCACGGAACTGGGCTCAAGTGGCTGTTTTGCATTTTCTAAACCTCAGGAGACAGAGGCGCTGGGTGTTTTTTTGTGTGTGTTTTTTCCAGAAGCAACGACGTAAACTCCGGTAAAGGCAGCTTCTCGAGGCACGTGGAGTCACGGACAGGCCCCCGTCCCTCCACCGCTTCTGAGGCAAACTCCAGAATTGTTCCGGTTTCTGGCCGCCCGTCCATCCGGGAAGGAGCCGTGTGCTCCGGGCCCTGCTCAGTCATCCCGGACATTAACCCACTAGATCTCCGCGCGGCAGAGCCAGCCGCCCGGGGCCATGCGGTCCTTACCCGGCCGCCCTTCTCTCCGTTGGCGCCCGGAAAGCCAGGGAATCCGATGGAGCCCTGGAAGAGAGGGGGGCGGAGCCTGAGGCCGGGCCAAGCACGAGCTCTGTGTGTGAGCCAGCGGGGGACGTCTGTCCCGGTCCCCAGCCTCCGACACACTCCACCACCCACCCACCACCCATCCGCTCACCCACCATCCACCATTCACCCACCATCTACCATCCACCCACCATCCATCCGCCCACCCACCATTCACCCACCATCCACCATCCACCCACCATCCATCACCCATTCATTCATCCACCATCCATCTATCCATCCATCCATCATCCATCATCCATCCACCATCCATCCATTCATCCATCCATTCATCTGCTCACCCACCCACAATTCACCCACCATCTACCATCTACCCACCATCTATCCACCCACCATCCATCATCCATTCATTCATCCATCCATTCATTCACCCATCCATCATCCATCCATCCAGCCACCCATCCATCATCCATCCATCAATCCATCATCCATCCATCAATCCATCCATCCATCCATCATCCACTCACTCACCCACCCACCCACCATCTACCATCCACCCACTATCCATCATCCATTAATCCATCCATCCATCCATCCATTCACCCATCTGCCCACCCATCCATCCACCATCCATCCATCCACCCACTCACCTACCCACCATCTACCCACCATCCATCCATCCACCCACCATCCATCCATCCACCCGCCATCCATCATCCATTAATCCATCCATCCATCCATCCATCCATCCATCATCCACCCACCCACCATCTACCCACCATCCATCCAGCCGCCCGCCATCCACTTCATGAGCATTTCCTAAGCAAAGACTCCAAATCTAAAAACCACAACTGAGTCCTGTGTTTCCCCTTCCTCCCTCCCTCCACGCCCTCCTCTCGCGTGGCCATGTCTTCAAAGAGCTGGTGCCTGGGAGAAAAGGGAACACCTACAACTAAGATTAACCGGCGACAGCGTGTGAATCTCACATTGGGACACCGCTCACTGCACCTGTTGTCACGTTCTGCTGTCTTCCGGAACATGGCTAAATACAGCGCAAACCACGCACCACCTGGAGCCCTAGATATAGATCTGTCACCCCAGCGCTCCACGCGGTGCATGGGGACAGCTCAGGCTCACACAGTGCACGGGGACAGAGGAGAGAGCCCCACGCGGTGCACGGGGACAGCTCAGAGCTCACACTGTGCGCGTGGACAGAGGAGAGAGCCCCACACTGTGCGTGGACAGAGGGGAGAGCCCCACACTGTGCACGTGGACAGAGGGGAGAGCCCACGCGGTGCACATGGACAGAGGGGAGAGCTCCACGCGATGCACGTGGACAGAGGGGAGAGCCCACACTGTGCGCGTGGACAGAGGGGAGAGCCCCACACTGTGGGCGTGGACAGAGGGGAGAGCCCCACGCGGTGCACGTGGAC
>JAWPEG010064499.1:1691859-1705803 GCA_035771395.1 Myotis vivesi
GGTTGGGGGCCCAGGGCCGGGGGACAGGGGGGTTGGGGGGCTGAGGGGTTGGGGGCCAGGGGGCCGGGGGGCTGAGGGGTTTGAGGGTCGGGGGCCAGGAGCTGAGAGGTTGGGGGCCCAGGGCCGGGGGCCAGGGGGGTTGGGGGGCTGGGAAGCCGGGGGCTGGGGGGAGGGTGCAGGGATTGGCGGTAAAGATGGGCAGTTACAGGACAGGCCGGTGCCAAGCACAGCACAGGGACAGCGGTCAGCAATATCATCCTAACTGCATGGTGGCGGGTGGGGGCTGGAAGCATCCGTGAAGCGTACGATGGGCTAACCACTGCGCTACACCTGAAACCAGCACAGAACAATCCTGGACGTCAACTGTAACTGAGACAGAAACAAGAGCCCTGGCTGGTCTGGCTCAGTGGATAGAGCGTCAGCCTGTGGACTGAAGGGTCCTGGGTTCGATTCCCGGTCAGGGCACAGGCCCAGGTTGCGGGCTGGATCCCCAGTAGGGGCCGTGCGGGAGGCGCCAGTCCACGATTCTCTCTCCTCATGGATGTTTCTCTCTCCCTCTCCCTCTTCCTTCCTCTCTGAAATCAATAAACATTTAAAAGAAAAAAGAGAGGCGTGGAGTCCACGAGAGGCCGCCTGGCTCTGGGCAAGAGCTCTCTTAACGGCCCTGTCTCCCCCAGACTCCGAAGGACTGGTGACTCCTGGGGGCCCCAGTGCACTGCAGGGAGGGGGTTCCATGGAGGGAAGTGGGGTTCAGGCCCAGCCCCCTCCCAGGCACCTCTCCTTCCTGCAGGGCCACGCGCCTGGCAGTTTCCCTGACACGTGGCAGGACACGCCCCACGGACATGAACCACGGCAGGAAATGGACAGAACCTACAGCTGGCGGCGACGCCTCCCGGGCCTCAGCGTTTGACACTCGGCCACGGGGTTGGGTGGCTTCGCTTTGTTGTCATTTCATTTAGTTCCCTAATTTCCCACGGCAAAACCTGCTACTTTATCACTAGAGAACGCAGCTGGGCGCGAGTGTAAATTAAGGATGTAAATGGCATGTTGCAAAGCCGTCGTCACTTTCCACCTAAACGCCCAGGAGACGGCCCTCGGCTTTGTGAGGACGGGTGTGGCTGGCACCCGTGGCCCCGGTCCCCATGGGACAACTGGCGACCCGTGACCGGCCGGCCCAGCGACCTCCGCCGGCAGGTGGGAGCCGCCGGGCGCCGCTCAGCTCGCCCGCTAATCATGGACGCAAACGCCCTTGCTCGGTTTTTCACCGCGTCACTAAAGCACCGAAGACTCCATGTCCGGAATAATTACGCGGCTCATCTTGCTTTCTGAAATGGGCTCTACGCATCCCCAACCGAATATTCCAAAAAGACAAAAAAAAAAACCCACCAGCGACTTACAGAGAGGGTGGCGGGCGCAGGGACACGGCTACCCCCACGCCGGGCCTCATGCATCACCTCCCCTCTCCCCGCCCCCACAGCCTGATCTGTCACCGACTCGCTATTTCTAGGCAGCACCGGTTTGGCTCCACAGCTGCGTGCTCGCACATTGCTCCCGCCCACCACCCCTGCTCGGAGCGTGAGCCCTAAAAATACACTCGCGCACGCCTCCCTCCTTTCCAACTCCGGGGACACAGCCCCCGCCTGCGCCAGCCCAGCCTCCGGAGGGAAGGCGGCGAGGCTGGGTCCCGACAGCCCACGCGCCCCCGATAGTAACCACGTTCCCACTCAGGCAGTCACCACCCCTCGTGGAAACACGTTCCGGAAAGCATGTCCCAAGCCCAGTCCTCCGGAGCGATCCGGCTCGAGGTCTCCTGTGGGTCTTTGCCAAAGCAAGTGAGTGACAGCCACGCACGTGGCCGGCCCGGAGCCTGGGTCCCAGCCCTTCCTGGGCAGGGACGGGCCTGTGAGGGGGGCGGCGAGCAGGGTACTCACCGGGGGTCCGTCGGCGCCGGGCATTCCTGGGAGGCCTGGCTTACCCAGCGGGCCCTGGAACAAAGCAGACCCCGTGAGCAGGTGCCGGACTCCCAGCTGCCCACCTGCCCTGCATGCCCCACGGGGACTTTTCACCATTTCTGTCAAAGACCATTTGCCGAAGGAAGCGCAGAGGCAATCCCCAGCCCGTCGGTACATGGAGCGCCAGCGAGGCCGGCTCAGCCTTCGCTGCCCCAGGGCCTTCGGTGTTGCAATGGGAACAAATGTCCAGCCAGGTGGGGGCAGGACCCCAGGTGAGGTCAGGACCCCAGGTGGGGGCGGGACTCCAGGTGGGGGCAGGAGCCCAGGTGAGGTCAGGACCCCAGGTGGGGGCGGGACTCCAGGTGGGGGCAGGACCCCAGGTGAGGTCAGGACCCCAGGTGGGGGCGGGACTCCAGGTGGGGGCAGGACCCCAGGTGAGGTCAGGACCCCAGGTGGGGGCGGGACTCCAGGTGGGGGCAGGACCCCAGGTGAGGTCAGGACCCCAGGTGGGGGCGGGACTCCAGGTGGGGGCAGGACCCCAGGTGAGGTCAGGACCCCAGGTGGGGGCGGGACTCCAGGTGGGGGCAGGACCCCAGGTGAGGTCAGGACCCCAGGTGGGGGCGGGACTCCAGGTGGGGGCAGGAGCCCAGGTGGAGGCAGGACCCCAGGTGAGGGCGGGAGCCCAGGTGAGGGCGGGAGCCCAGGTGAGGGCAGGCCTGGCCAGGTTCAAATTTAACGGGGCCCCATATTTACTCTTGTTCCTAAATTTGGTCCCCTATACAGGGCTAGAGAGTGAATGAATGCATGAGAGAGTGAGTGAGTGAGTGAGTGAATTTATAAGTCAGTGAACAAGAAAGACCCGCAACCTCTGGGCCTGTTGCTCTGAGCTTCCCCCACTCTGGGGAGGACAAAGGCTCACATCCCGAGCTGGCAATGCCCAGCGCGCCTCCCCGGCCTGGACTGCACCCCACAGGCAGGCGAGGATGCCCTCTGCCCAGCCCAACCCACCTACCTTCTCTCCTGGGGGCCCGATGGCGCCCTGAGGGCCTGGCAGACCCTGGGAAGGGGAAGAGCAGGCGGAAAGGTCAGGAACTGGTGGCTGGGAACCTCCCCTCCTCCCCCCCTCCCCCTTTGCTCCCCTCCCCCTTTTCCCCCTCCCCCTCTCATCCACTTGCCCCCCTCGCCCACCTTCCCCCCCTCCTCCGGCACCGGCTCAGGTTCCAGGCCACCTCCAGGCTGCAGCCCCTTCGGGTGGCCAGCAGCATGGGCAGCTCAGTGGGGCTCGGGCCCAGGCACCACACTGAAGCCTGCGCCTCCCGCCGCCCCGAAACCCGTCCGACTCCCTTACCTGGGCACCTGGGTTGCCCTGCTGTCCGGGGGGGCCGGGCTCGCCCTGGGGACCCTGCAGGAAACGAAAGCAGAGGCACTGAGGAGGGCTCTAGAGGGTGGGCAGGGGGACTGCACCCCTTCTATGGGGGTCTGGGCCCCCCACTCCCAGCCTCCCAGCCTTCCAGTCTGTCTCACGCCTGACAAGAGCACTCAGGAGGCTGCCCACGGGAGAGGCTGGCGGCCCAGCGGCCAAGGGCGGCCCAGATGAGCACCTGCAAGGCTCGCGACCTCGGGCCCAAGCACCCATTTGCTCTGAAACGCAGCCCAGACAGCCGCCAGGGGGCAGGAGAGAGCAACTGACCAGAAGGTATTCCAACTGACCAGAAAATTCCCACCCTCCCGCCACACACGGAGCATGCAGAGCGCCCCTGGCCAGCGCCCTGAGACCACACTCGGGAGGGCGGGGCCCAGGGGTGCTCCTCATGCCCCCGCAGTGAGGAGGGATCCCCCACGCTGGGCTGACCGGCCCCCGGCTGGCGTGAGCTCTCCCGCGGGGTTGCCCACCTGGCCCGGGCTCGGCAGGCCTCCCCACAGCCCGTCTGGTTTAGGGGTGACATCGCCCTGGCCTGGCTGTGCACGCCCCGCCTGGGGACGGCCCCGAGGCCCAGTGGGGGGACCCCGGACACTTACCACATTTCCCTTGGGGCCCGGCTGGCCATCCATCCCCGTCACGCCCTGGAGGGGACGGAAGCGGAGACTGAATGTGGGAGAAGGCGCCTCCGAGGGAAAGACCGCCCCCCGCGCTCGGCCTGGCCCGCATGTCACAGGACGCACGGCCCTGGGGCAGGGGCAGCCTGGGCCCCAAAGAGACCCTAAGGTCTTGATGGGCGAGGGGTACGGAGCTCCGGGCCCCGGGGGGTGGGGGAGAAGGCCCAGCGTTGGCGGGAAGCAGGTGAGCCCAGGGCAGAGGGGCCGAGGAGGGTGGACAGGACGGGCCGGGCCGCCCTGGGGAAGCCGCCCCTGGAACCACGGGCTTCTCCCTCCTTCCAGAACTTCCAGAAGCTGCTGGAAGTGCTGTCCAGCAGGGAGCACGTGGTGTCCGGGTCGGTGTTTATACCAGCGCACGTGTGCGCGTGAGGACAGGGCTGTCACGCCAGCAGCTCCGGGCCACCACCCGCCACCCACACCTGCCGCCGGGGTCCTTTGGCCATGGGCATCCGACACCACTGCCCGCACACCGGCCCTGGGCGAGCGTGCCCGGCGGTCAGTGTGGTGAGCCAGCTGCCTGAACGCCCGAGGGCACAGACACAGCAGGTGACAGGACTTACAGGAGGTCCCGGGGGGCCCGGAGGACCCTTTGGCCCCAGCAGACCGCGCGGCCCCTGCAAGAGGAGAGAGCGAAGATGATTAGGACTCGGCCAGGGCTCCACCTCTGCCCGCCCCCCCGCCCCCAGTGCAGCCCCGCCCAGGCCCCGTGCCAGCGGCTCTCCACGCTGCCCAGGGAGCGTGGCCAACACCCGCTCCTGCCCCTGCTCCCGCTCCTCACCCGCCTCTCCACTGGGGCCCCTGGAACGGATGGGGGCTCCGTGGGAGGTCATGGGTGCCCTCGGGGAAAGGGGGCCTTCGGAATCGACGGCCCAGGGCCGGTGAGCCCAGAGCCCATCCACGAGGCCGCAGTCACGCCTGCCCGGCACCGTGGCCGATCCTCGCTCCCAGCCCCTGTGCAGCCCTCTGCTCGTCTCGGCCATGAGAGCCGCGGGGCAGGGGCTCAGGGGAGGAGACCGGCCTCTGACCGGGACGCCTGGATCGGGTCTCTCAGGGCGGTCACTGTGGCTGAGCTGTCCCCCCGCCCTGGCAGCAAGGGCACATGTGGGAACAGCCCTGAGGATGGTTAAGAGCTGAGCGGCCACTCGGCAGCCCCCGCCGCCCGGGAAGGAGCCACCCCGGGAAGGAGCCACCCCTGTGGCTCCCGCCCGCCGCCTCCCAGTGAGCTGGCGCCCTTGGCCGAGGCGTCGTGGTTTCATGCCCGTGGCAGTGACAGGGCTGCGGGTGTGGCGGTGAGGAGTCCCGCCCACACCACTGCCGCTGAGACGCTGCCTTCGTCACTCTGATCCCTCGGCAGAGCCGTGGTTTAGGGTTAATGACCCAGAAGGGGCGGCTCAGACGCGCGTGAAAGAGGGAGCGCGATGAACCCCCTCCCAGCTACTCAGACACCCGGGGTCACTCAGCCCGATGCCCGGCTCCTGCCCGCTGGCCACATTCCCTCCCTCAGCATCGCCGTGCACACCCCGCGGCAGCGTCAAGGGAAGGGGACACTCGGAGAGTGGCCGTGAGGGAAAGTCATGACCGTCCTTTGGTGGCTCAGGAAATGGGCTTCGGCCCCCAGAACCCCGAGTGGGGGAGCGATGTGGGGCCCGGGCAGGTGGTGCTACCGAGGGAGGCTCCTCCCCGCGCCCGTCAGGAAGGGCGCAACCCGCTACTCCAGGCCTGCGACTGCCCCGACTCGCCCACTGGTGACCCCGCACGCCCACCGGTGACCCCGCATGCCCACACGGTGACCCCGCACGCCCACCAGTGACCCCACACACTCCCATGACTGCAGCCTGGCCCCCACCCCAGCCTCAGGGACCTGGCCTCCCCCTGGAAGGCTGGGATTGACTCCCTAGAGCTGTCCCCCAACCTCCCCATTGCACCTCCTTTCCCTTGCAGGGAGTCCCCAGATCTGTTTCTGGGTCCCCGCTGAGCCCCTCGCTGTTGCTGCTCGAAGACGGTCCCCGATTCAGCCTCAAGGGAGCCCCTCCTGCAGCTGCCCCCCCTCCCCGAGGACACAGAATCCCACCCGATCAGCCACTTACCGGTTCCCCGGGCAGCCCTCGGGGCCCAACTTCTCCATCGTCACCCTGCGGAGAGCAGGAGCCAGGGATTAGGGACAGGCGCTAAGGCCTCGCCCAGGGACACTTCAGCACGTTCAGTCAGAACGGGACGCAGGGCCTGCCTCACGTGGCTCCCACACCCAGCTCTGCCCTCCTCACCCCAGGCCCTCCCACCCCCGAGCTCCGCCCCTTGCCACCTGCTGGCTCCCCTCTTCCCAGCATCCCAGGTGCCTGTCCCTGGAGGAGAGGCACTCGGGACCTGACGCCCAGACCAGCGGGAAGGATGAAGGTAAACATCCGCCATTTGCTTTTATCGGGGCTCTGGGTGCCCCCCCCCCCGCCCCGTCCCGTCTGCCTCGCCCACTCTCCACACGCAGTGTGTCTGCCACCGACCAGCATGCCACATGCATTCTTCCTGCCAGGCTCCGAGGAGAGGGGCCGGCGGGGGCGGCGAGGCCCGCGGTACGTACCCTGTCTCCGTCCTCTCCCGGCGGTCCCGGCGGGCCCGAGGGGCCAGGGTCACCCTGGAAGCCAACCAGAGTCAGGTTAGCTACCCGAGCGGGTCGCGCACGCCTGTCCCACGTCCCCATGGGCTTTCTCTAGTTCTGAGATGGAAACCCCCGCCCCCATGCAGCCCCTCGTGGAGTCGGGGGGGATCTGCGGTGAGGCCTGGCCGGCTCCCCTGCAAAGGCTGACACCCGGGAACCGGCGTCTTGGGGGCAGGGGGCCGAGCAGCACTGGCTGAGCCGCAGCAACCATTTCTCAGTGTCACCGAGTGTGACGGCTGGACCCCACGGACAGTGTGTGCACGTGTGCATGTGTCTGTGTTCACGTGTGTGCGTGTGCATAAGTACGTGTGTGCATGTGTCTATGTGTGTGTGCATGTACGTGTGCACACACGTGCCTGCATATCCAGAATGTGCTTAAATATAAAAGAGGCGGCATGCCCTAGCCGGGGTGGCTCAGTGGATAGAGCGCCGGCCTGTGGACTGAAGGGTCCCAGGTTCAATTCTGGTAAAGGTCACATGCCCGGGTTACGTATGAGCTCAATCCCCAATAGGGGGCGTGCAGGAGGCAGCCGATCAAAGATTCTCCCTTCTCATTGATGTTTCTCTCTCTCTCTCTGAAATCAATAAAAACATATTTAAATAAATAAGTGAAAGAGGCGCCATGTGTGAAAAAGGAGAGAAGCCCCCAGTGAGCCGCTCGGAGCGGCGTGCGGAGCCCACACGGAGGGATGCAGCCACGCCTCCCGAAGCGCTGAGTCCCGTCCACCAGAAGGTGTTTTTCCGGAGGGGCTGCCCCGCCGGGGGGGGGGGGGGGGGGGGGGGGCGGGGGGGGGGCGGGCGGGGGCGGGGGGGNCCCCGCCCCCCCCCCCCCGCCCGCCATGACTGGGCCGCCGCTTCCCCATCACACGCCGGAGAAGATCCGCTCCTGGACGCCTCCACCAGCACAGCTTCACGCCGAGTTCATCGCCCCCCAGGAGGCGCCTGCAGCGGCCACGTTGGAATCGAGGGGACCCAGCCGCACCCCAGCAACCTGAGGCCGGGGAAGGGCCTCCGGAGACACCACCTGCCGCACCCAGGCCAGCGGGACCTCAGGCTGGGCGTGCCCCACCCCCACCCCCACCCGGGCACTCACCCGGTGGCCCTTCTCTCCGGGCAGCCCTGCCAGCCCGTCGAAGCCGCGGTCACCCTGCGGGAGGACAGAGGCTGCTCAGGGCCACGCTGCACAGGGGCCCCGCATATCCCTGCCCTGGGTCCGTATCCCCACCTCCTCTCCCCTCTTGTCCCAGGGCCACCCGCCTGCTCGCCTCCCACACAAAAGGAGCAGATTTGCGCCCAAACTAACTGTCACACGTGCTCGTGAAATCCACCCGCCAACCCCGGGGGTCACAGTTCAATCGACTCCCGGTCAGGGCATATGCCTGGGCCCAGTGGGGCCCAAATAGAACCTCCCTCCCCCAGATCCTACTCATAGGGGTGTGAGCATCGCTACTTGTCCCCATAATCCTGTCCGTCAGTATAACCGGCGTGTCAGCCACGTCACCAGCACGAGGACAGCGAAGCCGCGGCCAGGACACGCGGGGCCGTGCGTGGCGCCTACCTTGGGGCCTGTCTGGCCAGGCATCCCTCTCGCGCCGTCGCTGCCAGCCCGGCCCTGGGACACAGGAGGCAAAGGGTCAGCCCTGAGCACTGGCTTCCCGTGAAGCCGAGGACAGTGCCCAGCCCGGGCGGCCAGAACGGGAGTCCGGCTGCTGGACGCCTCCAGGGGGCTCTGCTCCCGGGCCTCACCATCCGGGACGGCCCGCAGGGGCGACACCACGTGCCCCTCTGTGCTTGGAGGTGGTGGCATGAGGCGGCAGGCAAGACCTCTCGGGGGAGAGGGACTAAGGGGCCAGGTCAGCCTGCGGGGCTGCCGGCCGAGACTCGGGGGAGCGGGGCCCCGCCGTCCACCCAGTGCAGTTCCTTCCCGCCGCGCGGCATTCAAGCTAAAGTCGGATGATCAGGCCCGGCCGCGCGGCTCAGGGGCTGAGCACCGACCTGTGAACCAGGAGGTCCCGGTGCCATTCCCGGTCAGGGCACAGGCCACTCCCGGGGGGGCGTGCAGGAGGCAGCGATCAATGATTCCCTCTCATCACTGATGTTCCTATCTCTCTCCCTCTCCCTTCCTCCCTGAAGTCAATCAAAGTATATTTTTAAAAATGTTTGTTAAACTAAATGCACACGCTCAGGACGGAGGCCGGAGTCCGGGCAGGCAGAGGCCGGTGAGTCCCGGGAGAAGCACATGGGCTCGGCTCGCCAGGGAGGGGGACCGGCAGGGAGACGGCCCCGCCGGGGACAGGAGGCAGCAACCGGCTTCCGGCCCAGCCTGCTCGGTGGGCGTGGAGGGCACAGGGCTCGGACCCCCGCCCCGTCGGCGCCCAGCCGGTCACGGGGCCAGGAACACTCACCCTTCTTCCAGGCTTTCCTGTTGGGCCGGGCGGGCCCTGCACCCCTCGGGGGCCCTGTCCGAGGTCAAAGGGCAAAGGTCAGTTCCTGTCTAGGTGTCTCAGAGACAAAAGCAAACTCTTGTCCCTGTGGCTCGTCCTCCTCGCGGCTAACTCGAGGGCACCCACCCCCGGGACAGGGCGAGGGCCCCGCTGCCGGAGCCAGGGCCGGCACGGGAGCACCGGCCGGCCGCCTCCCGCCTCCCGCCTCCCGCCTCCCGCGCAGTCACCTGTACTTCTGTCCCCTCCCGCGTGCCACCACGCGACAATTCCCACGGACCTCCTCGAAGACATGCAGCCTTCGGGGCACCCCCCCCCCAAGTCACAGCCTCCCACCCCGGAGGCGCCCCTGCAAAGAGCCAGGCAGAGGAGCCGACGCACCTGCGGACCCATGTCGCCCGGCTCCCCCTTCAAACCTCCGCTCCCGGGAGGGCCCTGTGGAGACACGGCTGGTTAGGAACACGCGGCAGGTAGAGGCTGCGGTGGCCGGGGTTGGGGCGCAGAAACGACTGGGGTCCCCCGGGGGCAGGGCTCCCCGTGAGGGCGGCGACCCAGCCCTGGCCGCCGGGGACAGAACCCGACCCCGCGGGCGGGGGTGAGGGCTCATTGCTGGAGTCTCTTCCTAGTTTCGAAGGAAACTGTGGACAGTGGGAGAACCAGAGCCACGGTGACCTTCGGGGTGAACTTGACCACGGCTCGGGCAGTGTGCGGCTCGGGCAGTGTGCGGACATCCCAGGGCCCGCAGTCAGGATGCCGGAGGGGGCGCCCGAGCCACGCCCACGGGAGGGCGCTGAGTGCAAGCGGCGGGGAGGGGGGGGCGGAGGGGGGGGCAGTGGCCAGTCCCTCTCCCGGGGAATGGCGGTGGGGACACGGAGCCTTTAAACCTCCGTGCAGTCCCCGGGGTCCCCTCTGCAGGCCCCGTGCCCCACACACTGCCCTCAGCTGACCCCCGAAAGGAAGAGGCCCAGAGCGCAGGGCAAAGCCGCAGCCAGTGCCGAGGCTTCCCGACCCCCGACCCACGCCCGCCCCGCCCGCCCAGGGCCGCCCCCACCAGCGCCCCTGAGTCAGCATGGGTGACGGTGACGCTAAAAGGCGCCCTCTCCCCTCCCACCCTCACCGCGTGCCCCCGGCTCCCCCGCTGGTCACTTACCACCGGGCCAGGCCTCCCAGTCAGACCCATGGGGCCGGCTGGGCCCCTCAGCGCCAACTGCAAGGGAAACAGGACCCGCTGAGCAAGGTGAGCGGCCGCTGGGGCGGGGGGCCGCTGGGGAGGGGCCGCTGGGGCGGGGGCCACTGGGGCGGGAGCCGCTGGGGCAGGGGCTGCTCACTGGGAGGCGGTTGGAGGCAGCCCAGAACCCCCCCTCCGGTCCTCTGGGGCTCCAGCGTCAGCCACGACGGAACAGAGGAAGGGGGTGGCCTGGGGGGGTGGACCCAGGTGGGTGCCTTTCCCGCTTTGGGGAGGGCGCTCCCTCCACTTGGGGTGCTCAGAGCCTCGTGCTGCCCTCCCTCCTGGCTCCCCGGCCCCGCCCTCGGAGTGAGCTGGGAACACAGCCCCGGCTGGACGCTGGGGACTGTGTGTTACACGTGCTTCCGAGCTGATGTTTTATTCTGAGAGGCGGTCTGGCGCCCTCCAGTGGTTGGGGAGCCCTTCTGAGGGGAACTCAGTTCCAGAGGCAGCAGCCAGGAGCCACAGCCAGCAGACACCTGTGGGGGTGCACTCCCCCGCCCCCCGCGAGACCCCGTCCCCCCCCACACACACACACCTGCCCCGCAGTCAGCCTGCCCGCCCCGTGCTGCCTGCGCCTCCCCCACCCACAACAGCCTGTTTCATGTGGGAGGAGGTTTTGTTTCAAAATCCTGCCAGCCCATCGCCCCCTCTCGGCTCCAATGACAAGGCCCCAGGCGGCGCGGCCAGCAGGCAGGCGGGCAATGAGCCTACAGCCGGCTTGGTCACGCACCGCCCGGCATCCGCAGGCAGTTCACCCCACCCGGCCACGTGATGCTCCCGCTGTCCCACAACTGCCCCCCCTCCCCGTTCTGATCATCAGCGCCACCCGCTGGCGGGGGCCTCGGCGACGGCCAGCAAGGCTGCTTAGCGGCGCCCCCAGCCCAGCGCACAGGGGGCGTCTCTCTCACTCCGGGCCTCACCTATCACAGGCTCAGCCCACTGACCAGCTAACGTGCAGAGGGGAGCGGTGAGGACACAGGCTCCGCGGGACCCCAGGCCGAGAGGGGCTCTCGGAAGTGTCTGCCCATCGCAGGGGCCACTCACCTGGGCCTTAGGGGGCTGGCCCCGTGCCCCAGTGCCCCATGCCCGGTACCCCTCACACTCACCCGGGCCTGCTGAGAGGGCTGGCCCCGTGCCCCAGTGCCCCATGCCTGGTACCCCTCACCACTCACTCACCTGGGCCCCAGCCCTGGACCCCTCACCACTCACCCGGGCCTGCTGCAGGGGGCTGACCCTGTGTCCCCAGTGCCCCATGCCCAGTACCCCTCACACTCACCCAGGCCTGCTGTAGGGGGGCTGGCCCCGTGCCCCAGTGCCCCACCCTCAGGAACCCTCGCACTCACCCGGGCCCCACCCCCGGGCCCCTCACACTCACCGGGGCCCCAGCCCTGGGCCCCATGCACTCACCCGCGCCTGCTGCAGGATGGCTTGAGCCTGGGACTCCTGGGCGGAGACCATGGGGCCTTTGGAGCCGGCATCGCCTCCCCCTCCAAACCGGAACTGTGGGGTAAGACGGGGGTCACCAAGGGGGCTCTGATGTGGGTGCCACACTGGACCCCAGGGTTGGGCAGTGCCCATTGGCCTCCTGGGTGAAGTCGAGCCTCGCAGGTCTGGTTGGGCAGCTTCTACCCGCTCCCACCCCCACCCTCCACCCCGTGCACGCCGCCCTACCGTGCCGACTTCAGCGCGGGGCCTGCGGAGACCCTGCCCGTGCCCGGGAAGCCCCTCCTGGCACCGGGGGCGTCCACCCTGAGACCCCACAGCCCCCAGGTGCTGTGAGGAAACGCCAAGGGACCAGGGAGACGCCTGCACCGGGGAGGCTCGCGAGGACGCCTGGTTCCAGCGGGTGCCCTGAGCTGCGCCCAGCTGCCCCGGCATCAGACAGACAGTCAGACACAAGACCGACGTCCCAACCAACCACATACTCTCCCCGAGGCCTGGGCTCCCCATGAAGGAGATGCCCCATGACCTTCACCCATAAGGTCACAGGCAGGGCAAGCTTCCAGAGGGACCCCGCTGGCAAGCACACCCACTCGGGGCCCAAGTGGTGACAGGGTGTCTGACACCAGGCAGACGGCACAGCTTTCCTCCAGGGACCTGACTCCACCCCCTCTTGGGGGGGCAGCCCTGGGTGCCCCTGGGGTCCACTCCTCTGTGAAGGTGCCCCCCTCTCCAGAGAGGAGGCTGCCTCTAGAACACGGTGCGCCCTGGTTGGGGCGAGTCTGTGGCCAGGAGGTTGTCCCCCTCAGAATCAGAGCCCGGGGCCCCCTCCCCATCAACCGCGCCCCCCCACAAGTCGGGGTACTCACGGGCAGCATGAGCATCGTCCCAGGGGGGCCGGGCAGCCCATCGGCCCCCGGAAGACCTGGTCGCCCAGGGGGACCCTGTGGACAGAGGGGCCGAGAGGGCCTGGTCAGAGTGCAGAGGGACGAGCTAGGCTGGGCGCGAGGGGGGTGGGGAGCCACGGCCCAGCCGGAAACACACTTGACAAGCACAGAGCAGTGCAAGGCCCAGTGGCCGGAATATTCCAGAACCCCAGCCCAGAGAAGGGGCGTCGCTGTGGGATCCGGATGAGGAAATGCTCCCGGGGGAAGGCATGAGGAAGGACGAGGTCCGGGCGGGTCCAAGAGGCGACCCTCCAGGAGGGTCAGGGATGGAGCTTCAGGGCGTCCACCCCCAAGCCACCCCTTCCAGTCCCCACCCCAAACCAGCGGCAGCCCCAAGGGAGCTGGCCGGCTGCTCAGAGCGGCCTCCTCTGCGCTGTCAGTGAGGGCCCGTCCGCCCACTGACTCTGCCTGGGGTCACTCAGAGGAAGAGGGTCAATGTGACCACCTGCTCAGACACAGGCAGCACCTGCTCAGACACACAGGGAGCACCTGCTCAGACACAGGGAGCACCTGCTCAGACACACAGGGAGCACCTGCTCAGACACACAGGGAGCACCTGCTCAGACACAAGGAGCACCTGCTCAGACACACAGGGAGCACCTGCTCAGACACACAGGGAGCACCTGCTCGGACACAAGGAGCACCTGCTCAGACACACAGGGAGCACCTGCTCAGACACAAGGAGCACCTGCTCAGACACACAGGGAGCACCTGCTCAGACACACAGGGAGCACCTGCTCGGACACACAGGGAGCACCTGCTCGGACACACAGGGAGCACCTGCTCAGACACAAGGAGCACCTGCTCAGACACACAGGGAGCACCTGCTCAGACACAGGGAGCACCTGCTCAGACACAGGGAGCAACACTGAGGTTGAGAGAGGTCAGTCATATCCGGCACAATGCACAGCGCATCACCCCATCCTACATCTAAGAGAGAAAACAGCGTCTGCTATGCCACGTGGCCCCTCTCTTTGACGTGTGGATTTGGCCACGCTCATGGGTCCAAGTGCTGACAGCTGTGGGAGGACCGTCTCCCGCGGGCCTTTGGAGCGAGTGGGTAGACACGCCACCCCACTGCAGCATTCAGGCCATGCGGCGGGGAGAGCAGGGCCCGCCTGCTTGTCTGGAACTATGATGGTGGCGGGGGTAGGGGGGGTGGGATGGGGGCGGGGGGGGGGGGGGA
>JAWPEG010064499.1:1705823-1736109 GCA_035771395.1 Myotis vivesi
CCCCCCCCCCCCCCCCCCCCCCCCCCCCCCCCCCCCCCCCCCCCCCCCCCCCCCCCCCCCCCCCCCGGGGAGCAGGATGCCAGCAAGACAGGGACCATGGGGACCAGGCAGCCTATAGGTCAGCTGAGGCCACGAAGAACGAGCTGCCTACTCTGGGCCCCAGAGCCACCGGCCAATATGTACACACGCATGCACACATACACACGCATGCACACATACACACGCATGCACACAGAGATTCACGCATATGCACGCACACACAGAGTTATACACACAGGTACACACATGTGCACACACACAGGTACACACCAACACGCACACACAAATGGCAGAGTCCTGCTCGAGACCCCACCCAGGCGGACACTCAGAGGTCACCTGGCCACAGGGAGCGAGGGGAGCCTCCCCCGTCGCAGCTGCTGACCCGGCGCTCAGCGGCTCCACCACGGGCATCCAGCCAATCGCCCCGGATACGGCCCGCAGCCCGAGGGCCTGACAGGGAAAGCCCCGGCCTCCCTGCGGGGCAGCTTCGGGGCAGGCCTCCGGCACCTGCCACCTGGGGGCGAACGCCCATTAGGGCGCACCCGCTTCTCTCACCCGCGGCTTAGCCGCTGTCAGCTCCTCAGCCGCGCACGCTCACACGGAGGTTCATGAGTCCAGCACGGAAACCACCGTGAAAGGAAAAGATTGTAGAAGCCAAGCCGAACTGGTGCCCACAAGCTGCAGTACCGCAAAGCCCCACTAGGTGTCAGAATGAAACCGCGACCTCCCGGGTCCAGGCCTCATCTCTCCTGCAGGGACCCCGAGGTGCGGCCCTCTGCCCAGCGTGACCCCGGAATGCACCCATCTGCTCCAGAGCAAGCCTCCCTGGTTTCCGGGAAAGAAGGGGATCAGAGGGAATCGAGGCCGGGGGTTCTCGGATGAGGAAGCGTCCTGGCAGATCCGGGGTTCTGCACACAGCTCTGAGCTCTGGCCCAGCAGCTGCCGAGTCGCTGTCACAGGGATGCAGGGCGGCCGGGCCCTCGCCGTGTCCTGACCGCCACTGGCGGCCTCGGTGGGACAACAGACCCGGGCCAGAGCCAACCGCCCCTCCCCCCCAGAAGACTGGGTGCAGGAAGCGGGTGGCGTGAGAGGCTATGGGGCCAGGGCAACTCGGAGAAGGAAGTCGCCGTGGCAACACCCGTCACAGAGCAGGGGACCCAGGGAAGAGCCTGGGGAGCGAGGGACCCCGGGAGCCGCGGCGGCCCTTACCCTTTCTCCAGGGTCGCCCACTTGGCCCGTGGGACCCATTGTCCCTGGAGGTCCCGGAAGGCCCTGGAATTAAAAATAAAATCAGAGCAGAGTTCAAAGGCAGCACCCATTCCCACGGACCAGCCCCGACATCGGCTAGAGGTGGCGAACTGTCTCTTCCGTCAGGAGTTTAAGGGGTGTCCCTGATCGCCCACCCAGCACCTCCCACACGTCATGGAAATAAAAGGTGACACTCACCGCGGGGCCTTCGGGACCTGGTGGCCCCTCCAAGAGCATGCCCTGGAAGAGACGGGACAGGGACGCTGAGACCGGGAGCCCGGCCCTCCAAGGCCCCACGGACCCTGACCACCCCCGGACCCTGGCCCCCCACGAACCCTGACCCCCCCGGGCCCTGGCCCCCCCCCCGGACCGTGGCCCCTGCGGACCAGAGAGACCAGGATAAGGAAACGTCCTTACAGGCTCGATGATGGCGGGTTCTCCCTTTTGACCTTTCTCGCCCCGCGGGCCGTCGATCTGGGGGTGAGAAGCGCAGACGGAGAGGATGAGAGGACAGGGACGGAGGAGGGGACAGTGAGGCCGTGGTCACACTTCCCCAGCAGGGCCACCCGGGCTGTCACGCCCCCCAGAGGCCACGCCGCACTCACCCCCTCGAAGATGGTGTCCTGGTTGGCGGGCATGCCCGGCCCAATCTCGGATGGGGACACGGTGGGGTCGTAGTAGGGGTCGTAGTAGCTCTCGTTCTCGTCCAGGTTCTTGATGGTTTCCTCCGTGAACTCGCCGTCCAGGTCCTCCTTCCCCTCTACCGGGGGCGGGGCTGGCTGGGGGCAGAGCGGGAGGGTCAGGGGAGCCGCCGAGAGAGGCCCCTCCCTGCTGGACCTGGGGCCTCTACCTGGGGCTCGGGGTCAGCGGCCTCCCAGGCCTGGCGCCTAACTTCTAGGGCAGCTCCTGGGGTCCCTGGTCTCTCCGCGCCTCCTCACTCACCGTGGGTGCTGCCCCAGCCTCCCCGAGACCCCGAGCCACCTCGGCGGTGCCTGGGGAAGTCGGTGCCCTCAGGGCGCCACCACCGGTCTCAGGGTCTCGGGATAACATGACCCTAATCCCACGCCTGCGACACAGAGGTCTGCACGTAGGAGGACCAGTGTGTCCGCTCCGTGGCCGCCGAGAATGTGGCCAGTTACCTGCCACGCGTCCAAAACAGAAACCATCCTTGTGTCTATAAACGCTTATGGCGGACAAAGGGTTAACTTTCCTGTGTGCCGGGCGCTGTGCTGGGCCCCTCCCTGACCCGAAAGCGCTGTGCTGGGCCCCTCCCTGACCCGAAAGCTGGGCCACAGTCCCAGGAGGCGGGCGCACGGGGCCATGCAGTGACTGAGAACGAGACCCGTCACTGCCCAGGCCGCTGCCCAGAGCACCCGCCTCACATCGTGTCCAGACCCCCGGCTCAAGCCCCTGACCCGCCTGACCCGCCCCGGCCCCAGACTGGACACGGTCGGTCCACCAGCACCTGTCCTCACCCACCTCCGCCTGCACCGGACGCCCGGGGAGAGGCCGAGAGAAGGACCCAGGGTCCTGACCTCCCGACCCTGGCCGAGCCCACGTGGGAGAAAAGCAATTACGTTGGAGGCATTGGCGGTGCCGGCCGTGCTGGTGGGCACCTCGGCCCCGAGGCCCTCGCCGTAGCTGTCCTCGTACGGGGACGGCGTGTAGTAGTCCTCGCTGGGCACGTAGTCGTAGTCCAGTGTGTCCGGGTCCTCCTTCCCGGCCCCCTCGCTGGTGTCGGGCACGGGAGGGGCCCCCGTAGGGGGCAGAGTCAGCTCCTGAGGGCGGGGAGAGGCAGGGCTGGGTCTTGGGGTTCCTCTGCCCCACAGCCTGGCTCATTCAGCCAAGACCCCCGTGGACTCCACCCCGGGCCCCAGGAGGAGGCAACCCAGCCAGGAGGATGCTGGGAATGGACCGCACACTTGGAAAGGGTGAATTGTATCTCAGACCCTTCTCTTAGAAGTAAGAGAACGTGCCCTGGCTGGTGTGGCTCAGTGGATGGAGCGCCAGCCTGAGGACTGAAGGGTCTCGGGTTCGATTCCCGGTCAAGGGCACGTACCTCGGTTGCAGGCTCGATCCCCAGCCCCAGGCAGGGGTGTGCAGGAGGCAACCAATCGATGTGTGTCTCTAACATCAATAGTTCTCTCCATCTCTCCCTCTCTCTTACACTCTCTCTAAAAATCAATGGGAAAACATCCCTGGATGAGGAGTAACCAAAAAAAGTGAGAGAACGTTCCAGACAGAACAGGATCAGCCAGTCTCCCAGCACCTTGGGGAGGGGACGGTGCCCCTTCACCCCTCAGCCCGAGGTCACATGTCACTGTGGACACCCTCTCCCAACATGCATCACGTGGGGCCATCACATGGGGCCGAGCCTCCACCCCCCCCCCTGCTGGGTGGCCCCACATTCCCTCTCACAGCTTCCTTCTCCCCCTCCCCCTCTGCCTCCCCTTCCTCCTTCCCGCGCCCCACCCCGGCCTCACCTCGGCAATCTCCGTGGTCTCCTTAGCGGCCTCCACGGGCTCCTTGGTGGCGGTGGGCTCCTTGCTGGGGTCGTCCGTGTCCTCGTAGTAGGGGTACTCGTAGTAGTAGGGCTCGCTGTCCCCGTCGCCCTCCGGGTACTGGGAGGAGACAGGCTCATGAGGACGGAGGGGCCGGTCAGGAGACCCCTGCTCTCTCCACGCCGGGCTTAGCGGGAGGCGTAGACTCCATATGCCACGCCCCCGTCCGGGCACGAACCCCCCCAGCGACGTGGGAAGCTGAGCCAGCCCCCGAGAGGCCCGGGGAGGAAATGGTCCCCTTAGGACAAAACTGAGTCGCAAGAGGCCCAGTCGCTCTGACCCTTTAGAACCCGAGGGTCCTTCAACCAGACAAACAGGGGCTCTGTCACCAGGAGGGAGGCCTCCCCGGCCACAGCGGGGAAGCCCCGGCCCCAGGACATTTGCAAGGCAGGGACCAGGAGGCCTGGCTGCTGGGACTCCGCTGGGGGCACCGTCCAGCTGTGGGGGTTGGGTCCCGCAGCCTCCTGGGGCCTCGCCTTGTCTGGTGGGAGGTAGAAGGAGGGAGGCCAGGGGGGAGATGGAGAGCAGGACTGGGTGCTACGTAAAGAGATGGGCGTGGGAGCTGAGCAGGGCCGGGCAGGATTCTCGCTGGCAGTGGGGGAGGAACTGCCAGAAACGTTAACCAGGCGCCGCTGGGGTGTGAGGGCAGGAGGAGGCAAAAGATGGACCCAGACCACAGAGGTCACGGGGAGGGGACGCAGCTCAGGACACGTTCCTGAGACCCTCGGGACGAGGCTGCTCCTCAGCGCGGCCACGCTGGGGTCCAAGGGCCCATAGTTCGCAATAAGCGGCCTCGCAGACTCAGCCCGGGACACCTGCAGCACCTCTGCCCACAGACCCCTGCCCGGGCCACAGGCCCCTGCCCAGGTCACAGGCCCCCTGCCCGGGCCACAGACCCCTGCCCCGGTCACAGACCCCCTGCCCAGGCTGAGGGAACAAGAGACACCTCGCCATCTTGCTTGAAGCTTAGGGAGAGGGTTCGTGACACACGTCCGGGGTGACTGGGTCATAGTCCTGCCCGGTGGGTTATTGACCATGGAGGTGCCACACCCCCGAGTCCCCCCACCTGCCTGGCCCACTGCCCCCCACCACCACAGCCCAGCTGCCGACTCACGTATTCGTCTGGGTTGGGGTCCTGGGATTGGGGGGTGTCGGGGACGGCAGTGTCGCAGTCGGGGCTGTAGTGCTCACAGTAATCGTACGCCGCCCGGTGGTCCGAGACGAAGAGCAGCTGCTGGATGTCACCCTGGAAACGGACAAGAGCCCTGAACAAGTGGCTCAGGAGCCCCAGCGGGGACTCAGGAGACCAACCTGTCCTCAGCCAGCCTTCCTCTCGGAGCTGCTGCCTCCAAACCACCCAAACAGGCTGTCGCCAACCCATCCATCCATTATCCGCCCATCCACCCAACAACCCGCCAACCCACTCACCACCCACCATCCACCATCTACCACCCACTACCCACCATCCACCCACCATCCACCATACATCCGCCATCCATCCATCATCCACCCAGCAGCCATCATGCATCCACCATCCATCATCCATCAACCATCCATCAGCCATCCACCATCCACCATCCATCCATCATCCATCAACCATCCATCCTCCATCCACCATCCACCATCCATCATCCATCCACCATCCACCATCCACCCCACCATCCACCATCCACCATCCACCATCCATCATCCATTCATCATCCATCAACCATCCATCATCCATCCACCATCCACCATCCATTCATCATCCATCAACCATCCATCCATCATCCATCATCCATCAACCATCCATCCTCCATCCACCATCTACCATCCATCATCCATCCACCATCCACCATCCACCCACCATCCACCATCCACCATCCATCATCCATTCATCATCCATCAACCATCCATCCATCAACCATCCATCCTCCATCCACCATCCATCATCCATCCACCATCCACCATCCATTCATCATCCATCAACCATCCATCCTCCATCCACCATCCATCGTCCATCCACTATCTACCATCCATCATCCATTCATCATCCATCATATTCATCATCCATCATATTCATCATCCATCCGCCATCCACCATCCATCTACCCATCCATTATCCATCATCCACCCTCCATCCACCATCCATCATTCATCATCCATCCACCATCCATCCATCACTCATTCATCATCCGTCATTCACCCTCCATCCATCATCCACCATCCACCCACCATCCATCATCCATCCACCATCCATTATCCATCCACCATCCACCATCCACCATCCACCATCCACCATCCACCATCCACCATTCACCATCCACCATCCACCATCCATCATCCATCCACCATCCATCATCCATCATCCACTATCCATCATCCATTATCCATTCACCATCCATCATCCATCATCCACCATCCATCATCCATCATCCACCATCCATCATCCATTATCCATTCACCATCCGTCATTCACCCTCCATCCATCATCCACCATCTACCCACCATCTGTCATCCATCCACCATCCATCATCCATTCACCATCCACCATCCATCCATATATCCCTCCCTCCCTCCTCCATCCACCATCCATCATCCAGTAGCTATTCCTGAGCATCTCCCAAATGCTAGCAGCTGCATCACACACAGGGGCACAGCCATGCCCAGAGCCGCACTGCCTGGCGGTGCCCACTCCCCCTAACACCTCGGCCTTTCCTCGTGCCCCGTGGACGAGGTCAGACGCAACCCAGGCCGCGCATCCAGCAGGCTTTTCCTGAGGCCCCTCAAGCCCGGCCTCCCCGCTCTGGCCGGAGGCTGGGGCGGTTCCAGCGCCTGTGCCCCTTCCCCCGTTCCGCTGGGTCCAGCCACAGGCACATCCCACCCTGAAGGGCAGAGCCAGGAAGGCAATGCCACAGGCTCAACCCAAGGAGTGATGCCACCCTGCCCATCAGAACCACAGGCCCAGCCAGGCGCCGGCCCTGTTGCCTCTCATGTGGCAAAGGTGTGTGAGCCTCCTCTGTGCCAGGAGGGCAGAGAAAGACGCAGGAGGACTAAGTGTGGCCCCTGGACGGCCCCCGGAGGGTGTGGAGCAGGGCGCCCGGTGTGCACAGCTCTGCAGCGGGATCTACACCCTCCCGGCTGCCCCACTGGCCCAGAGATGGGTGAAGTGGCGACTCAATGGCAGAATGGGGTGACGGTCCTGGGGTCCAGACTCGGCCCATGAGCACCTGATCCCGGAGGCGCGCGGCCCAGTGCGGGTTCCAAACCCCCAATGAGGAGCCGGAGCGGGAACTCCGCAGGCAGAACCAGCTCTCCAGGCCCGACGCCTCCCTCCCACTCAGCCTGCGCAGCCCTGCCTCTGGCCACGCTCCGGGGGGCCCTCCTTCCACAGTGACGCTGACACAGCCCCGCAGCCCTCCGCCACCCAGCGTGGGCTCCTCCCTCTCAGGGACAGGGGGGCGGGGGTGCAGGCTGGGCTGCCTGTGCTGTCCGGCCCGGGGCCCCACCATGGCACACGGCATTGCAGTTCAGCACCTCACCTGTCTCCCCCCTCAGCAAGGTCCTGGCATTCTCCACCTCCCTTGACTGTCAGAGCTGCCTCTCTCCTCCCCTCCCCTCCCCTCCCTCCCCTCTCTCCCCTCCCTCCCACCAGATGTCAGGCTCCTGGCTCGCAGTTTCAACTCTCAGCAGAAGAGAACTTACGACAGGAACAGTGAATCAAAACCACACGTTTTTATTAAGCAACAGGCCTTCCAGTTCACATTTCATCCAACTCAAATACAATATTTCCCCTCTCCCGGCAGCCTGGCATCTGCACGCGCGTTCTCACAGGCGGGAGGGAGGGAGGGAGAGGAGGCTCGGGGCATCCGGGCAGGGCAGCCGTGAGGGCGGCACTGGTGTGCCCCCTTTGGAGCAGCTGTCTGGCGAGGTGCCTGGACGCGCCCCGCACACCATGGTGTCCCCAGGCGACGAGCCTCCGGAATGCAAGCTGCGCCTGATCCTACCTCTGACCCCCGGGCCAGGCCTGCTAATCACTCAGCTCAGCTCTAAGGCCAACCCCGCGGTGCCCCTGTGCCCGCCCCTCGCTCTGACAACGGCCGGTTTCTCCTTTTACGCCACTGGTTTCCCGGCCAGGTCGGTAGGCTCGGCTGAGCCCTAGAAGCTTCTGCCACCGCGCCCGGCTCATGACGGCACCCCGCTCTGCTGCCAGCCTCCATGCCAGGGCAGCCACCAGCGGCCCATCTCCGGCCGCAGCCACCGGGCAGCCGAGGGCACCGGCTGCCGGACCCCAGGACACACGCGTCCTCGGCCTCGCTGCGCCAGGAGCATGTGGCTGAGGAAACAGCTTCTGCCTTTTCTGATAATGAGATGGCATCCAGCCCACGCTGCTGCGGGGTGGGGGCGGGGGGTCACGGAGCTCACGTTGGGAGCTTCGCCACCTCAGGGACGTGGGCACAGAAGATGGACGTCCGTTTGCCCAATCCCGCTGCCCCAGCACCTCCCAGCCTGGCACGTCTGTGACGCACTCCCAGTCCCTCTTCTGTGCCCTTAATTCTGTGATCCCCTCCCAGCAACGGGGGTCCCAGTGAGCCAGCCCCCGCCCCCCCCCCATCCCACCGGCCTTCCCCGCCCAGCCGGCCAGTGTCCCTCACGGCCGCTTCTCCTGCCATTTTATAGCCTGACGTTAACGGAGCGCTTCACACTCGGGGGGGAAACATGATGTGAGAAGACACTCGCTCCCGTTGGGGGAGGGGGGGGGGCGGTCGGCAAGCCTGCGGCCCGGAGCAACCCAGCCTCCAGCTGCCGGCGCACACGGGCCACACCTCTGCAGAGACCCAGGGACAGAGGGCGGACAGCGCAGCCCAGGGGCTCGAGGCCAGCACACCTGGGCTTCCATCGCAACCAAGTGAAACTTAAGAGTGCTCCCCAAAAGCACGGAGCCTGGTTTCCAGGTCGGCATAACGGGGGAAGGGGTACGGGGGAGGGGGCACACTCCGGGTGGGCGCTGCGGGAGGGAGAGCCAGGGCCGCACTGACTTCACACGTGACCGGCCGCCGAGTCCCTGCTCCGGCTCGTGTGGCCGAGCTCATCACACCGACAGCCGGGCTGTGATGTTTGCATCGTGAGTCACACCACGGAAAAGCAAGGCTCCCGCCAGGCGCGAGGTCATTTTTTCCATGGTCTTTGGAGAAGCGTGGAACTGGAGAGAGAGTCTGGCACCATTAACGTGCATGTTAGAGAAAGACCTTCCTGCTGCCCGGGCCGTCCGCCCTGGTCCCGGCCTGCGGCCTGCGACGCCCCACGACCTGGCAGCCTGGCCCCATCCAATTCTCACCTGCACCTCCAGCTGCCGCCCGGTGTCGGGTCCGGGCTACTCACACCTGCGCTGGTGCAGCTGCAAAATGCCCCGCGAGAGTCTCTGTGGGGCAGGGGGGCGGGGTGGGGGGCGGGGGTGCAGGGAAGGGGCGGGGGGGGGGGCCCGAGGGTGCAGGGAGGGAGTGGGGGATGGCCATGTCCCAGCCTCATTGGAGCCTGAAGTGGCTGCAGGGGCTGAAGGGTCAGCTTAGTGAGCTGAGAGGGGGCGCTGCGTCCCCAGACCCAGAGACAGGCTGCAGGGCCAGCGTCAGGGCCAGGCGGACGGGCCTCCTCCTCAAAGCTCACCAGGCTTTACGAAGAACTTGGGTCTCAGCCCCGTCCCTGCCACTGCGCGGCCCTGGACAGGTGTGTGCCCAGCCCAGCCAGGCACAGAGAGGCCCGCGCTTGGTGCTCGCGCTTGGCAGCACATGAGCAGCTGCCCCGCCCTTGTCCCCTCCGGACCTCCAGAGAACAAGCCCATGGGGACGGGTGACCATGGGGCACGGGACACACTCGGTGACAAGCTCCACAGACCCTGGCACAACCGCAGAAAAAGCCCGGGCACTGACCACAGGTGACAGGGAGCTAGGTGCCTCCTCGCCAGCTGTGGGCCTAAACCCCTCACCTAATCTACCCGGCCCTGAGTTTGCTCATTTGTAAGAGAGGGTGATGTGACCTCCTTCCTGACGCTACCTGAGGACTGAGTGTGAGGGTCCCTGCAGAAAGCTCAGTGGCCAAGATAAACAGCCGTCACCACCACCACCACCACCATCACCATCACCACCATCACCACCATCACCACCATCACCATCACCACCACCACCATCACCACCATCACCACCATCACCACCACCACCACCATCACCACCATCACCATCACCACCATCACCACCATCATCACCATCACCATCACCACCACCACCACCATCACCACCATCACCATCAGCACCATTACCACCACCACCATCACCATCACCACCATCACCACCATCATCACCATCACCACCATCACCACCACCACCACCATCATCACCATCACCATCATCACCACCATCACATGACAAAGACTCACCAGCCTCCCCCACACAAAGGCCGCCAGCATGGATGGCACGTCTATGATGAGCCTTATGGACACAGGTGAATAAGTCCGTGCTCCTGACCTCAAGTCTCAACCTCCTGGCACTTCCTTGGGAAGCAGCCCCAGTGACCGGGGCGACTAGCTGCCTGGGGAGCCCCGGAAGGCATCCTAGAGGGCGTGGCCTCCGCTGGGCCCTGGTGGAGGGGCGGGGCTACAGGCTCACACACATGAACGTCCATCCATGTGCTCACTCTGCTACCACCTCAGCCTGTCCCTGCACGAGAGTCTCCAGCCTCTCCACCCTGCCTTCCCGTGCGCGAGGCTCAGACTGCAGGTCATAACCAGCCTCAAAGCCCCGCCCGGCGTCCCCCTCCCCGCCACAGCCTGCCTGCCACCAGCCTTAGAGGGAGAGGCAGCAGAGAGGGAGAAGGCTGTGCGACTCAGCAGCCACCTCCTTTAGAAAGTGACCAATGGTTTGATTTCTGCAATAACAACAGCAGGGACGGATGCTGGCTGTGGGCCACACACACGCCTCCCCACACACACCCCGGGGAGGCCTGTGATGGTCCCATTTCACAGATGGGGACACTGAGTCCGACAGGCCGGTGAACGACCAGGCTGGGTCCCACCGCCTGACGGCGGGGGGCCGCCCATCGCGATGGCTTCTTCCTGTCTGTGCTCGTGGGAAAATGGCTTTTCTGGCTCAAGGAAACGGTATTTGTTTTAGGGCCTAGTTTTTTAAAAGCTCAACAACGCTTTTTCCTGACTCTCCAATAAAAGGCACAGGCCTGGGAATCACAGGCAGCACAGCACAGCGGCGCACGCTGCCCGATCCACACCCTCCTGCTCTCGCTCCGGCTCCCGCCTCGGAACTCCACGCAGGTGAGCAGGCTGGGCCAGCAGCGACCCCGGCTCCCGGCCCTGAGCGGGTGCCCACGCCGAGCGCTTCACAGGTGAGCCCAGGTGGGCTCCCCAACATCCCTTGGGGCATCATTACTGCTCCCCACGTTTTACAGATGAGAGTCCTAAGCTCAGCAATGTCACCCGCTTTCCCTGGGTCCTCCCACCAGCAAGGTCTACACCAGCAAGAACTCCATCCCCGTCCGTGCAACCCCCGAGCTCCCAGGACAGCCCTGGGACAGCCCGGCCGCCGCAGGGCGCCCGCGTCTCTGCTCAGCGTGCTCAGAGGGTGTGTCTCAGCAACTTGCAAATGCTGGCACTGGTGGGGGGTCCAGGCGCTCGCCCCCTGCCACCCCCCGGGTAGCTGCTCTGCCAAGGCTGCCAGGCGGGCAGGACCCACAGACACTCCATCACCCGCTTCAGACCCCCCAGCCTGCCCCGTCTCCACCAGGGTGGCTGCTCGGACCCCTTCCTGGGTATCCACGCCTCCCCCACCCACCGCGGGTGAGGGCCAAGAACAGCCCCAACGCCTGTCAGCACGTCGCCCCTGGAGGCAGCGCCGGGGGGCTGCACTCACCCCCTCAGATGCCCAGGGACCCCGCGGGCTCAGAGCCCCTCTGAGCTGTGGCCGCACATGTTTCCCCACAGCCCCACGCGCTGGCTGAGCTCTACGCCCCAGTCCACCCACAGGCGCTGCCCCCTCCCAGGCCCTCGGACGTCAGAGCGCAGGTCATCTCGCCAAGCTGGTCCCTGGGAGACCCGGGACCGGACCCCCTGGACGAGGGCGGCCTCCACGCTCCCCACGGGGCCTCTCCACCCCCACGAGGCCACACACTCATCGGGACGGCGGCAGGGACTTCGGACCCGCAGACACCACGGCCACATCGAGGCCAGCCATCCCCGCCAACAGCGCCCTCTGAGCAGCGACCGCTCGCCAATGTGGGTCCGAGGGGCGCGTGCGACGGCCGCCCTCCGCTCACCTCGAACACGTCCTCGTCCAGGATCCGGGTGCCGAACACGACGATGCCGTTGGTGTCGATCACGGGGTGGTCGCTGCGGTCCAGGAACTTGGTGGCCTTCTTCTTACAGTCCAGGATCAGGGTGACGTTCTTCCTGTGGACGCTGAGTGCAATTCTGTGCCACCTGCAGGGACACAGACAGCCGGGCGGGTGGAGGCGGCGCGGGTCCCGGGCGCCAGTGCAGGGGGCTCAGCGGCAGATCACGGGGGACACAGAGAGGAAGCCCCTCTCCCTGCGACCGGACCCCAGCCACACCATCGCCCCGCGACACACCCTCCGCCCTGGACGCCTCCGATTTATCGTCTCTCAGGCGGGGTCACTGTCTGAGCCCAAAGTTTACAAGGAAGCCCTGAGTACAGGCTCTGGCACCCAAGTGGGCTCGCCAGTGGGCCACGGCCGGGGCCCTGGAGGAGACAGCCCTGTGAGGGCCGCCTGAACCCCACAGCAGAGGGCAGGCTGCCGGGGAAGGCAAGCCCGTTGGGGAACCCTGGCACCCGGGACCCACACGCACTCTCAGCGAGAAACTCAGGACGCGGAAGGTATTCCTGGCACGTGGTGCCCTCCGTGCTGGCCACCAGGAGGCCACGGTCAGACCGCCGGGCCTGGGTGTGCGCCCACAGAGCCCCGGAAGGTCTGCCTGGGTTTTGCTATTCCGTCCCACATCAGATGCGTCTGCGCCTGCCAGGGTTCCCTAAGTCCCCTGTGGGACAAGCGGGGTGCAGCCATACGACCTCCTGCGTCCCTTCCGAACGAAGGGGCTGGCGATTGCCCTGCACCCAGGGGAGAGGGAGGCCCAGGGAGAAGGGCTGGGATCAGCTTGCGGGGCTCCACGCCCATGCTCCCTGCCGGGTGCTCACCGGAAGGCCCTCAGCCCCTGCTGCTATAACGCACAGCCTGCGGGACGCCCTGTCTGCCCGAGGGCCCTGGGGGCCTGCCCAGACGCTCCAGGGGGCCTGGGTGGCCGAGTGGCGCCCACTTACTTGCCATCCGACAGGTTGATGCCCCGGAAGAGGGGGTAGTCTTCCGGCCCCGGCTTCCCCGTGTGGTCCTCGTAGAGGAAGACGGGAGAGCGGCCCATCTCCAGGCCGAGCTGCTGGATGCCCTGCTCGTTGTAGAGGGAGACCAGGAAGGCCTGGCTGCCCTTCTTGGCTTTCACAGTGGCTAGGATGGAGAAGTCCTCGGGAAACGCAGACGCTGGGGCAGAGGGCAGAGGGCAGAGGTCAGAGGGCCGTCAGGAAGCTGCCAACCACGCCCAGCCACCACACACCAACCAGCTCAGGGACCTGGCAACCCGGCTGCAGAGGACGGGCCCAGCCACCGGCTGCTCATCCGCCCCTGGATCAAACTGTTCCTGCAGCCCCCGCTGTCCCCACGTGGCCAAGCCTGACCCCTTCGAGGCTCAGTTCAAATGCAAAGCTAATTGGTCCTTCCAGCTGTGAGCCCCATGCAGCAGCCCCCTCCGTCCCCCCCCGGTAACGCAGGGGTCCTCAAACTACGGCCCGCGGGCCACATGCAAATACAAATATTGTATTTGTTCCCGGTTTTTTTTTACTTCAAAATAAGATATGTGCAGTGTGCATAGGAATTTGTTCATAGTTTTTTTTTAAACTATAGTCTGGCCCTCCAACGGTCTGAGGGACAGTGAACTGGCCCCGTTTAAAAAGTTTGAGGACCCCCGCTGTAATGCATCTGCGCATAAGTCCTAGCGAGGACCCCCAGGATGTGAGCACCCTGCGGGCAGGGCTGTCTCAGGGCACCTCGGACCCTCTGCAGTGCCCAGAGCTGGGCCTAGCAGAGAGCGTCTCGTTCAGCGCCCTGTGGGGGAGCGAGGGAGGGCAGGCAGGGGGTCGACTAGAATCGCACTTGCCATTTCCTGGTTGACACACAAAACAGAGAAAAAGCAGAAAGAAATCAAAAGACTTCCAGCCGAATTGCAAAGAAACAAACACAGAAACAAAGAAAGGAAGAACCTGCCGTGTGGATGGGCGGGCAGGCCCCCTACAGCACAGGCCAGAACCCTCTGAGGCGTCAAAGCCAGACCCCTGCGGCCCTGCCCTGCACGCTCCAAACCTCTCTGCACGCGCACGCGCGCACACACACACACACACGTGCGTGCGCACACACATATGCACACACGCACACACATGCGTGCGCACGCACATGCACACACATGCATGCACCCCTTCCCTTCGGCCAGGCACCCGTCGACCCTCCTGCCGCCCTGTGCGATTTGCAGCTCTGCGGGGAGCCTGGGGCGTGTGGGCTAAGGGATGTGCAGTCCAGCAGTCAGAAGGCTCAGTCCGGTCAGCGCACTTCTCAACGTGGCCGAAGGCACGGCGCCCACAGAGGGGTCTGACGGACACGCTGTGTGGGGAGGGGACATGCTCTGTGCTACAAGGGCTGTGGGTCGGGCTTAGGGCCTGGAGGAGGAGAGGACCGTGATCAGCTGCTCCTTTAGGAAGGTAACAGGGTCAACCCTATGGCCAGGATGGCCAGCCCCGCAGGAAGCTGTCTGGGGGTGCCCTCTGCTGGCGGAAAGGCCGCGTGGCCTCCGCTTCTGGTCACCCGAGCAGAGCGTGCAGGTGCCAGGCTGGAGGGAGGGGACATCCCGGGAGGCCTGAGACGTCACCGGCTGTGGCCTCTTGTCCCCTGGGACCAGGGGGGTGAGATCTTGCGAGGGGAGGGTGGGAATGGGGGGCACCGCCGTTTCAGACACTGAAATCAAGTGTCCCCTGAAGCATTTCGGGGTTTGAGGCTGAGGCAGAGGCGGGCTCCTCTGGCTGTGTGAAAACGAGACCTGAGTTCTCCGTGAGGGCGAGCCCAGCCCTGACAGTGGCCTCGTTCTGCACTGAGGGTCAGACAGCCCCGAGGCCAGACCCCTGGACCGGGGTGACGGGGCGCCCCAAGGTGGGCTCCAGAAGGGATCTCATCAACGGAAATGACGTCCTTACAGAGCGCTGAGCCGCGGGGCGGATCTGAGGACAGGGGAGGGACAGCGGGGGCACCGCACAGAGTTAGGGGGGAGGCCCCGGAGGCAAAGAGGCGGCCCCTGAAAGAGTGTGTCCCCCGGAACCCAGCAGGGACGCAGGACGAGCAGAGAACCATCACTGGTCAAGAGAGAGCCCGGCTCTGGGTCAAGGCCACGCTCAAGCCCCGAGAAGATGGCCCAGCTGCTAATGCTCACCAGGTACTTCCACGGCGGCACCTGCCACGGCCCCGGCCCTTCCCACCTGAGTCAGAGACGAGCCCATCCGGGCCGGAAGAGGCTATCAGACTGTGGCCCGCGACCCCTCCCGGAGCGGCTCACTGGCTCTGGGGCGGGGGGCGGGGGGAGGGGGTGCGTATACCACCCACGGCCGATGACAGGACAACTTGGACGCGGTCTCAGCCGCTAAAATCACCCCCCCACCCCCCGCTCCGGGCAGGTAATTAGTCCAGCTCAGCGCTCCGGGATCGATCCTCATTAAGAGCCTGCTCTCTCGCCGGGAGGGGTGACGTGTGATTCATGCGTCTCTCGGGGTCACTGCCCCCCATTAAGCTTCTGCCTGGAAGCACTGCCTTTCCCATGACCCCAAGGCTTCCCTCTGCCCCCGCCACCCCCCCCCCCAGCAGCCTCCCCTCCATGCCCTTAGGCCCGGCATCGGGCGGCACAGACAGACACCTGCACCTGCTGGAGGAGGGCAGGGTCCTCGAGGCCCCCCTCCCCCGCCCCCTTCGCTGACATCAAACCCGGCTCATTCCTGGGGCCTCCTAGGAACCCGAGCGCGTTCGCGCTGCTCCGGGACAGAGGCGGAGGGGAGACGCGCTCACACACACACACACCCCAGCACACCCCACGCACCCCATGCACCCCGCACTCCACACACCCCGCGCACCCTGCACACCCCTCGACCTCGCACACCCCGCACACCCCATGCACCCCGCACTCCACACACCCCGCGCACCCTGCACACCCCTCGACCTCGCGCACCCCGCACACCCCATGCACCCCGCATTCCGCGCACCCCTTGACCCTGCACACCCCGCGCACCCCATGCATCTCTCACCAGGGTACAGCTGCTTGGTGGGCGCGCTGAGCTGGGCATCCTTGGTGACTCTGTAAGCGACATCCGGGCTCTTGGAAGACCTTCGCGTGGAGCAAAACCCTGTTGTCTTGGTTATGCCGTCGGGCAAGGTGTGGAAATCTAGAACCTTCAGGAGGTCTGCTGGCTGAGCTGGAAGGATAAAGGGGGGGCAGGGGGTTAGTCACAGGGGGTGGAGCACCCGGGGGGGGGCGGGGGCAGGGGGGACTGCACTGGAAACCCAGTCAGAGCTGCCCTGAAGCCGCGGGGGGGGGGAGGGGCAGGGGTGCAGGAATCCCGCTTTGGAGAGACGCACATCCAGGCAAGCAGCCGGTTCCCGTCCCAGGTTCACACCCCCGCAGCCCCGTGTGCTCCGCCTGATGGCCACCCCGTCCCGATCAGAACCGACACCGATCGAAACCGCGTTCCTTCCCAAGTCCCAGTTGGGGGCCAGGGGGGTGCAAGGGCCGGACACATCAGCCTGGTTCCCAGACACCGCTCCTCACGGCGCCGGAGAAACCCGCCCCAAAGCTCAGCTGGAAGGCGGGTCATACCCACCGGGGAGGGAGGGAGGCAGCTGTGCAGGGCGCTCAGGCCCGGGATGACCCACAGCTCACGGAACCTCACGTGCACCGTCTGGGTGTTGGTGCCTCGGGTGTCTGCAGGGTAGGCCAGGCGCATTTTATTCCCGTCGGCACCCAATTAAGAGGCAATTTCCCCACCAGAGTTCATAGCGGATCCAGTTCCCATTGGCTCCGGGAGACCCAGGCCTGAGTGCAAGACGATGCGGAACCACGGGTGAGGGAGGAGCGGGCCCCTGGGCCCCTCCCGGGAGGTCCCGGCTCGCGGAGAGGGCAGGGGAAGCTGGCGTCCCACGGAAGCCACGCTCGGACTGCGCAGCTCGACTCTCCCACGCCCACATGCAAAAGACAGCCTCCCTGTGCCCGCCCTCAACAAAGCCAGTGTCACGTGGAAAGTTCAACTCCTGTTACCACCAACACCAGGCCCCTCGGAGTCCCGGCTGACAGAGCTCGGGTGCAGCTGTGGGGCTGCCTTCCAGGGCGCAGGGAGTGCCCGTCTGAGATTCAGAGAATGACCCCACCGGCTTGTTTGGGCGCCTGGATCCAGCTGTTCCTGAAGAAGGCTCAGCTACCTAAGCCAATGAGTTGTCCTCACACCTACACCAATTTGCGTTCGATTCGGACACCTGCTACTAAAGTGTGCCCACTGCTTGAGCCAGTGTGCCCTTCGGGGCCTGGCCTCCTTACTGTCCAGTGGCCAGCTCACCGCCTTCCTCCCCAGGGGGATTATATGCCTGGGACCCCCTCAGAGGAAAGTCCCACTTTTTAACAAGGGTGACGATCTGGTGGTGAGAAAGGACCCTCATGTCGGTCTCCCGTGGAGCTCAGCAAAACCATCGGAGGTGGGGGCCAGGTGGCCGTGTAGCCCCACTGTTGTCCAGACAAGACAGACAGAGCCCTGGACCCGAGAGGGTGGCCTGGAGGGGAGTGGGTGCCCAGCCAGGGTGGTCAGTGCCGGCACTGTGGACGGTGCCACCCCAACCATGACAAGCTGGGAGGGAGGGGCACACGCAGGCTGGGCAGGGTCCGCGGTGACCGGGTGGAAGGAGGTGATGCTGCTCTTCCCGGGCACAAAGCACAGCCCAGGGCAGTGCCCGCACGCACCTCGCACCCAGGCCCCGGAGCTCCGAGGCCCTGCCTCCAGCGGGAGCATTGCTACAGCTCAGCTCTGCACAGTCGTCTGTCACTTTAGCCAAGACGCCAGAGCCCGGCCGGCGTGGCTCAGGGTTGAGCATCAACCTAGGAACCAGGAGGTCACAGTGTGATTCCCGGGCAGGGCACAGGCCTGGGTTGTGGACTCCATCCCCAGTGAGGGGCGTGCGGGAGGCAGCTGATCAGTAATTCTCTCTCATCACCGATGCTTCTATCTCTCTCCCTCTCCCTTCCTCTCTGAAATCAATAAAATATATTTTTTAAAAATTAAGAGAGACCAGAAATACTGGACATGGATTTCCCAGCTCAGGAAGGAAACGCCAGGTGGGACGGAGGGAGGGGCAGCGTGGGGGCCAGTGCATGGGGTCGCCGCCTGGTGGCCCCTCTGATCTTCCCGGGTGTGCCCAGCTCCGACCCAGAGCCCAGCCCCCACGGAGGTCCCTCACACACTGTTGGCACCGCCGCAGTGCTCAGCCCCAGGGACTCCTCCCTCCGGCCCCCACCTGACACCAGAGGCAGCGCTGGCGCTGGTGCCAGCACAGCCCCAGCCTGGACCGGCCCGTGGGAAGAGATGGGCGTGCCAGCCCTGGCTCACCTGCCGCCGTGACACCGTGCCGAGAGCTGGCTCATCTCTGAGACGCAGCTCCAGGGCCGGCGGCGGCCAGGGGATCGTAGATCCGGGCCTGATGCGCTTCCCAGATGCCGGCCCTGTGTTCCCGTCGCTGGCGCAGAGCGGTTTCCCAGGTCCCGGGACTGTTTACAGGCCGCTCGCCACCGCCACGAGTTGAAAAGGCCAAGGACCTTTCCAGGCCCCGTGCCACCTCCTGCTGGCCAGGGCGCCCGGGCCAGAGCTAAAAGGGTATTTGCATGTTTTATAGAAGGCGTGGCAGGCGGCCGAGGAAGTGGGCTGTCCTGCCCCGGGCGTGGAGCCTCCCGTCAAGGCTGTCTGTCCGCTCCTCTGTCAGGATGGAGCCCGCGGGAGACACCAGCGGCCTTGGGACAGCGAGGAGGCCCCGGCCCGTGCCCCCGGCCCAGAGCGGGGTGAGCGGGACTCTGCCCTCTCCCCGCGGCCCCGGTGACCCTGAGGCTGGACAGGAGGGGCGCGGGCAGCGGGGTGAGGAGTGGAAGGTAGCGAGTTCCCGGGACCGCGTGCGAGAGGCGGCAGGAGGACCCTGGGAAGGAACGCCAGGTGACAGGGTGACACAGGAGCTCAGATGCAGACCGTGGGGCGGGCGGATGGACGGACGGATGGATCGATCACTCACCATGCAAGAACGATCGGCGTCTCACGGCCGTTCCCACCACCCCCTCTGCAGTCAGCGGCCTGCGCTCCTCGGAGCCGAGACAGCATGGCTCTGTGTCCCCCGGGCCTGCCGCCCCTCACCTCACGGCTGCAGGACGCGAGACACTGACCCAGCCGCCCAGCCCACAGCACGACCGCCCGTGGGCTGATGGGACCCAGAGTGTGGAACCCCAGGGGGAGGACCAAGCCCAGGCCGGTGCCCGGGGGCGTGGCACCCAGCCCTGCCCAGGAGGATGGCCTCCGCAGCAGCCGGCCCGCGGCCTGGCGGGGCAGCGTCCCTCGCTTCGTCCAGGGGAGCGGGCTTGCTGCTGGGGGCTGGCTCGGGCCTCGGCACCCAGGGCAGTGGGTGGAGGGGCGGCGGCTGTCGGCAGGAACGTGCACTGGTCCCTGGGAGTCAGCTAGCGTCAGGGCGCCCCCTCCTCAGTGCTCAGAAGGATCGAGGACTGAGGCCAGGCCCCTCTCAGGCCCAGCAGCCCCTTCCTTTGCAAGTGGGACCCCCACCCCCCGGGCAGCACCCTCCTCCGCCCACAGCAGCAGCCTGCATTCAAGAGGGGACGGAGGTGCGAAGCCGGACAAGCAGGACAAGGGCCTGGGGTCCCCACCTTAAGCTGCGAGTGTGGCCGATGCGACCAGCACCCTGCCAGCCCCACCCAGAGGGACACCCAGGAAGGGGCAATCCTGAGCAAGTGCTGACGTCAGCACCTCCAGGCCCAGCCCCCCCAGCCCTGGAGCCTGATGCCAGCCGCAGGGCGGGGGCTTCAAACAAAGGGACTCTGCCCAGAACCCTGGACTGCTCTGCAGGGCTTAATTATTCACCCCCAGGGAGGGGCGGGGCCTTCCGTGTGGGCGGGGCTCAGGCCCACAGACTGCTCTGCAGAGCCTAATTATTCACCCCCAGGGAGGGGCGGGGCCTTCCGTGTGGGCGGGGCTCAGGCCCACAGACTGCTCTGCAGAGCCTAATTATTCACCCCAGGGAGGGGCGGGGCCTTCCGTGTGGGCGGGGCTCAGGCCCACAGACTGCTCTGCAGAGCCTAACTATTCACCCCAGGGAGGGGGCGGAGCCTCCCTCGTGGGCGGGGCTCAGTCCTGGGAGGGTGCCCCAGACCCTGGCACTGGCCCTGGGTCCTGACAGGCAAGGACAAGGGAATGACGACTTGGGTGGTGCTTCGCCTTGTCAATAAGCCTCCTCGCCTGGCGCTGGGCAGGAGACAGGGCTGCTCGGCCGCCCGGAGTGGGGGAGTGGTGAGAAGCCTGAGACGTCAAGCTCCGGCCCACCTAAGGCGCCAGGGCCTGCCTGGTCCTTGGCCTGAACCCACTCCCCTTCCTCTCTCCTCTGCACACAGGACCACACTCCCCACACCTGCTGCTGGAGAGGACAAGCTGACGCCAGGCCCCTCCTACGGGCGCACACCACCTATCCGAGGCCACCTGCATCTGGCCTGGCGACCCTCCAGGTGGGAAGAGAGCACTCAACGCGCACACACACACACACACACACACACACACACCACACACACACACACCACACACACACACCACACACACACCATTACTTCAAAGTCAGCCCTGGCGCCCACGCGGGCTCGCAGGAGGCGGGTAACAGGCAGGCCACGGGCAGCGCCTGCAGGGGGGCGAAGACAGTTAGGAGCTGCACAGCCCCCGGGGCCAGGCTCAGGTGACCGCCCGCCCACCCAGCCCTGGGCAGCCCAGCAACGTGGTGCTGCAGACCAGACCGGCCTCCCCGCTGAGGACTGGGAGGAAATGTCACCCGAGGGCCAACGGGACCTTCCAACGGGCCGAGCACTGGGTGCGCCCAGCTTCTCGCTGTGTCTTCCCTGGTTGGTCGCGGGTGCCGTCCGTCTGTCCTTATGGAAGTGAATGACATGTCTGTCCCTCCCCCGTCACTCCTCACAGGCTATGACCACGACGGAACACGGACGAACATGAACCCTGCAGGCACAGAGGCGGCGCGGCTGGGCGGATGGCTGGGCACAGGCGCTGCCAGCCGGCGCCGGTCCAGAAGAGCCTGCGGTGCTGGGACCAGGTGGCTCATCCCGGCCTCCTCGGGTCATTTACCTCCTTGTCAGGGAGAGGGGAGGGGATNACAGGCAGGCCACGGGCAGCGCCTGCAGGGGGGCGAAGACAGTTAGGAGCTGCACAGCCCCCGGGGCCAGGCTCAGGTGACCGCCCGCCCACCCAGCCCTGGGCAGCCCAGCAACGTGGTGCTGCAGACCAGACCGGCCTCCCCGCTGAGGACTGGGAGGAAATGTCACCCGAGGGCCAACGGGACCTTCCAACGGGCCGAGCACTGGGTGCGCCCAGCTTCTCGCTGTGTCTTCCCTGGTTGGTCGCGGGTGCCATCCGTCTGTCCTTATGGAAGTGAATGACATGTCTGTCCCTCCCCCGTCACTCCTCACAGGCTATGACCACGACGGAACACGGACGAACATGAACCCTGCAGGCACAGAGGCGGCGCGGCTGGGCGGATGGCTGGGCACAGGCGCTGCCAGCCGGCGCCGGTCCAGAAGAGCCTGCGGTGCTGGGACCAGGTGGCTCATCCCGGCCTCCTCGGGTCATTTACCTCCTTGTCAGGGAGAGGGGAGGGGATGGCACAGTGCCAGGCCCCGCGATGGGGTGGGCAGTGTGTGTGGCAGGCTCCGCTTGCCCCGTCTGCTCCCAGGAGGCCCTGAGGGTGGCTGGCTACCACCGGGCCAGCCAGGGTCACCAGGGCAGAGCGCCCTGTGCAGAGGGGGGCGCGCCGAGCCGTGCTGTGGGAGGGCAGCACAAGACGGCTGAGGTCAGACTCCCCGAGGGCCTGGCCCAGTGTATGGGCAGCTGTCCATCAGGCAGGCCCTGCACAGGGGCTTCATCCCTTCAGCTCATCCCTGCAGCTCCCACCCCTCCTCTCTCTAAGAATCAGTGGACAAGGTCCTCGGGGGAGAACTGAGCAAAAAAAGGTTCAGCAGGAGTTCCCTTGGCTGCACCTAATGGGCACCATCAGGGCCCTCGGCGCTGACCAGACGCCCTCCGCGCTGACCAGCCGCTCTCAGCACTGACCAGCCGCCCTCCACACTGACCGGCCGCCCTCCACGCTGACAGGCCGCCCTCCACGCTGACAGGCCGCCCTCCACGCTGACCGGCCGCCCTCCACGCTGACCGGCCGCCCTCCACGCTGACCGGCCGCCCTCCGCGCTGACAGGCCGCCCTCCACGCTGACCGGCCGCCCTCCACGCTGACCGGCCGCCCTCCATACTGACCAGCCGCCCTCCGTGCTGACCAGCCGCCCTCCGAGCTGACCAGCCGCCCTCCATGTTGACCAGCTGCATTCCACACTGACCAGTCGCCCAGCAGCAGTGCAGTTTAAGCAAGAAAGGGCTTTCTGGCTGATCTGTATTTTCTTCTTTATACTTTTCTGTAGCTTTTGACACTTTGATGGCGGATGTGTACGCTTTTATAACAAATTAGTGGGGAGACAGCTGTCATTGAGTCGGGCAGGACACCAGATTATATAATCGCCGCTGCCTCCCCGGGTACCCGACACTCACAGACCCGCGGGCCTTTGCCTGGACAGTGGACAGTTGTTAACGGTCCTTACGCAACCGGACCCCTGCACGTCTCAGGAACGCCCACGGTTCCCCGAGTCCGATGTTTGCTGTGGGCCACCCACGCGCGAGTCCTCACAGGGCCCCAGGGCCAGGCCCGCGGCCAGGCCACCTTTGCCCTTTGGACAGGAATGTGGGCACCAGGCCGATGTGTGTGCCGCTCGCCAGCCCAGGCGCTGGCCCTGCGTCCTCTTAGGAAAGGCGGCCCAGGCTCAGGAGGAAGCGGGCCGGCGGGGCTGAGGGCCCATCAACGCGCAAAGCAAGTGACAGGGCCGGGAAGTTACAGGAGGATTTCCCGTTATAGTTTCAAGTCCCTGCAAACCCGCCCAAGCGCGTGGCTCCCCCAACAGCCCCAACCGAGGCTCTGTGTCTGAGCCCGGCCTCGGGGTGCCCGGGGGAGCCCTGCGGGCCCTGCGCATGCGGCCCTGAAGCTGGTTTGCTCATCGCGGGGTGCCAGCAGAGGCGTGGGGTTCCAGTGACTCTCGCTCTGAAGTCGTCAGACTCTCAGCTGCAACCCCACACCAGCTTCACGGGCACCTGTCACCCCCTAAAGAGGCGCCACAAACCGGCGGCAGAACCCAGCGCTGCCCACCACGGCCTGGCCACGAGTCACCCCACCCGCCAGCCGGATTCCTGGACCCGCACTCAGTGGGGTGATGAAGTCAGGTGTCAAGGTGTCCCGGGGGGGCGGGGGTAGGGGCTCCCCGGGTTGCCAGTCACAGGCTGGGACCCTCCGCCGGCTCCCGAAGGCTGCTGCACAGGGTGTGGCCCCGTCAGGGCTGCAGAATCTACAGGCCAGAGCCCACTGTGCCGCCCCAGACTCGCGGGCAGGCTGTGGCCCCAGAGAAAGCAGGCCCGACCCTCCACACCTCGGCCCACTCCCGCCCGGAGCCCTCTCCCTCCCCGTGTCCATAGCACCCCAGACCCCAGCCGCACCCCAATCACACAGGTCGATATAATGGACTCACTACCGCTCCTACTTCCGGGATTACAACAGACCCCTCCACGGACCTCTGCCACCAGCTTGCTCCGTGACACAAGGTGGGGTGTGCGCCAGCCTCAGTTTCCCCACCTGCCCACCAAGTGGGGTGGGGGTTGTGGAGGACGATCCCAGTTCCGAGGTCTGCCAGGGCCCGTTGCCAATGGCTCCCTGCGTGCTCCGAGCGCAGTGGGTGGCTGGTCCCTGCCTGAGCTGGGCTTTTTTCCTGGGACCACAACGTGTTTAACTGACGAAGCCATCCCAGCTGAAAGCGGCTGCTGCCAGCAGGAGGGCACGCGGCTCCCCAGCAGCCGCTACAATCCTGGTGTCTCCTCTCTGGTACCTACACACCTGCCCCCTATATCCCCCCAGCCCCCGTCCAACCAACCCTGGTGCTGGAAACAAGCCACCGCCCAATCCGAGAGACGCTGGGGACAGCAGTGCCGGGCACCCGGGACCCACTCGAGGGACACAGGGTCCCTCCTCCTCACCAGCCTGGGTCTGTGTCCCTTTTCTCTTCATCGAGATGGACCGTGCTCTGAGGGGCACTCCGGACCCTGCTGTCCTGTACCCACACGCCTTGGAGACTGGCCAGCTCAGCCACGCAGGCCCCGTCCCTCAGCAGCCCAGGCTCCCTGAGCGGCATAGCACTTGTCTGCGTGGTTCTCACGGTGGCACGTGGCTGTGTGAATTGCTCCTCCCATCAGTGCCACGTGACTGTCCGGCCCATCAGCATCTGCACACACGAGCCTGTCCGTAGGGGACATCCCAATAGGTGGCCTGTGTCTGGCCCGCCTGGCACAGCGCTGCGGACAGTAGGTGCCGGTACGTGTGCTTCCGAAAGGCGGTATCTCCACCCAGCCCCTGGCACAGCTGGGCCGGCGCCTTTCCCGTGGCGGCTGCTCACCAGCGCATCTGCCGGGCTTCACCAGGAGCAGTATTTTCAGTCCGTTTCCCCACAGGAGCCTCACAGGGCGCCGGGCCCGCGCAGGTGCGCACAAAGGGATGAGGTCCGGTTCAGGAGCTTCCCTTGTTGCCGGCCTCTCCGAGTTCACACTTACGGACGTGGGCGCTGAACTGTGGCCCAGCGAGAACACGGTGAGCGACGATGCAGGCTCCATTCCCAGCCAGAGCGGTCAGTAAGCGGGGGCCATCTCCTGCCCAGGCCAACAGCAGCCCAGCTCCGCCTCCCTTCCCCGCGGAGGCCGGGGGTCGGGGACAGACAGGAGCCCTGAGGCCCACTGCCCTGGTGACCCGGGGATCCCAGGAGGCTCCCGCAGCGGGGCCGCGTCCCACATCAGCCGGACTCCTGCCAGGGCGCCCGAGGAGTGAGAATGTCCCCGGCGCGGGCCCTGGCGGGAAGCATGCTGCACCTGGCCAGTGTCAGGCCGGGTTCTGGGAGCTGAGCCTGCCCAGCTGGCACCGGCCGGCCGGGAAAGGCCAGCCTGAGCCTCCAGAGTGCGGGGAAGACGAACTGGAGAGGAAAGGCCTGGACCACTGAGCGGACAGAAAGCAGTGAGTTGTCAGAGAAAAACGCGCTCAGCTTCAGCCTGACAGGGGTGGCCGCTGAAAACAGATGGTGGCCGTCGGAGCACCGTGATCCCGGCCGCTTTCCCACCGGAGGAATCAGCAGCGATATTTTAACAAGCGACTGGAAAGAGACCAGACTACCCCGTTTCAGAAGGTGGTGTGTGTGTGTGTGTTTGTGTGTGTTTTGGGCCAAGATACTGACCAGGCCTCAGAGTTTATGGGAAGAGGCGCCCGCTGGGAGCCAGTGCTCTCGCGGGGGCTTAAACTCGGCACAGGGAGGCCAGAGCGTGGGAACCAGGAGGCAGGCGCGGGGAGGGGCTGCCGGCCACAAGGCTGCTGACCAGTGGCCCGTGGCCGTGGCCCATGCAGGTGAGAGGGTGGGAGGCGGCAGCCTGGAGCCACCCATCGGCCCCCGGGAGTCCCCAGAACAGGGCAGCTCAAGGGAAGGGCTGAGGGTGGAGGCGGGGTCTGAGGAGGAGTGGGCGGCGCTGACAGTGTTTGAGGAATTCCACAGCCTGGCTGAGAGTTTCTGGAAGTTATCCACAGGGTAAGATCATTAATCCCCGAGTTCAGGGAGCCCGAGGCGAAAGGGCCTGGAGAGATTACAGCTAAGGCACAGGGCGGCTGGGAAAATGATCTGGAAGAAGAAGGGGGCTGGGAGTGGCAGGCATATGCAGCGGGAGGCTGAGTCTAAGGCAGCCCGCACCCAGGGGGCCTCATGCCCCTGGGACTGGAGGCCCCGGAAGGCAGGTGGGTGCTCGAGGCACACACGTCTCACACTCACACCCCGCCACAGGCTGGTCATTAGCTTGGGGTCCCATGAGAGATCTGGGGGGTTCCGACTGCTATGGAGACGAGTGGCATGTCGCCGAGTCCAGGTGGGTGTTATGTGGGACAACCAGCGGAGCCCGGAGCCCACAGGCCAGTCCAGCAAACACTGCAGGCCACCTTCCCGGAGCCAGCGCCCTGACCACAGGCCAGAATGGATGGCCCCGGGCAAATCCTCAGCGTCGGGCCTCCCCCAGTCTCTCCAGGGACATCGAGCCCAGACTACCCACCTCAGCCACCCCCGGGACAGCCCAGGCCTCCGCACGCCTGCCCACCCCGCTCCAGAGAGCCAGCTCAGGTTGGGTCGGCCGACGCGCTCGGAGCCTAGAAAAACCTCAGGTCAAGCCCACGGCTGTTTACTGAGCCCCCCCTAGGCTGCCGGCACCGCGGAGCCCCCATTATTGTGGCGGTCTCAACGGTGCCTCCTTAAGTCCTCGCCACAAGCCTACGAGGCAGGCCTCGCCGCTCCACTGGACACAGAAAGGCGCCGAGGAAGACGTTTTTGAGGTCCCACCTGAGAGTGCCCCGGCCCCGGGGACCCAGGCCACGCCCGGTTTTCACAATGCCCCATAGAGCTGGGGTGCAGTACCGCTCCTGGCCTCTAGGTGAGCCACTCCCACGGCTGGCCTTGAAATCCGAGGGGTCCATGTCATTACAGGGAACAGAATATTTCCCACGGAATTCTGTTCCCTGTGAATTCTGTCTATGGACGTGACCGCCAGCTAGAAAGGCCGAGGGCCAGCTAGGCAGGCCAAGCCCTGATCCCTGGTGTGAAATCAGTGGGCATTTCCTACGTTTCCCCAGTCGAATCCCTCGGGGCGTTTGACAGTTCCCCAGGACTCAGGGCCCTTTTTAAGGGAAAACCGAGAGCAGAATCCGTGGCGCCTGGTCCTAGGCGAGCCTGCGGGCTCTCCCTGGCCTTTCGGACACGTCGCAGGCACTGGGTTGATGTAAGGACACGCAGGCTCCGAACCCAGACCTCAGCCCTGCTTCTCCCGAAGTTTCTTTAGTTTTTTTCTTTTCTGAGATGCTGATGGTTTAAAGATGTGGATCAGATCCCAGTCCAGCTTCCCGCTAACCCAGCTTAATGCTCGGAGCACCTGGTGGGCTGTTGGACCCACCCTGCCCTCCAAGGGAGCTCCCCAACGCGTCCCCGCCCTACCTGCTACAACACGGGGCTGCTGGCACCGATCACACACATCTCCTCATTGCGTGTCAGCTGATCGCCAGCAGGCCAGACCCACCTGGCTTGAATCCCTCGCCTATCACTCTTTCCTTCCCCCTAAAATGGAAAAACTGACTCAGACCAGGGCGGCTCACCCCTACATACATACACACACACACAACACACACACACATGCACACACACGTACACACACGCACATACACACACATGCACACACGTCGCGTGCAGCTGGACGCAGGCTCCAGATCAGACCCCGAAGATGTCATCTCAGATGTGTGTTGGGGACACTGGGGGGCCCAGGACTCAGGCGGCTTGGAAAGTGGGTACCAACGGACAGGGAGCAAGTGACGGCTTTCTCACGAGACCGGGCCCAGCGCGCACACCGACGGGGCCCCAGGATACACACAGGGCAGGAAGGCCACCCGGCGGTCCCAGGTCACAGCACCCCCTCCTCCTCTCTCAGCCCTGCTGCGGGATGAAGACCCCAGAGAAAAGGAAATCGTGACCGAGGCCCAGCCGGCGTGGCTCAATGGTTGAGCATCGACCTGTGGACCAGAGTCACAGTTTCATTATGGTCGGGGCACAGGCCCGGGTGGCGGGCTCGATCCCGTGTGGGGTGTGCAGGGAGCAGCCGATCAATGTTTCTCCTCTCTCTCCTCTCCCTTCCTCTCTGAAATCAATAAAAACAAAAGTGACTGTGTCTCCTCCGATGGCCGAGACCCCTCACTCAGACCCCAAGCATCACGCCTGCTCCCGAGGGGGTACAGCCCACACGTCCATGACTCGGGGGCTCTCCTGTGGGCTCCGAGGGCCCGAGTTTTCTTGTATTTATTTATTTTGCTAATCCTCCTCAAGGACATTTTTCCTCATTGATTTTTGGAGAGAGTGGGAGGGAGTTAGGAAGGGAGAGGAAGACAGAGAGAAACATCAATGTGAGAGATGTTGCCTCCCACACACATCCTGAGCAGGGGCCAGGGATCAAACATGCAACCCAGGTACGTGCCTTTGACTGGGAATCGAACCCGAGACCCTTCGATGTATGAGCCACACTGGCCTGACTGGGGGCCTGGGGTTTCTTGCCTGTAAAAGGCGGTGACACCTCTCACCTTGGGAAGATGTCATCAGGATAAAACAGTATGTGAAATGAAAGCACTAAGGATAAGTAAAAGGGAGGGAGGAGGAGGGAAGAAAGGAGGGATGGAGGGAGGAGGAGGGAAAGAAGGAGGGAGGGAGGGAGGGAGGGAGGAGGGAAGGGGCCCAGAGAATCTTATTCTTTCCTTCAACCCCACTGTTCCTCGTGTGTCATATGCTCTTCCTACTCTACTTCACATTTCAGCCGTTAGACTCAGCAGAGGCCTGGGGGAGTGCCGGACCCCAGGGCCCACCCGGCGCCCAGCCACCCCTCACCCCCCGGCCGGGGTCTGACCACCCCTCAGCTGGCCCCCACCTGAGCACAAGTGGTGGGTGGGCCCGGAGCCTGCAGGACAGTCAAGGGGACCCCTGCCCTCACTTCCCAGCTCTCCAGGCTTCAGCGGAACCCCCGCCATGTGCCTGCAGCCCTTGCAAAACAGCCTTCCCAGTGTTTGTAAACCCCGCTGCGGGCCAGGCAGCTGTTTCCAATCAGCCAGCCCTGCCCCAGAAGGGGCGGTGGGAGCCTGTCCCCAGGAGGGCCGCACTGCAGGGCGCGTGAGGACAGGCCGACTGGGGGTGGAGGGAGGCCTCCTCCTGAAGCTCGCTCCCCAGCCCGGGCCAGAGAGACCTCACCCACAGGCAGGAGAGGAAAGCCGCAGCACCCCTGCTTCTTGAAGGGGGGCCCCTCTCTGCCCTCCTGGCTCCTTCCTGGTAGGTGCCCTCCCCCCATCATCCAGGCTGAACCCTGCTGGTTGTTCCAGAGGAGGGAGGAGGATCCTGCCTGGACCTCTGCCTCTTTGGTCTCAAGAGCCTCACGCCTGCGCACAGGGGCAACACACACAGAGCTGACCCACCGCCCACACTCCTCGCCCCGCCCACACACGGCCCCGCCCACACTCCTCGCTCCGCCCACACCCCCTCGCCACGCCCACATGCCGCCACGCCCACACCCCTCGCCACGCCCACACTCCTCGCTCCGCCCACACCCCTCGCCACGCCCACACGTCGCCACGCCCACACTCCTCGCCCCGCCCACACGGCCCCGCCCCTTCTCATCTCTGGCACCACCACACTGAGTGCCCAGGATGCTCCCTCGGTTCCCAAAGTGCAGGTGAGGCCCAGCCACTAACCACGCCGCTTTCTGTAAACGACTCCCTGGGAAGCCGTAGGTGCAGGAATCCTGTCTCTGCACTTTCATCCCAGGAGGCGCTCCTGGCCCCGCCTCCTCCAGGGGACCCCTTCTCAAGGTGGGAGAAGGCGCAGTGTCCCTCAGTCCTTCTCTGCGTGACACCCGCCGGGACCGGCCGTGCTCTGTCAGAATAAAGAAGAGCAGCCGAGAAAGGCTGGCCCGGAGGCTGTGACCTCGGCCTCCCGTCCCAGGAGGGCGGGCCAGGAACAGCACAGGCGAGGAAACCAGGGCCTCGCACCTCAGACTCTCCCCAAAGAAAACAGAAAGGGGGGGAGCAAAGGAAGAAAACTAACAGTAAACACGGACCCCAGCAACTTCACCCCCAAAGACTATCCAGATGGGAGAGAGCGTCGCCCTAAAGGGCCCCTGGCAAACAGTGCTCAGCCCCCCCAAATCAGACTGGACTCGGGGCGCAGGGCTGTGAGGCAGTGTCTTTCCTGCGCCCGTCCATCTCGCTGCGCCCCCTGTTGAGGGCTCTGGGCCAGCCAGCTCTCCCCACGCCACTGACCCATGTGGGTCAGGGCCCAAGTGCCTCCCTGCTCCCCCCTCCCCCCCCCCCCCC
>JAWPEG010064499.1:1736229-1796127 GCA_035771395.1 Myotis vivesi
GCTCCCCCCCCCCCCCCCCCCCCCCCGCCAAGAACCCACAGCGGAAAAGGCGGCACTGAAGGGCTCCGAGGCTGCTCTCACCCCTGGGGGGGGGCGGGGTGCACCTCTTTCTGAAGCACAGGCCTTGGCTGCCCCGGGACCTCCCTCGGAAAAGGCTGAGGCTGCGGAAGCCTCTCCCCAGCTCTGAGGGCGGCTGGCCTCAGTATCCTGATGGTAATGACCTAGCAGAGGGCGGAGGCGGAGGGGACTGCCATGCCTCCCGCCAGCTGGGCCCGCAGAGCCTGCACCTGCATATCTGCAGGACGAACACCCACTGGCCCCCGGTTGGTGTGAGGACCATGAGCACGGCCCAGGCCACACGCACAGGAGCCAGAGGATGTGCACACGGGAGAGTGCCAACTCCCGGAGGGACCTCGAAGCCACTGGCCCTGGCCAAGCAGGCTCATCTCAACCGGCCAGCGCCCATGTGTTGGCAGTTACCGCCTTCTGATTGGCCAGTGCCCCACTGATGCTGGCAGTTGCCTCCCTCTGATTGGCCAGCATCCCCCACTGGTGTTGGCAGTTGCCTCCCTCTGATTGGCTAGTGCCCACTGATGCTGGCAGTTGCCTCCCTCTGATTGGCCAGCGCCCCATTGATGCTGACAGTTGCCTCCCTCTGGCCAACGTCCCCCATTGGTGCTGTCAGTTACCTCCCTCTGATTGGCCAGAACCCCTTTGGGGCTGGCAGGGGCCGCCCTGTGGGGCTTCCTCAGATTGGCCAGTGGCATGCCCTACTGCCTCCCACTCTGCTTCACTGGATACAACTGCCTGTTCAGGGATCTGACTCCCCCACTGCCCCGGAAGCTCCTGTAGGGCGGGACGGCGCCCTACTGCTCGCCTGGGCACCTGCTGCCCGAGCCCAGCACAGACCTGACGAAGTAGAGGTGCCCAAATGGTTCACACATGGCTCCTCCCCTCCCAGGCCTCCCAATAGCCTCCCCTGTGTTCCCTCGGGACCCTCTGCAGGAAAGAGACTCCGAGGAGCTCAGACCACCGCCCTGGGCGACGTGCCCTCGGTTACCCGTCGCTCCCTCCGCCACAGAGGGTGCACAATCATGCCCACTTTCCACTGAGGCTGAAACACTTTCATTGTGAGATCACTATGTTTTCAATGCAAGGGCCAGAGTCTTCACATTTATCTATGTTTATTGATCTCAGAGAGAAAGGGAGAGAGAGATAGAAACATCAATGATGAGAGAGAATCATCAATCGGCTGCCTCCTGCATGCCCCACACTGGGGATCGAGCCCTCAACCTGGGTATGTGTCCTGACCGGGAATTGAACCACGACTTCCTGGTTCATGGTCAACACTCAACCACTGAGCCACACCAGCCAGGCCATATCACACTGCCTGATCACACAGCCAGGCCAGATCACACTGCCACACACACACATTTTGAACTAATTTTGTGGCATTTATTTTTTCAAAAATAGAGATGTCATTAGAATCCCTATGGCCAAGGTGCTGGCGGGAAAGAAGGGCATTACCCCCAAATTACACAGACCCAGGAAACAAAAGAGGGGGGCCCTCCCTTCCCGCGCAGACACAGGGCAGGACCGGCGGGCTCTGGCCAGTGGAGTCCTGAGCAATGAAGTCTGGAGAAAAGTGGGTCAGACTGCGGTTCCATGTCTTAGGCCTGAGTCACCGTGAGCGGCAACACTGGCTCCCGTGTGGGGTCATTACTGAGGTGGGGAACCCGCCAGGAAATCCCGTGGGGGGGGAGGGGGGTCGAAGCTGACGAGATGGCGGCTCAGGCTGTGTGCCATGTACAACGAAGTTCCCCCATCACCCAGGCCACGAATCTGCACACCCGTCCACCCACCCATCCGTCCCACAGACTTCCCCCCAGCGCCCTCCAACGTGTCAGTCATCACCCTGGGCATGTCGGGGAGGCCGGATGTGGGCAGGTCCATTCCCATGTCTGGACCCCAATTCCTCCCTGTCAAGTAGAGGAGGCCCCCCGAGGAGGACAGGGATGAGTGTGGGCAACGTGGTGTGCCCACCTCTGCCCATGGACACACCCCCCGCCCGGGCTCAGAACCTAGAAGTCACAGTGAGGGATGCGATAAACTCGCCCCCGGGGACCCCGTCTGTGTTGTCTCTTCTCATGCTCACCCCGTGCAGGAGGCACCGGTGTGGCTGTCCATCAGACAGGAGTGACCCTCGGCCTGTCCTCAAGCAGAGCCAGGCGCTCGGGCCTGTCCCCGGCCCTGCCCTGCGCTGCCTCGGGGCCCAGGGAGGACGTGGAGGTGCTCACGGGGTTTCCTCTGTGCTTCCTACATGTGATGCGCTGAACGCTCACGAAACCCTCCGGGAAGTCCAATCATCACCCCCTTCTTACAGAGAAGGAAACTGAGGCACAGGAAGCTCCATGTGCAGCCAGTGGGAGGGCCCCAGGACCTGAACCTGGCCGCCTGCCCCTAACCATGGCCACGCCCTGGGCTTGTGCCGCACCCGTGGCGATGGTGGCTCTGCCCAGGAGAAGGGCCCTGCCAGCCCCGCCCCGGGGACCTCAGGGTCCCCAGCTGGGCCAGAACCCTTCAGACGAGCATGTGGCCAAGTGCTGACACCAGCAAAGCGGGTTCTATGGGGAATATAAATAGAGGGAGGCAGAAGCCATAATAGGGCATTGCCTCCTGTGAGTAAAAAAAGACTCGACAAATTATCGGATCCAGCTGGCCCAGCAGGCCCTGCGGCAGCCCCGCGGCCCAGGGGTGGCCAGCAGGCTCCGCGGCCACGTTTCATCTGGCATCACCCACACGGCGGGGCGGGCGTGGTAACAGCAGAAATGGCGTCTTGACGTGAGCTCCCCAGACAGGAGGCCCCGCCCGCAGGAGCCCCTCGCGAGACAGTGTGCACGCGTGTGCACGTGCCTGGACGTGTACGCTCGTATACGTGTATACACACACGTGTGTCCATGCGAACCACGTATCCACACGTGCACGTGCTCACACACAACCTCACACAGGCTTGCAAAGCGTTTCCACCCGAGTTGCCTCGCGTGGCCTGGATGGACCCAGAGGAAGCAGACCCGCCAGGCAGACGGGGCCGAGATCCGGGAGGGAGAGGCGGACCCGGTCGGCGTGAGGGTGGCAGAGCCCTCAGGTCTCCCCGGCGACCGGAGCCCCTGAGGACACTTACACGGGTGGAAAGAGGCCATGGCAGCACTGTGCCTTCTGCTTTGGCAAAAAGGTCACCAAAACCAGGGCCAGGTGCTCACCGCCCGCCCGCCAGGCTCCACGGCGCTTCCAGGTGTGGCCCCGATCCGTCTTCACAGCCAGCCCTGGGAGCGGAGGGAGCGAGTCATCCATCTCCCCTTCTTGGGGGGAAGGCTGAGGCCCAGTGCCGGCCCCGCCCGCCAACCCGCAGGGCTCTCAGAGAGAGAAACTCAGTTTGCACTTTCTCAGCTGCCCACGCGGCCCACACTGCCCTGGGGTTTGCCAAGGATGCTCCCCCACACCCACTGCCTTCGCCCAGCACAGGGGCCCCCACTCCCAGTAAGGTTGTGAGCGTCCATCAGTCTGTCTGCAGAACCCCCAGCCTCACGTGCTGGGGCAGAGAAAGGGTAGAGACCCCAGGTCTCTCTCTGTCCCCCTCGGAGACTCTCTCTTCCTCACAGCAGCCGCCTCTGCTGGCCCGGCACTCCCGGGATAAGCGTGGTGCTGGGATGCCCCGGCCGGCCCCGTTACTGAGGGGCTTTCCAGTCGGGAAGCTGCAGGGCCCAGAGAGCCTGCAGCAGGGCCCGTGTCCCGCCAGGAAGGAGGGGCCAGACTAAACCCGAGGGGGACCGGGCACCTGCTAGGCGGCGCATTTCTGAGAGAACAGGAAGGGGAAGATGAGGAGGGGAAGGCCCAGTGTAGCGTCACCTCCTCCAGGAAGCTTCCCCAGATCTCCCACTGCAGCCGACCCTCCCGGCTGCTTTAAGGGACGCTGGGCATGGAAGTGAACAGTAAAGTGAGCGGGTCCATGTGCGCCTCCCCTCTGACTGTGAGCTCCTGGAGAGGCTCTGCCACCCTCACCTCTATCTCCCCGTGACCCTCAGGCCAGGCCGGGGTGCAAGACAACATCCTTCGGGGGCAGAAGGCCATGCAGGTGGGAGGAGGGCCTGGTTAAAGGCAGGCTGGAGGCTGGAGGCAGCTAGAACATGCAGTCTCAGCCTCTTAGAGCCCCAGTCAGCGCCTCCCTGACCGAAGGCTGGTGAGGGTCCGAGGAGATGATGTGGCAGGGGCTCAGCAAACTCCTCACAATCGTTCCCATGTGTGATGGTCTCCCCAGAGGCAGGAACCCCGCCCGCTCCTTCCAGGCGAACCCAGCGCCTCTGGGGTCTGGTGACTGATCCCTGACCCTCCCGGGCTCAGAGCCAGCCTGCGCCCCATCACTATGAGGAAGGGGGGCTGAGCGCAGTGGGTGCCTGTTCCCCAGGGACCCGGGGAGGAGGCAGGGACAATGGGAGAGGCGGGGCAGGCAGCATCAGCTGTGCTGGGCTACGGGTGTGGCCGTGGTGAGAATCCAGAAATATCTGAAGGGTGGGGTCACGGGCGGGCTCCGGCCAGCACCCCAGGGACCGCCCTGGGACAGAGCATCAGAGAAGGGACTGCCTCGGTCCGGGGAGCGACGCCCGCCCGGCCACTGCTGGTGGCCACAGCTGCTGGGCAGTGACCACAGCGACAACCCCTCCAGCCACCGAAATCTGGAGCAGATGAGGCAGGACTTGGCTCCGGGCGCCGCCCACCGACTGTTCCTTTATGGGGAGGAGAAGGGGGTGTCTCTCTAGCCAACTTGATTGAGTCAGAGGAAATTTAACCCTTTGATCTCGGTCAAGTCCCACCAAACTTGGACGATTCTTCCCACAAATTATTGCAAGAAGCGATCACGTGACCGGGGCCGGCGAATGCCGTGCGGAGGAGATGACCTCAATTTCCAAATATTGGGGTCATGTTTCATTTCACAGACTCTCCTTTGCCCGTTACAATGTTAAACGGCCCCAAATGCAATCTTAATAACTTTTCATTCCTGCACACACTCGGCCAAGGAGAAGGAAGGAAAGGGAACCGTGTCCAGAGACAACGCAGAAAACATCTGGCGCACCCCAGCACGGGCGAAGGCGAGGCGCTGGCCCGTGACCCCTCCCGCCTCCGGCCACGCACTGAGGACGGCTCCAAAGGGTCCCACCCTGGGCGGCGTGGCGAACCCGCCAGAGAAATGGCTTCTTCACACGCTTCGAACATCTCTTGGACAAAAGCAAACGCCCGGCCCCGCGGCCAGGGCCCGCCTCCATGCTCCGGCCCCCGGGGCCGCCCCTCAGTTTGGAAGGGGAATCGGAGAGGAAGCAGGGGAGATGGGCAGGGGGCAGGGATGGGAGCGAACAGCAAGCCCCGAGCCCGGGCACACGCCTGCTCTGCAGGCTGCCCAGCCAGCGCCCCACACCAGTTTTTCGGGGTGGCCACTCCCTGGAGCTCCCGAGAGAAAGGACATCAGAGGGGCTGGGACAGGGCCAAGTCCCTGAGCAAATCCCCAACCCACTGAACACCCCTTTCCTGGAGGCTGCTACTGTCCCCCACATCTAGCTGACAGGGCTTGCAGGCACCACGGTGGCCATCCAGGGGCGAGACCCCAGGTCCCAGCACCAAGCAGGCCCCCCGCCCCAGCCCCTGACTCCTGCTCACCCGCCTGGGCCCACAGGCACTCCCTGTGCCAGGAAAAGGGGAAGAATCGCTTCATTGGCAAGTGAAACATGGAAACTGACTCTTCCCACACATCTTCAGGCCAGGAAGCAGGGGAGAGGGGAGGGCGGGCTGTCCCCTGAGCCCACGGCCCCTTCCCTCTGCCTGTCAGCCTTCCCAGCAGCTGGGAGCCTGCTCTCCCCCATGTAAGTGGGGACCTGGGGGACTCCCGGGGTCTTGGGCACCAGCGTTTGAGGGTGTGAAGACCCAGGTCACAAGCATCCGCCACAGGTGATGCTCAGAAAGTCACTGTCCAATCAGGAGTCCGGCCGGAGCCGCCAGGAGTCCAGCTTCAGTGCAGCTCCCCGGAGAGGCGCCTTCTAAGGGCAGACCTCGCCCATGGGGAGCCTGAGAGCACCATGTAGCTGCTCTGCATCCAGCCAAGACCACGCCTGGCCTTGTTCCACGACCCCGTCCCTGGGGGCAAACCCAGGAAAAACTGTCTCCCCAGGAGGAGGGGGTTTAGGGTGGGATTGGGATTAGGGGCAAGGATGGCGCCCCTCCCCACCCCCCACCCCCTAGGACTCCCAGGACCACTGGGGCCTTAGTGCCAGGACTGCCAGAGGCCCAGCCCCTGGGGAGGCAGAGCCAGCCAGGGCTGAGGCGGAGGGAGAGCGGCTGGGGCAGGAGCAGGGCTGGGGCTCAAGTTTCCGGGATCCCCACCGGGGCCCCCACCCCAAGAATGGACAGACTGTGACTCTAGGGGGCGACCCTTCCCGGTTTTCAGGAGAGGAAGTTCTGCAGGCCCTGCGGCTGGGATGCCGGGCAGAGACTGCAAAGTTTCTGGACAAAAGTGTGCCGGCCTCCGGGGCAACCCCCTGGCGGATCCCACGTGCAGCCGCCCGGCGCTCGGGGCAGCCCCACCCGGCCTGCGCCACGGCACGGGGGGAATGTGGCGGCACGGGGGGAATGTGGCGGCGCGGGGGGAATGTGGCGGCGCGGCTCCCTCTCCCGGGCCCCCAACTAATGGCATTCGGAGTCTCGGCCATGCATTCCACAGCCGAGGGGGATCCGTGCAAGCGCGGGGGAGGCCCCGGCCGGGGCCGGGGTGACAGCCGCACCCGCGGCGCGCATCCTGCAGCCCCGCCAGCGGCCCTGCGCCCCCCCGCGCCCCGCGCCCAGTCGCCCTTACCTGCGCGGCTCGTGGGCGGCGCCCACAGCAGCAGCAGCAGCAGCAGCGGCGGCGGGAACGGGAGCGGGGCGCCCGGACGGAGCGGGCTGCGCGCTTTCCAGCGGGTGTGGACGTCCATGCCTGCGGGGCGCGGGCGGGGCGCGCGGGGACACTCGGGACGCGGGCTCGGCCCGGGCAGCGGACTCGGCGGGGCGGTCCGGCCTCAGGAAGTCATGGGGAGCGGCGCCGGCCCGGTCTTTGTGGCGGCGGCTCTCTGGCGCGGGTGACGGGCGCGCTCGCCCACGGGCGGGAGGGCTCGACCTTGGCCCGCGGGGCGGCCGGGACCCCGCTCGGTTCTCTCGCCCTCGCCTCCTCCAACTCCTCCAACTCCCGCTCGGCTCCCTGGTCGCCGCCGCCCCGCGACCCGTTCTCCGTGGGCGCTGCGCTCGAGGGAGGCCGTGCGCCAGCCGCGGGGACCCGGAGTGCGGACCTCGCCGGGGCGCGCAGCACTTTTCCCCCGGTCCGCCCGCCCTCGCCCGGGACGGACCGCGGAGGCTGTCGCTCCTCGGCGCCCGCAGCCAATCCGAGCCCGGCGCTGGGCTCGGCCGGGCCGGCCCCCGCCTCCCACTGGGCGCCGCGGGCCAGGGGGCGGGGACAGCGGCCGGGCCGGCGAGGAAGGGGCTGGCCCGGGACCGCGGCGGACGTGGGGCGGGCGCGGTGCCCCATCCCTCGGCGCGCGCGGAGGGGCGCGGGCCGGCCTCGGAGCCCCAGGCCCACTGGCTCCCACGCTTCCTGCCCCGGGTGCCCGCCCTGGCCGAGTTCCAGGAATCCGCGTGGAGGGGCCGGCGTTTGATCAAACAAGGGGGAAAGTTTCGGCTCGCCCCGCCGGACGGCTCTCGTCCGCGGGGGAGCCCAGAGCTCCTCGTCTGGGTGGAGACAACTTCCAGTCCAGCCAGACGGGGCGCCCAAGCCTGCAGCGGGACGGGACCGCCCTGCCTCCCCCGAGGGCAAATTGGACCAGGAGTCCTGTGAGGGTCTCACCTCCCAGGAGGCCTCCATGCTGCACATCTGGGCTAGGAACCCGGGAAGCGGGGCCGGCATCCCGCACTCCCCTCCTCACTCAGCCGGCCGCCCCCTTGGAGCTGCCAGCAGGCCAGGGAGCCTCTCTGCCTTCCCGTCTCTGAGTCCCGTGAGGTCTCCCTCCAGCAGGCCCGCCAGGCTCCTGGCCGGGGTGGGCACCCTCCCATCACCCTTCCATCACCCTCCCATCAGGCCCGGGGAGCCTCCTGGCCGGGCTGCCGCTGCAGAAGCAAAAGGAGGAGGAGCGAAGTGAGGGGGCTTTTCCCACCTACACCACCCCTTCCCCTTTGCACAGACAACCCAGCCCTTGATGCTGACCCGGGCGGGACCCCAGCCCTGTCTCCAGTCACCTCTGCAGGCTCAGCGTGAGAGTTCTCCAGCCCCTTCCAGTCCCATCACCCGGGACCTGACAGGAGGGGGCACCCAGGGGAGGCTGCTGGTGGGACCTGCAGGTTAGGCGCCACATCCCTCTGCCCACCCCCCGCCCCGCCCCGATCCCCGCCCCCCTGCTCTGAGGTGTCAGATTTGCCCATGCACACACCCAGGGGACGGATGCGTGAGATGCATTGAGGAAAGCACACTTGCTCTTTCTGTTTCTTTGTTATTTGACTTTTTAAAAATATATATATATTTCTTTATTGATTTCAGGGAGGAAGGGAGGAGAGAGATAGAAACATCAATGATGAGAGAGAATCATTGATCGGCTGCCTCCTGCACACACCACACTGCAGATGGAGCCTGCAACCCAGGCATGTGCCCTTGGCCGGAATCAAACCTGGGACCCTTCAGTCCACAGGCCAATACTTTATCCACTGAGCCAAGCCGGCTAGGGTGTTATTTGACTTTCTTGCCACGGTACACGTCATTCCTGTGATGGGGAGAATGCGTGTGTTTGAGTGCATGCATGTGTGTAGGTGTGGGGGGGTGGGGCGGGGGGATAGGCTAGACCCGCTGGTTCCTCACTGTCCTGTGCGCTTAAAGAGAGACATCCCATCGGACGCTCCCTGAGCCCCAGCCCTGCCCCGCTCCCAGTTGCCCCCCCGCAGGTGGGAAGGCCAGCGTCTCCCCTGAAGACTGGGGTGCTCTGACAGCCTGGCTATCAGAAGAGAGTGCGGACTCTCAGGGCTCAGCTCTTTCCAAGCACCGGGGTCACCTCTGTCTGAGTCCCCTGTGCCTTTGTCCTGGTTGCCAGCCTCCCAGCACCTGGAGCTCAGGATGGTGCCTGAACTGGGCCTGTGTGGGCACCGCTGGTCCCTCAGGAGCTGAGCATCAGGACCAGCAGGTGCCCCAGAGAGCGGCTGCTCAGGTATGAGAAGACGTGGGTCCGGCTGGCGTGGCTCAGGGGTTGAGCATCCACCTATGAACCAGGAGGTCATGGTTCGATTCCTGGTCAGGGCACAGGCCCGGGTTGCGGACTCTATCCCCAGTGTGGGGCGAGCAGGAGGCAGCCGATCTGTGATTCTCTCTCATCATGGATGTTTCTCTCTCTCTCTCTCTCTCTCTCTCTCTCTCTCTTTCTCTCTCCCTCTTCCTTCCTCTTGAAATCAATAAAAAAATATATATTTTTTAAAAAGTGGGCGTGGTCCTCGTGGCTGCCTTTTATCCTACGCTCCTCTCTCTTTATAAGTAACCCGGACACGGACACGGGCTGAGGCCACCCTCAGAGGGAGACGACTTGATTTTACCTTCCTCGCCGCTCCCAGGGCCCTGGCTCCGCCTCCAGCCTGGGCGCCAGGGCTCCCGTGGGGATCTGGAGGGCCCTTCGGCCCACCGCACACGCAGCCTGGCCTGTGGCCTTTTGGAGAAATCCTAGGGTTTGGGCACCCCGTTTTCCAGAACAGTGGGCGCATTCTGACCGAGGGGGGGTGCGGGTGGGACCGTGTCCAGCAGAAGTGACACCCCGGCTGCTCTCCAGCCCGATAACCTCACTCCTGGGCACATGGCGTTGAGCGTCAGGCCCGTGACGCCGTCCGCTGGGTGTGAGAGTGGGCACAGCGCGAAGGGCGCGCACAGGCCTCCCTGCCCACTGAGACGTGCCTGCCCTTTTGGGGAAGGAGTGCCCACGCGTGGGCCTGCGTCAGGAGAGCGCCAGGGGTGCAGGGGGATGGTCACTGTCTCTGTGACAGCAGAGAACATGCCACGCCCTGGGAGCCCGACCCTGAAAGCTGTGGGGTGCGTGGTGTTCCCATCCGCCTCCAGCTCCCGTAGGGGCCACTGGGCCTGGCCTGGGCACCCGACGCTCCAGGGCCTGTGCTGGACAAGACTTGGCGAGTGAGCCAGAGCGCATGGGGCGGGGCTGGGCGGCGCTGGCAGGACACGGAGTCAGGAGCCTGTGCCTGGCTCTGCCTGTCACACTGAACCCAGGGCCTGCGAGTCCATCTGAAAATCTGTGGGTTTGCTCGGATGGTGGGCCCATGGAGCCCCCACCCCCATGTGGAAACCTCCACAGCCCCATGCAAGGAAGGCTCTTCCTCACCACCCACCCCAGGCCCCCAGTCCCCCAGGGTCCCAGCCCCCCAACGCAGCACCCAGCAAAGGAGCTGTTTTCCTCCCAGAGCTCACATCCCAGAGGCAACACCACCAGGACCGCCAGCCCCGCCCAGCGCAGGGCCCAGTAACCGGAGATGCACCCTTCAGACCAGACACGTGGCTGCGGGACCTGCTCTCCCCTTGTGGCACAGCTCCCCGAGGCCAAGAGTCTCCCAAAGGCCAAGGAGTCGCCCCGGGGGCCGTGGGGACAGGCCAGCAGCGGGCGCCCAGGACCCGAGGAGAGGCAAAGGGCCCTGGCGGCCCTCGCTGCGCCCAGCACTGCACCCCCTGCCACACGGCTACGCTCCAGGGCAACCCCCGAGGCTGCCTCCCGGGCCCCCGCGTTCCTGTCGGGCTGAGTGAACTTGGCGGAGTAGGGGGATCCCCAGGCAGAGTGGCCCCAGACGGACACCCGTCAGGCTGGACTTTAGAGAGAGTCTGAGACGATTGGGACAATGTCGCTCAGACACACCCTCCTGCCGACCACGCAGGGCAGGTCCTGGGGAATGTTGTACAGACAAAGGCTGGGTTTGCAGCCCAGGAAAAGCCAGCTGGGAAACTCCTCGCTGTGAATTCTTGGAAAGAACCACCTGGATATGAGAGCTGCCCAGCGGTCAGCGGCTGCTCCCAGGCGCGAACATCACTCCAGGGGCCTGAGATGGCCCCCACATCAGGCCGTGGGATCCTCCCCGCTGAGCGGCACGGGGCTCCCCCCTCGGAGACCGAGTATCCACAGCGCTGGAGCAAAGGGCTTCTGACACCCGCTTGTTGTCTGGAAAAGGGGCCAGGAGCGCCCCCCTCGGGGCTGTGAGCACAGACGGGTGCCCCGCAGAAGGTGGCGCGTGCGAAAACGGTAGGACGTCTCGCAAAGGTGAGAGGTCCCTGCTCCCATGGCACTAGGCGCTGAGGATCCGGACTCCCCTACATCCCTGCAGGATGGCGGCTGCTGAGGCCACCGCTGTGTCCCCGGCCCCTCCCTGTCCAGCGGAAGCCGCTCCGATGCCTGGCCACCCCCGCCCCTCCATGGAAACACCCACACGTACTGTTTAGGAAGCTCCTGCCCTGCGGCCATCACAGCGCCCTGGTCCGTGCGCTAGTGCCCAGGGCTGCTGTCATCACAGACCACAGACGGGCGATGTAAACGACAGACATGTGTTCTCTCGAGTTGTGGAGGCCGGGAGTCTGAGATCCAGGTGTCCTGAGGCCTCACTCCCTCCACAGGCCCCAGGGGAGGGTCCTTCCTGCCGCTCCCAGCTCCTGGCGGTGCCAGGTGGCCTTGGCTTGTGGCCGCATCGCACCATCTCTGCCTCCACCTCCACGTGGCCCCTCCTCCGTGCATCTGTGACTTAATCCCCTCCCCCCTGCCTCCCTCTTATAAGGACACTCGCGATGGTATGGGGGGCCACGTGGACACCCCACATGGCCTCTTCACCTCAAGACCCTGAACCTAATGATGTCTGCAAAGACCCTTTTTCCAAAGGAGGTCTCATTCACAGGGGCGGGGCACTACTCAACCCACCGCCGCCCGGACAGACACGCAGCCTCTGAGCCTGGAGCTCCCTGGCACTGCCCACGCCGAGGCCGAGCTGGCTATGGGTGTGGCGCGAGGGGCCAGTGGTACCTGCTAGCAGCCGGCGTTCTGAGGGCGGGTGCCGGGCAGGCCCAGGCGGCAAGAGGACAGGGACTGGGAGGAGCCCCGAGCCCACCGCACCCGCCCGCCCGGCCTGCCAGCGCTGCCTGGGCTGTTGCTTTTTCCACGGGGCCCAGTTTTACTTGTTTTCATTGTTAGCATTAAACCAACATTTTTCATGGAAATAGGTCCCAGATTAGATTTTCTTCCACAAGAGGAAGCAGAGGGGAAGCCGGCGTTTACACTGCGTCTCCTGGCCTGGAGTGCGACCCAGAAATCGAATTCATTTGTTCCTCAAAGCCTCGGAGCACAGTCCCCGAGCTGAGCCGCTGAGGCTGCGCGGGACTCGGGGTGCCACGGGGCGTGGGGAGGAGGCAGCTGCCGTAACACGCACGCCCGTCACTCCACACCCTCTCTCCACGACACGCAGAGCGTCCCCAGTTTGCGGGTGAGGATTCGGGCTCAGGGCATCTAAGAATGGGCCCGGGCGTGGAGTTCCCAAGGGAGGGGCGGGGTGGGCTCCAAACCCGACCCCCCAGGGTGCTGGCTCCCAGCAGGACCGATCAGACCCACGCTGACACACGGAGCCTGAGGGGCAGGCCAGGAGCGCCGGGAAGGAGTGGTGGCCGAGCTAATGTGGGGGACTCTGGGCAGGTTGGCTGTCAGAGGCTGACAATGGCTCAAAACAGGCCTGGGCTCTCGCCCCCAGAACCTGGACCATGACCTTATTAGGGAACAGGGTCCCTGCAGATGCGCCTTCGTTAAGGGCCTGGAGATAAAGCTCTCACCCTGGCTCAGCCCCGGGCCCTAGACGCCACCCCGGGCGTCCCGAGAAGAGGAAGACAGCGGAGATTACAGGGCAGATCCGCGGGAGAGACCGCGATAGGAGGACGCAGGCGGAGACTGGAGTGACATGGCCAAGAACCCTGGGGGTCCCCAGGAGCTGGGAGAGGCAGGGGGACCCTTCCCTAGGGCCTCTGGAGGGAGCACGGCTTCTGGCCTCCAGAGCTGAGAGAGATTCCCCTCCAGTCACTTTAAGCCCCCAGTCCGTCCGTCCATCCATCCGTCCATCCGTCCGTGGTCCTTCGTTAGGGCCGCTGCAGGTGACAGCCCTGCTCCAGGCGGGCTCCCACTCCCCAGGGAGCCCGGGACTCACAGGTGTGAGCGAGCAGCTGGACCCCCACGCAGGCCGGGTGTCTGGCACCAGGAGGCACCTCCCATCGGGGCATCTCCGCTCACCCACCTGCCTGAGCTCAGCCAACTGTGGCAGCAGCCGGCATGACCGCCCGTTCGGCATCCACGTGCCACCCCTCAGCCCAGGAGAACCCCGGCTCTGTGCCAAGGAACACGAAACAGAGCGTGCGGGCGCTACTGAGACCCTAGGTGGGGGTGTCTCCCGAGGGCCCTCCCCCCCCCCCCCCCCGCCCGGCAGGGACCTCCCTGTGAAGCCTGCGGCTGGCAGTGCCAGTGCGGTGCAGGGGAGCAGCGGCGAACGCTGGTGACTGCGTTCTCCCCACGTTGTCAGTGAGGCTTGTCCTAACGGGAAGCAGCAGCGCCCCTGCAGTGTCCACACCTGCAGGTCCCAGCACAGCCGCTCCCACCCGGCCGCCCGGGCTCTGGGTGGGGAGGGAGGGCACCGGGAGGGAGAGGGCGGCCACCCGGCTGACTCTGTCTCTCTCCCGGCCACCCCACCGGGCCCTCCTGACCTCGCCCCCTACCCACCGTCCCTTCCGATGCCACTCCTGCTGCGGTGACCCCGGGACAGAGGCGGACCCCTCCCTGACGTGAGAGGAGGCATCGAGCTCTGGGGCACGCGTGGCCTCCTGGACCTCAGTTTCCTTGTCTGCAGGCTGGGCAGCCTCGGAGAGAGAGAGCCTCGAGGACTCGGCGACATGGCTCACGCCTACCCGGCCCGCAGAGGCGCACGGCCACGCCTGCTGGTGTCAGGCTCGCGCTGGCCGGATGGGGGGCCCTGGGTGGCGTTTGTTCCTAAACTGGCCGTCTCGCAAACCGCGGCCACTCAGAGGCCTAGACACGGGATAATCACGGAGCTGGTGCGGGCCCCTTCCCCACGGGCCTGGACCGGCTGCCCACGGCCTCCCTCACCCCCGCAGACTCCGAGGGAGCTAATCTTGACCCGCTGCTTCGCTGAGCGTCCACGCGTCAGGCACCAGGAGAGTCCGTGGAGGCCGGAGGGGCTCGGACGGGCTCCCAGCAGCTGGCCAAGTGCTCTGCTCGGGGGCCTCATGCTGTTGGCCTAAGACCAGGCGCGTGGGAGTGTTTACATCACAGAAATGGGCGAGCACTTCACTCTGGGCCGGTCATTGAGCATCTACCAGCGCCCGCTGGCCTGCCCCAAGCGGGCCCGACCTCGGTCCACTCCCCAAGGCCGGGGGTGGCCAGCTTCCCCCCAAGCCCTTCATGGCAGGTCACCCTGAGGTGAGGGTGGGAGGAAGGATCCTCCCTCAGCCATGTCAAAGCCGGGATTTCCTGCGGGCGCCATCTGCTCTCCCGGAGCCGTCTTTCCTAAACAGCCATCCTCAGATACTGGCAGAGCTGTCGGCAGGAAAAGAGGGACCCACAGGGCCCGGAGGAGAGCAGAAACCAGGGCAGACCTGGGACATGGCTCTCCGTCCCCCCACGGGGCTCAGCGCCACCGACCTTTCCCGGGGTCCTTCTGTCTGAGGGCCCCTCAGGCCTCAGCCATTTTCAGAGCCTGGGGATGGTTTCCTTGTGAATGCGCCCCCCTCTCCCCCCCCCCATGCTCCACGTCCCCGCCTCCATCTCCCAGAGGGTCCCCCAGGAAAGTGTGATCCTGCCTGGCGGGTGCTCAGGCCCGGCCCGTGTCAATAACTCGAGCCTGGGGGTCACCGGCTCCCTTATCTGCATTCCATTTGGAACCTGAAAGCGGGTGGACTCGGGCGGTGGGCTAAGCACGAACTCGGTCACTTTAGCTCCCAGCAGACAACCAGGGGACAGTGTCCTCGTCACAGACCCCGACTGAGGCCCTGGGACCCCTCAGGGCGCTGTGTCCTCCCTCCCCCTCCCCCCCCAATCTGGGCCGCGTTTGTGAGAAAACTATTGGCTTCCACTCAGACCAGCAACCCGACATCCTGGGTGCAAAGCATGCTGGGGCTTTGTTTACTTTTTAAACAAAACAGTGAGCGGTCGATTTAAACTGAGGTTGACAAATGGCCTTTTTGGGGGGGCAGGGGGGTGCATTGGTTGCATTTGCCTGACGATCAGTCTTTAGTTAACGGCGCAGAAAAAGGATGGGCGCTCCGCAGGGAACATGAGGAGGTTCTCGTCTGCTTGTCACAGGCTATATGATGCCTCAGACACCTTCCTTTTTGACTCACCAGCAGCTCAGCGGAGAAGAAGGAAGACACGAGGCGCCCTGGCCGGCGGCTCCGCTGGTGGAAGTGCCATCCGTGCACGGGAAGCGTTCAGGTTGGATTCCCATCCGGGCGCAGAGCTGCGTTTTGAGTTCAGTCCCTGGTCGGGGCGTGTACAGGAGGCAGCTGATGGATGTTGCTCTGTCACCTCGATGTTTCCTTCTCTCTTTCTCTCTCTTCTTCTCTCTCTGGTAACAATCAATACAATGTCCTCGGGTGAGGATTTTAAAAACCCGCCGGGAAGCCAAGTCTCGCCCCAGCTCACAGAGCCGTGTGTGCAAAGCGCGCGCGAGCCCCCCACACGGGGTCTACCGCCGCCCAAGATGCAGACATGACGGGGACACTCACACCGGGTCCATGCATCGCGTGTCTGGTGTCGGCCAGGCACCGTGTGGGGCGCTGACACATGGAACCGGCTCTCTCTCTCACAGCCCCCCGGGGACCAGGTGCTCCCCCCGCCTCACGGATGAGACCTGAGGCTGAGCCGGAGGGAAGCGTTGGCTGGAACCCGGGCCAGTCTTCCCAGCTCAGCCTTTACCTCCAGCACCCTCATCGCTTAGGTCCCCCGGTCCAGCTCCTGTGCCGGGACCACCCTCGTCTTGAGCTGGGCTCAGGGGAACCGGGTCCTGGCTCAGAAGGGAGGTGGAGGCTGGCGCTCAGATGTCCGCGCAGGCGTGGACTCAAGGCCCCGGGACCGTGAGACACGTCCGCTCGCTGTGGGTCCCTCGCTGCCTAACGCCCGGTGCTGACCTAGTTTTCTCGTTGGAATGGGACTTCCAGAAGGACAGCGCCCGTCTGCTGTCCCCTCCGGGCTGTGAGTCAGCGTGGGAAAGTCTGGGTCACCTCAGCCAAGCAACACGGCTGGGGTGGGGGTGCCTGCGAGCGCCCGGACAGCCCCGTCCTCCGCAGAGACTGTTCTCGAAGGCTGGACTGCAGGGCTTCCTCCGACGCGTCTCATACGCCAGCCCCACCCACCCCACCCCCCGCAGGGCCCCCCAGTAGCTAAGGGGCACGCAGTCATGCTGAGGCTGAGGGAGGGGACCCTGCACCCCGACAGGCCAGGTCAGGGTGAGCAGGAACCCCGTCAAGCTGACCAGGGTTTGAGCAGAAGGCCAGAGCGTGAGCATGGATGGTACCGGCCTTCTTCTGGAACGTCCTGGAAGCTTCGGGAAGGTTGGCGGCCCCGTTGGTGCGTAGATGATATCAGAGGTCGACCAGACGGCCAGATGTGCTTTTGGCCCATTCTTTTTTATAGGGTTTGAGGAGCTTTTTTCTGGGGTTTCAGGAACTTTTTTCTCCATCTCAGTTCCGAAGCCAGACTCTCTGAGAGCGTCCGGATGCCCACATGTAAACCCACTGACCATATTCTCCCCGCGTTGCCAAGGGGATCAGGGATGGTTTTAGAGACGTTCTAACACACTCCGACCTGCAGGCCCTGGCCGGGCTCGTGACCTTGAGCAATTTACTTATCCCCTCTGACCTTCGGCCCCTGCCTCCTGGGTTCCAGTGCGACTGAAGCAGAGTAACTTGCAGTGCGAGCTTGTCCCGCGCCCAGCCCAGACCCGAGTCTCGGCTGGACAGTCACGCCCGGCCCTTGTTCAGGGTGGGGAGACCGTGGCCCCACCGCTGGAGGTCCAGCCACCCTGCTGTGCGGTGTCACAGCCACTAGCTGTGCATTAAATTCAATACAATTTAAAATTCAGTTCCTTGGCTGCACTAGCCACATCTCAATTGTCCAGTGGCCACCGTGGGCATAGCACGGACATGGTCGATCCCATCCACACAGAAGTCCAGCGACTTGGACAGCGCTGGTCCAGATCTGCAACAGTCCTTGTCAGCCAGGCCACGGTCAGCCAGGCACGGTCAGCCAGGCCACGGTCAGCCAGACACGGTCAGCCAGGACTCAGGTTTAAAATGCAGACCCCTGCCCGGCCGGCGTGGCTCGGTGGTTGAGCATCGACCTATGAACCAGAAGGTCACAGTTCGTTTCCCTGTCAGAGCCCATGCCTGGGTGGTGGGCTTGACTCCCAGTGGGGGGCGTGCAGGAGGCAGCTGATCAATGATTCTCTCTCATCATTGATGTTCCTATCTCTCTGCCTCCCTCTCCCTTCCTCTCTGATATCAACAAAAATAAATAAATATATTTTAAAAACTAAAATAAAAATAAAACACAGACCCCTGTGCTCCGCCCCGGGGGTTCTGCGGGGGGAGCCCAGGTCCTGAGCCCGTGGCCGGCATGTCAAGGAGCTGCAGGTGGTTCTGAGGGGCAACTCGCTGAACTAACAGACACCTCGCACAGATGAGGCCACTGAGGGGAGGCCACGCCCCGTGCAAGCGAGGGACTGGCCGTTCCCCCAGCTTCTGCCTCGGGACCCCCTCGTGTCCACGTCACTGCGTGGTCTGGGCTGGCCCCAGGCCCCATGCGCTCCGGCCTGCCTCGCGGGGCCTGCGTGCCTGTGAGAGGGGCCCAGCCTCGGGGTCCCGGCCGCCCCCACGGCCCCCCGCGCCACTCGGGGCCCTGGCGTGAAAGAACCAGTCACGTGGCTGCAAACTGGTGGCTCAGCCACACGCTCCGCGTCCGAGCCCAGCATGAGCCGCGGCTGGGGACATCCTCGCCTCCAGGATGTCTTAATGGAACGACTTTCACAGACAGCGGCGGGCGGGCGGGCCAAGAACAGCTTCTTGAAAATGAATCACAGAGCTCGGCCTCCTCTCTGTCCATTCAGGGCTTGTAAAGCCGGCTCTGGGCCCTCGGCGGTTCTGGAAAATTCATCAGCGTGGCCCGCAGGAGGGCTCAGAACACCCGCGGCTGCCCCTGCAGCCCAGGGCAGGCCTGCCCTTCCTCCCACGGCTCCGACCAGTGCCAAGGAACCTTCCCGGTTCGCTGGAGCCGCTGCCGCCTCACGTCCAAAGCCAGCTTCTTTCATCGGCCCATCTGCCAACCCCATGTGATGTCAGAGCACTGCGATTCCCACCTAGTCACCCCAGAGCTTCCCCGTCAGCCCGGCCGGGCCTGGCGCTGGCGGCAGCCACGCAGGACAGTGCAGGCCCCCCTCTGAGGGCTCCTCCGCAGCTCGGCACCAGGCACCCCAACAAGACCATCTTAGGAGCCTGTACAACAAGCAGGTCAGACTTGTGCTGGCCATGAGTCTGACATGCTTGTGTACAAGGAGGGGTGCCCAGAGGGGGCCGAGGCTAGATTGGGGGCAGAGAGAGGGAGGGAGGGGATGGAGGAGGAGGGAGGATAGCAGAGTAAGAGTGGGGTAGGGGACGGAGGAGTTCGGAGAAGAAACACCTGAGCTGATGAATGAATGCCTAGAGCATGAAAGGACCAGAGTTTCCGTGGACTTGTGTGGGCACCCGTGTTTCGAGAATGGAGGGGGTGGGGAGGCAGTGGAGGGCAGGGGCTGTTAACCATCAAGGGACTGTCAGCCACCAGTGGTGTGAATTTTGTCCCCCAACTGTCATTAAAGTGAACCCAAAGCACTGAAAGCATGGATTCTGGGGGTCCTTGGCTGGTCTTCTGGTGTGTGCATGGGTGTGTGTACGGGTGTGAGCACAGGTACATGCACAGGTATGAGTACAGGTGCCTGCACAGGTGAGAGCACAGTGAGAGCACAGGTGTGAGCACAGGTGTGTGCACAGGTGCAAGCACAGGTACATGCACAGGTGTGAGTACAGGTGTGAGCATAGGTGAGAGCACAGATGTGAGCACAGGTGTGAGCACAGGCCTATGCAGCCCGTCTTCCTCCAGGGCGAGTGACCGTCACACTCAGCAGATGCTCCCAGGGCCGCGGCCCTTAGAGGTTTAGGCCCGAGACCCAGACGCGTCAGGAGCTTGTCCGGAAAGGGCTGGACGGCACTGCTCTCGCTCTGCAGGCCACGCGCCTCCGCTGCCTCCACTCGGCTCCGGTGGCGGGCGAGCCGCCCAAACAGTAAGGAGTGGTGGGCGTGGCCGTGTTCCAGCCGAGCTTGATTCATGGACTTGACCTTTGAGTTGCACATCACTCTGTGGTCCTAAAACGGTCTTCTCTCTGGCTGACCTTTCAAAGCGGAAAAGCATCGCTAGCCGCGGGCTGTGCTCACTCGGGCAGCGGTGCTGTGGTCCAGCTTTGCTGACCCAGCCCAGGCCCAGCGCAGACCTCGGCAGCTGTGCCCGTGGCTCTGCCCAGCGTGAAGCCATCAGGACGTGCCCAGCCTCCTTCATCCTCCCGGCGGCTGCCCCCCCCCCCCGCCCCCGGGCGGACGGCAGCCCTGCTCCTGGGAGAGGCCGGCCCCATTGGCTTCTGTGCTGGACACACTCGACGTGGGAGACACCATTCTCCTGGGGGAGGGAGGGCGTCTGGAGGCGAGTGGGAGGGCCGGGCATTAACGGGGAAAGGCCCGGTTAACCCCACTCCTGGGAGAAGTCACCAGAAAGTGACAGGGGTGTCAGGGAAGCCGGCTGGCGCTGGGCGATCAGAACGCAGCCGCTGGGGGGGGGGGGGGGGGGCCATCCCCTGCAGCGCGGGGGTCACCAGGGCGTCACCAGGTCTCTCAAAGCTGTGCTCGCTGCCCCGCAGCTCAGACTGGTCTGAGGGGCCTGCGGCCAGAGGGGTTCGCCCTCCAGGGACAGGCTGTAGTTGCCCATCCATAGCTCAGCCTGCGCCGCTCAAGGTGGCAATTTCCTGCCCGTCCAACGAGCTACAAACCAGCGCTTGGAGGCAGCGGCGGGGCCAAGAACCACAACTGCTGGGCTCCCCAGGGGCTGTGAGGCCGAGACACAATTAGGGTCCCAGGCAGGCAGTGGCCTCGTCGGACACGTCGGCTGTGGGCAAGGGTGGAGCCCAGGAAGTCGTGGGGGGGCAGCCGCAGGAGGACGCCGAGCCGCCCGGGTGAGCGCCTCCAGCCAGAACCCAGGTCAGTCACCGGGAACCAGGCTGTGCGTGGAGCCGGTGTGGGGGGCGCTGGGGGGTGCAGGCCTGTCTCCTCCCTCTCCCGGCACATCACAGAGACGGATGGCACGCACCCCACCCCCGTGCCACGTGCCCCGCAGGACACAGCTGCTCCATGAGCCTGTGAGCCCAGACGACCCAGTGCCGGCCCCACCGAGCAGCAGGACCCTCAGCCGCGCCCCCTCCGGCCCCTCCGCCCTCCCTCCCCCAGTTCGGCCCGATGTCTGGACTGCATGAACCAGTGCTTCTCCTAATCCTCAAGTGTCAAGGCTGATCCCTGACCAGGTCTGGTCGCCCTCCCACACCGATAGGTTATCTGTCCAGATGGTGACCAGAGGCCAGGCCGGGGGCTGCTCTGTGGGCGGGCGGAGGGAGGCGCCTCAGGCCCCACATAGGCTGGGCCCCATGTTTCCGTGTCTGTCCCGTCGGATTCCTTTGGGGAGACACAGACACGGTCACCTTCCTCTCCACCCCGACCCGCTCAGTCTCCACGGGGCTGCCCAGCGCCCGGAGCAGACAGGCCTGTCGCCCACCTGGGGTCCCAGGGGCACGATGCCGCCCTCCCAGCGAGGAGCCTGCCTGCTCGAGGAGACAGACGTGGATGTGGGCACTAGAGTCCCCCGCGGTGGGGAAGGCAGGCAGCAGGGCCTGGGGGCGCCCCGTGAGACGTGGTGAACCCCGACTCTGCCACTGACACGGCTGGTACTGAAGTGCCCGCCTGTGGGTTGGGCCCTGACATCTAAGCCCAATACAAAGCCGCGATCCGTTTCCATGTGGCTCCAGCGCCTGCCACAGCTCGGATCCATGGGAATGAGTGGAAGGTCTGGGCTCTGCAATCGCAGCTTTTCCCAGCCACGGAGACGGAAGGGTTCCCAACGAATGGCCAACGGGTGGGTAACTGCTTCCTCACTGGGAAATGCCAGTTAAGGTCTCTCTTACTCCAAAAACAGTCCCGTGCACAGTGAACACCCCAGACATCAGCATCTCACCAACCTCCAAGTCACCAGGGCCCAGAGTGGGACCGGGGGCCCAAGGAGGGAAGCCACCAGGCCAAGAGGTCACGGGGGAGAGAGGAGAGTTGCATTTGCATTGAAAATCCTCTCTTCCTCCCCCTCCCTCCTCCCACCCCTCTCGTTTGTTCGCTCGCTCCAACACCTACGCAGTGTCTACTAGGCACACAAAACGGGCGTGGCTCAGAGTCCAGGCCCAAGGAAGGGTTCCTGGGAAGACAGCCTTCATCCTGGGGTGCCCATTGGCTTTGCTGAGATGAGCCCCTCAGGCAGCGGGCAGGCCAGCCACACTCAGTTCCCACGGGGCCGGCCCTCCCCCTTGGCCCCCGTGGCCCCTGTGGCCAGAGCGGAAGCTGGCCCATCGTGGCCGGACAATGGCCGCCTTGTCGTGCCCCATCCCCCCCGTCCCCCGCCCCCATGGCTCCGAGGCCCAGGGAGCCGCTGCTTCTCTGTGTCTTTATCTCTGATCGCCTCTCTCCCGGGCAGGGCCGATGCCGCTCAGATAAAAGGCACAAGAAAAGACCATGTTTTTATCAGCGATCAAACCCCCATCGACAGGCAGGTCCTCCTCTCTCCCGGCTCCACGGAGCGGGGAGGGGGCCTCGGGAGTCCTCGGGGGTCCCAGTGTGTCCCCAGCCAGGACGAGGGTGGCGCCGTCTCACCCACACTCGGGCATCATTCCTCTGGGGGGGTGGGCGGGCTCAGCCAGGAGGACCCGGTGCCTGTCCCAGCCGCCACCCGAGGAGCAAGCGGGGCACCTCTAGAAGCAGGCGGATTCCTCGGCTGTTTGCAGAAATTCCACACGCGGGTCTGGGATGTGAATCACACTTTGGGTTTGGAAAACGTTTCGGAATCAAAGCGGACCGTCAGGGCCCCCCCCCCCCCCCCCCCCACGGGGGGGCGCCCCCCCNAGCGGACCGTCAGGGCCCCCCCCCCCCGGACTGGGTGGCAGCCAGGCGCGGCCCTATCTGCTCTATCGGGGGGCGGGGGCGGGGGCGGGTGGTCCAGCTTCAGATGGGACTGAGTCACAGGCTGGCTGACTTTCCCAGAAACCTGGCCTCCCCGGGTCACCATCACCGTCTCCGACCACAGCACCACCGCCGCCCACAGCCCTGCGCCTCCCGAGCCATCGCTAGGGGGTCCTGGAACTCCCAGCACCAGCACCCGAAACCCGGCGGCGACAGCACACGGAGCTGCAGAATGCGGGGGAGACCAGGACGGGGCAGGGGGTCTTGCCACCCAATGGTCAGTGGTGGCCCAGGGATCAACGGGGGTCAGCGGAGCTCCCCCGGATAGAAGGCTGAGTCTCCCTCTGTCTACAGAGAAATGAGGCCGAGTGGGCACAGGACACCCTCCCGGCGGGTCCCGGCGGGTCCACAGCACAGCACCGGCCACTCATCTCCTCTAGAAACTTCCCTCATGAGGCTCACTCCTCGGGGCCTCCTGAGGCATGTATGCCCTTTTCAATTTCATTTATTTTTTTAAAAAATATTTTCATTGCTTTCAGAGCGGAAGGGAGAGGGAGAGAGAGAAACATCAACGATGAGAGAGAGTCATGGACTGGCTGCCTCCTGCACCCCCCACACTGGGGATGGAGCCCACACCCCGGACATGTGCCCTGACTGGGAATCCAGCCATGACCTCCTGGTTCCTAGGTCGATGCTCAACCACTGAGCCACGCCGGCCGGGCTGCCCTTTTTAATTTTATAATCAAAATACACGAGGATTCGCGTGGACCAGACTTGCATGGCGCCCCTCGCTGTCCCGCACAGCTGGAGTGCACCCCTCAGTAATGTTCTAGAAGAGTAAGCTGCCCGCAGGAGGGCGCCTTCCTGTTCACATCGCACAACGTACACGACCGGCTGGGCATGGAATGTGGGGTCACAACCTTTACCTTTTAAGGTCACGGGGATGTGGCTTCCGGGCACTTCCAGCTGCAGAGAAATCATGGGGCCAACTCGCTGTCTGCCCCTTTGCGGGTAAGCGTTCTCTCCCTCCCTGAGGGCCAGCCGTGAGCAGGGGCCTTGCTTTTCCCACAAGAAATGAAAAGCAAATCGGCCCAGACTGCCAGGGTCCCGCCTTGGGCCAAGGGTCAGGCATGGTCAGACCGTCTCGACCCCACGCAGCTGTCACTAATTGGTTGGTGACCTGGAGGTGACTCTCCACCTGTCTAAGGCACATGCCACCCCTTCCGAGCAAGAAGGGAAGGTTGCCTTTCTGTATCTGTCAGCACGGGCTCAGTTATGCTGAGAAACAAACATCCCCACATCTTCATGGTCAAGAACGGGGTGGGGAACCTTTCTTCTGCCAAGGGCCATTCGGATATTTATAACATCATTCGTGGGCCATACAACATTATCAACTTGAAAATCAGCCTGTACCCGGCCGGCCTGGCTCAGTGGTGGAGCGTTGACCTATGAACCAGGAGGGCATGGTTCCATTTCCGGTCAGGGCACATGCTGGGGTGCGGGCTCCATCCTCAGTGGGAGGCGTGCAGGAGGCAGCCGAGCATTGATTCTCTCTCATCATCGATGTTTCTCCCTCTCTCTCTCTCCCTCTCCCTTCCTTTCTGAAATCAATAAAAATGTATTTTAAAACAATAGAAAGAAAATTAGCCTGCTCTATTTCGTCAGACATTTAATTAACTCGCCCCTGATGTGTTGGCAGGGCCCGCGGCTCCGTTCCCCACGCCTGGCCTAGAACAGGAAGTGTGTCCTGACACCTGCACGGGCATCCAGGCTGCTGACCGTCTCCTGTCCCCAGGCAGCGGAGCGAGAGCCCTCCCCCCAAGGCCTCTGCTCAGAAACGCTCTTCCACTCGGGTTTTTCCTGCGAGTGTCACAGGGTCACTCCCTTCAAGGGGAGGGCATACCACCCGCTGCCGGGAGTGCGGGGAGCACGCCTCCCAACGAGGGGGGTGGAGCGGGTCTGCCAGGTTGGTGCTGGCAGAATCTGCCCCCGCACCGCACCGGGTGGGAGCTGGAGCAGCAGAAGGCGGAATGGGGGGGTCTCCTCACTGTGGAAGCCCCAGGCAGTGGGCGGGGGTGAGGGGGCTGGGAGTGTCTGGGGGGCAGACTTGTTTCCACAGGGGACGTCGGGGAAGGCAGGTGGCTGGCAGGGCAGCTGGCCTTCCGCGGATTCCCCAGCTGCCTGAGGGCATCTGTCTCCCCCTCTCCCTTTGCTCCACGGACCCCGGGACCTCAGGCAGCTCGGGGTCCCCACGGACACCCCTTGACAAAGGAAGGGGGTCACAAGCTGGCAAGATGGACCGTCGCCGTCTCTATATCCCCCGCTCTTCTGGGTCTTTAAAAAGCAACTTGCTTTTATGTGACCCTCAAATAGGATGGGACTCGGGCTGGAGAGCTGGTTCCCAGGGAGGAGCCCAGGGAATGGGGTGTGTCTCAGCCAGGTCGTGGTGGGCAGCTGGAGCCTAACAGCGTGGTCTCCGCCTCCCTCTCCCTCCCTCTCTGTCTCTCTGTCTCTCTCTGTCTCTCTCAGTCTCTATCTCCCTCTCATTCCTCCTCCCCCTCCCTCCCTCAGCCAGGGATGATGTAACTGGCAGCCCCAGAGCCAGCTTGTAAGCCTGAAGGGTCCTGGGGTTTAGGGGTTCTAGGAAAGAACTGCCCCCTTCCTCATGGGAACAGGAAAGAAGCAGCCACGTCTGGGGGTCCCTGGACTGGAGCACCCAGACCCCTGACATGCCCAGCTGGGCACCCCAGGAGTCAGGACTTCCCTGCTGGTGGGAAAAGGGCCCCCAGGGCTGCTGGTCTCCCCGGCCGCAGGCCCGGGAACAAATGAGCTGGCAGAGCCACGGGTTTCAGGCCTGATGAGCATCGCAGACGCGCTGGGCCGCCAGCCTGGGCGCCGGCCATGGCCTCCCTTCCAGGCCCGCATGTTTCCTGCGCTGCCTCCTGTCTACCCGCCCAGGAGGCATGTGGTGGGGCCTCGCTCCCTCCTGCTATCACTCGGGGCAACTGGGCCCTGGATCCTACGGCCACCAGCCCGCGGCCACCAGCCCGCGGCCACCAGGCTACGGCCACCAGCCTGTGGCAGCGCCTGCACAGGGCAGCGGAAGCACGTGTCCCGTGCGGTCGGTGCTGGGCAGAGCAGCCGAGGCAGTGTCCACCGCTGCCCGTGGCCTTTAGAACCAGCATTTGGTCAGAGCCTCGCACATCAGGAGGTTCCTGACGCCAGCACGCCCCCCACCTGCCCCTGTGTGACCCCCACGGCCTCTCTGGGATGGACACGGAGGAGCCCTAGGGACTGGAGGGCAGCGCTGGCCTGGCCCCCTGAGCACAGCACATGTGCGCCCGGCACTGGGAGCCGCGGCCTGAGCGGCTGCTGACCGAGTCCTCACGGGGCTGTGCATGGCCCCTTCGCTGATCAGTCTCCCAGCAAAACCACAGAGCACATTTCACATGTCACCCCTTATGCCGAGCCAAGGAACCCAACCTGAAACGGAAGAAGGGGGCAGAGAGAGAGAGAGAGAGAGAGAGAGAGAGAGAGAGAGAGAGAAGGAGAAGAGACAGGGAGGGGGAGGAAGGGAGGGAGAGAGGGCAGTGGGGAGGGGGGAGGGAGTCAGAGAGGGGGAAGGAGGAGGGACAGTCCCTGCCCAGGACGCTGGCTGTCCCCTCGGTGGCAGGTGGAGGAAATGGGTGTGCAGAGACCAGCGCCACGAGCAGGTCCTCACAGTGGAGTCCGGCCGAGTGACCCACAGGACAGCGCCCCTTACCCCTTCTCCCGGACGTGGGTGACGGGTGGGGCCTACACACACCAGTGGATGGGCAGCTGCAAGGGTGACCACAGGGACGGGCAGGTCAGCACAGAGGGTGCCAGGGTTGCAGGGAGAAGTGATGGGGCCCCTGGGGTGCCGGTGAGAGGGGCCAGCCCAGTGAAGGAGGGGTACACCTCCAGTGCAGGGGGCGTGGGGACAGAGCAGGGGCCTGGGGACAGTGCAGGGGCCTGGGGACAGTGCAAGGGCCTTGGGACAGTGCAGGGGACAGTGGCTTGAACATGGATGTGCCCACAGCCAGCCTGTCCTTCCCTGGGCAGATGTGAGGGAGAAGCTGGGCCCAGCAGAGGCGGCCACGCATGGACGTCAGACCGACCGGGAGGGTCTCCCACAGCCGCACCCCAGCCAGCCCCGCCTCACTCGGCACTGTCTCCGTGGGGCGCCCTGTCCATGACCCCGTCCCGAGTTGCACGACCTGGCCTGGGGTTGGGAGTCAGGGGGCCTCGGGGCCAGGCCTGGAGGGGCAGACAGGCTGGGGGGATGCTTGCACAGTGAGTCACAGCGCATGTGGAGCTCCCATTCCATCCCGGCCCCGGCCAAGACCAGGCCTCACAGCCCAGGACGCCTCTCCCCACCTCCCACCCCCCCCACCCCAAGGAGGCCCCGGAGGGAGCGGGAGGGCCCCGCAGACAGGAGGGCCCGTGACCCAGGGCAGTGTGGAGGGGGAGCATCTGAGACGTGAAGGCCAGCAGCAGATATAAATAACCGGGTCCGGGCGGGGCAGTCCCGCGGGCACAGCACGATTACAGGCCTCCAGCCGCCACCAGCCGCCACCCTGCCTTGCGGGGTCATGGGGTTTGATTCCTGGTCAGGGCACGTGCCTGGGTTGCAGGCTCCATGCCCAGTAGGGAATGTGCAGGAGGCAGCCGATCAGTGTGTCTCATTGATGTTTCTCTCTCCCTCCCCTCCTCTCTATCTAAAAATCAATAAAACATATTTAAGAAAAAAAAACATGAAAAAACAAACAAACAGTGGGTCCAGAGCATCGGGGACTCCACAGCCCTGCCGACGGCTCGTTCCCACGTCGGCTGCATGTTTCGGGAACAGAAAAACGCGCTAAGCGGCCTCCTGTGGCTGATCGCTCCGGAAGGCACCACCGGAACATCCTACTGGGCCAGAGCTCTGCCTTGTCCTGGGCAGTTTTTGGCCAAAGACTAAGGGAACGAAACCAGGAAAGAGCAGGTCAGTGTCTGGGCTCCCGGCAGGCCCCCCGCGGGCAGCAGGGGCTGGAGCGGGCAGCGTGTTCTCCCAGATGGACAGGATCTGTCAGGGCTGGGTGTGTGTGGAGGGGGGGGTTGCGGGGTGGGGGGGGGGGTGAGTGTGGCCGCTGGCTGGGCTGGGAGTCCCGGGCAGCGCAGCCGGGAGAGCCGAGCCGGGAGGGGGCAGGTGCTCAGATGCCCAGGAGGGGCCGCGGTTCGTGACTGTGTCTGGGATTTAACTTAGGGGGTGACTGGGTGACAACACGGGGAGCTTAGTGACGTGGAAGCACCATCTGGTACTTAGTTTTCGAGGGCAGGGGCCACACCACACAGGCCACATGGGGAGGTACGGGGTGGGGGGTGGAGGCAGGAGAGGAGAGGGGGACATGGCCTGGACGCTTGACTGTGGTTTCTGAGGACAGGGTGAGGCGGTGTTAAGGGGGGGCGGGGGGTGTCACAGTGAGCTTGGCCTTGGTGACATCAGGCTCTGACTCCAGTTGAAGGGCTGCGGCCTGTGGTGGAGTACTGGTTTGTGTGAGAGGTAGGCAGGGCGGGGCGGGGCTGGGGCCCCAGGGCGGTGGCTGCCAGAGGGGAGGGAGTGGGGGGAGAAGGGTCCTAACCTGAGGGGACAGGAGAAGATCTGACTTCGGGGGTGGGCACCCGGTGCCACAGACAGATCTTGCAACATAGAACCCACACCTGAAACCTGTGTGTTCTGTTGGCCATTGTCACCCCCATCGACTTAATAATTAAAATTAAATTTAAGAAAAGAAAGTGCGTTTCCTGCGTCTCCAGGAATCGGCTCCAATCAAGGGAGGGACAGTCTCTTCCAGGCCAGCAAGATCCCCAAGACGGAAACAAAGAGCCTGACTAAGGCCGAGGGGACAGGTCTCTGGCCTGGTGCCGGGTCCCCTCCAGAGCGGTCAGCACGGCCGCCACTCGTGTCCTCGGAGTTGCCTGATGGCGGGGCTCCGGGCCCTTCCTCTCCTGGGCTCCTGGCCGGTGCCCACGCTGTGCCTGGTGCCTCCTGGGCCACACAGGCGGCAGGGCCCTGTGAGCTCCTCGTGGGACAGCGCCTGCCCACCCTCCCCCGGCCCCGTCCAGGCCCCTCCGCGCCGTCTCCCTGTGCCTTCTGTCCCTGTGGACGGGCGCTCTGTCCTCTCACGGCCCAGCCAGACCCAGGCTGTCCTCATCGCTGCTGTGCCCTGTCCATACTGCCCCAGCCATCCACAGCCCTGCCTGCCCCCAGCCCAGGCCATTGGGGGTTCCGGCAGGGGCCCTGGCCCCGTCTGTCCTTGCCCAGGCCGTCGGGGGTTCCGGCAAGGGCCCTGGCCCCGCCTGCCCCCAGCCCAGGCTTGCCCCTTCTGGCCCAGACCCAGCACCATTTTGCTGGAGCCCAGGGCAGCATCTCCACGCAGCCCCTCAGAGCCCCTTCTCCCCAGCGTGACCAGGTGGTACAGTCCCCGGTGCCCAGTGATTGCGCCCGCTGTGCCTGGCCAGGGCCCCTCAGAGCGCTGGAAGGGCCACCGCCCGGCCTCCTGACCCGTTACTTTCCTCCTGAAGGTGCCCGGACTGGGAGTGGCCACCGTCCAGGAGCCACAGGGAGTCCCGGGCAGCACAGACAGGGCTCGAGCGGGCACAGACGCCCTCTGCCTCTGCCGCCCACCCGCCCGAGAGGCCACCCAGCCCGGACCGGGAGGAGGGAGGCCCAGGGTGGCCGAGGGCTTGAACGGGGAGGGACTGCGGGGCAGACCTTCCAACAGGGACCAGGGATGGTGACGCCCGTGGCCGCCCAGCCCCTGCCCAGGCCCCACCCCGCCCTCCAGAGAAACAGCCATCGGTCACCACCTGTACGCGCCCCGAACAGGAATCGATCCCGAAACCTGGGTATGTGCCCGACCCGGGATCAAACCACCACCTGCTGGTGAGCAGGACGCTGCTCCCACCACCTGAGCCACGGGCGAGCGCTCTGCTCTTTCACTTCCACAAAACCAAGCCCCACTTGCTCGCCAGTGTGGGCAACGCAACTCCTGGTTTAAAGACCCGGCCCTTTCGTTACGCACCCTCTCCCCCGAGTCATGCCCGCGCCAGCCCCCGCCTCGGACGTCTGCGGAAGCCCTGGCACCCACACCTCCCACCTGTGGAGTCGGCCTGACCTCAAAGGGGTGCCTGAGGGCGTTTCCCACACCTGGCACCCCCACCCCCCATCCAGCACGTGCTCCACGCCCTGACACTGTACCTGCCGCGGCCACAGGGTCAGACCTCTGGGGACTCCAGCTGGCCAGCCTCCCGATGAATCCGAGTGACAGCCCATCCATGTACCTCCTCCTCCTCCTCCTCCTCTGGCCGCCGGCTGTGCCTGGCCACCGTCCTGGGGGTTGTGGAGGCCCAGGCCACGGGGCTCGTCCACAGCAGGGAGAACGGCCAGGAGGCTGGGTCCCCGAGGCGGGCACTGCCGGGCACTGGCCGGGATTCTCTCGGGGCAGCCACACCCGCTGAGGGCGGATGCCTGAAGACAGGTGCACTCACCTGAGAACTGGCCAGCCCCTCCCTGGAAGTCACGGCCCCGCCCCCAGGCCAGAGTGAGGGTCAGGGAGACCCCCAAGGCTGCTCTGGGAGCGCCCCTGCTGTCCTCAGGGCCACTGTGCTCAGCCCAGTCCCGCCCCTCCTCCCGGCCTCCGGTGCACACCCGGCGCCTGGCAGAGTGGGTCCGCTCAGGGGCTGCCAGGCTTGGCAGGAGGTTCTTTCTACTCTCAGAAGGCGACGTGGGATTGCCAACCTTTGCTGCTGCTGACCCTCGCCCGAGGCTTAGCCCGGGGCTCCATTGCTGTTGAGAGCAAAAGGGGAAGAGCATTTCTCTCCCGTCTCTCTCCCTTCCACTCTCACTAAAAAATCAATCAATGCACAAATATCTTAGGGTGAGGATTAACCAAAAAAAATCATTATGAAGCAGACACCATGCTTCCAGCACCCAGGCCACGTGTGCCAGATGCTGCCGGCACCCCCACGGCCCCACGGCCTCCGGGATAACCACCCCCCACTCGTAGGTGACCACCCCCTCCAGCCTCCTGAGCCCTCGTTACGCAGCCCTCACAGCAGAGATCGCGGAGTCTGTGTTTCCACGTTATCTAAGTGGGTCCTACAGCAAAGTATTCTTTCATGTCCAGGCCCCCGCCCCCCAAATAAGTTATGTTTTGGGGGTTTATCCATGTTGTGTCACGGAGTCGGTCCATCCGTGTGCATGCATGTGGGTTTGGCGGCTTCGTGTTGCTGGATGCGGTCTTGCTACACGAATGCTCCTCACTTTATTCATTTACTAGGGGCCCAGTGCACAAAATTTGTGCACTGGGGGGGGGGTCCCTCAGCCCAGTCTGCCCCCTCTCACATACTGGGAGCCCCTAGGGGGTGTCCTACTGACGGCTTAGGCCCACTCCCTGCTCCCCTTGGAGCTGGCTCTGCCCCTGCCCCCTCTGATTGCTGGCTCTGCCCCTGCCCCCTCTGATTGCTGGCTCTGCCCCTGCCCCCTCCTATTACCAGCTCCGCCCTTGCCCAGGCCTAAAGCCTCTGGCGGAGGCTTTAGGCCTGGGCAGGGGCCCCCTCGGCTCTGATCACAGGCTTGGCCCTGCCCAGGAGCCCCCTGGCTCAGGCCCTTCCTAGGCTTCTCAGGGCCCATGTGGGGTCTACCTCAGAGTGACCTGGGTGCCCAATGATGTTCCTCGGAACCCAGGCCGCTGGGTGCCTACATATGCAAATTAACCACCACCTTAGTTGGGTCAATTTGCATACTCACTCCTGATTGGCTGGTGGGCATGGCTTGTGGGTGTGGCAGAGTAACAAAGTGATGGTTAATTTGCATGTTTCTCTTTTATTAGTGTAGATTTACTTAAAATATATTTTTATTGATTTCAGAGAGGAAGAGAGAGGGGGAGAGATAGAGACATCACAGATGAAAGACACTCATTGGTCAGCTGCCTCCTGCACGTCCCACACTGGGGATCGAGCTCACAACCCAGGCCTGTGCCCTGACCAGGAACCCAACCGTGACCTCCTGGTTCCTAGGTCGCCGCTCAACCACGGAGCCACGCTGCCGGGCATGTCTGTCTTTTAGGACAAGGCTGCCCAGTTTGGGAGGCTCTGAGTTCCCCCCGGGCGCGTCAAACAACACCACCAGAGCCTTTGACCTCTGCCCCTGCCCTCCACAGCCCTTGGGCTGACCCCGGCGGTGTGGCCACACCGCCCACAGACGTGAGCCAGGATGAGGGCCACCGTTCCGGTGCACCCACTGGCACGCCCCCTTCGCTCACCCCCTGCGGCCGGGTCCTCTGATAAGCGGTGTGTGTGATGAAGCAGGAGTCAGACACTGCAGCCACCCGCCCCTCTTCCCGCAGCACCTCCATGGCGCGCCAGCAGCAGAGAAGCGAGATGCCCGCTGGAGCCGTCTCCACCATGTGCCCGTGTCCTCGGCATCACCACACTCACACATGTAATCCGCCTGCGACACCTCGAGGGAGGCACAGCAAGGCTCCCGTTTGCCAGGCAGACACTCCAGGGCACAGAGAGGTTAAGTAAGTCACCCAGGATCACACAGCACCCAGGCGGGGGGACCAGGGACCCAACCCAGGCAGACACTCTGGGCTGTGGTTCTCCAAGTATCACGTGCTCAGGGGACCCGGACCCCATCCCAACCCTTCCCTCCTGTTGGATCCACGCTGCCAATTGCAGGACACGCGAGACACAGCTACAGGCCACGGGATCGCAGAAGGATGAACTCAGGGGACAATGGAACGCGGTGGGGAGCCCAGAAACAGAGCCACACAAACAGAATATTCCCAGCCGCTCTGCAAAAGGCACTTTATTTTTTAAAAGATATATTTATTGATTTCAGAGAGGAAGGGAGAGGGAGAGAGAAACATCAGTGATGAGAAAGGCAGCCAATCACAATCGGCTGCCTCCTGCACGCCCCACACTGGGGAATCGAGCCCGAAACCAGGCATGTGCCCTGACCAGGAATGGAACTGTGACCTCCTGGTTCATAGGTGATACTCAGCCACTGAGGGACACCAGTGGGGCTGTGAAATGCACTTTAGATTTTAGAATAGATTGTGTTAGTTTGTTTTGTTAATCCTCACCTGAGGGTATTTTTTTCCATTGCTTTTCAGAGAGTAGAAGGGAGGGAGGGAGGGACAGGGAGAGGGAGGGAGGGGGAGAGAGAGAAATAGTTTGGATTTCACAGAAAAGCAGCCAGGACAGTGCAGAGGGCTCCCGAGACCCGGCCCCTGGTCCCCCGCCGTCAGCATCCCCCGCGGGACGGGGGTCAGACGCAGAAGCGGCACCGGCACCTGGTGGGTTGCACTGGTGTTGGGGCCACTGAGTCAACTCCAAGCCTCGCCCCGAGTGCCCCGTGTTCCCCAACGCCCTTCCCTGGCCCTGCACCCCGTCCAGGCCCCCCCTCCCCCCGACGTTCCGTCCCGTCTCCTTTGCTTCCTCTGGCCGAGACAGCGCCTCAGACTCTCTCTGTGCTGGAGAAACTCGGCCTTGGAGGACGAGTGGCTGGGATTTGAGAGAATCCCCAGAACCGGACTGGTCTGGGTGTGAGAGCGGGTGCTGGGTTTTGGGGGGAAGACCGCGAAGGTGAGAGGCCTTCTCGTCACGTGGTACCAGGGCCCGTGGCGTGTCCGCGACTCACGGGGTTGACCTGGGTCACCGGGCCGAGGCCGCGCGGCCAGCTTTCCCTCAGCGAGGCGGCTGCTTCTTTTTCCATCCTGTCCTGGCCGCCAAGTGCCTCCCTCGCCCGCGGGTGTGGCCGGGGAGCTGGCACCCCCACGGGTCGTTGGGATTCTGTGCTGGAAACGGGTCTCTTCTCCTCTGTCCTTACTCAGCGTCACTTCCTCACACCGCGTGGGGCGCCCCATATGTTACCCTCGGGCCACGCGCCCACGTGGCCTGGGCATGGGGTCCGGCCGATGGCTCTGGCTTTGGCCACCGGGAGCTCCTTCGGGAGGCTCCTGGTCGCTGTGACGCACCCTCATCCCTCTCATTTTATTTTTAAAAATATATTGTTATTGATTTCAGAGAGGAAGGGAAAGGGAGAGAGAGAGAAACATCAGTGATAAGAGAATCATGGATGGGCTGCCTCCTGCACGCCCCGCCCTGGGATGGAGCCCACAGCCCAGGCCTGTGCCCTGACGGGGAATCGAACCGTGACCTCCTGGTTCACAGGTCGAAGCTCAGCCCTGAGCCTCATGGCCGGGCTGATTATATTTTTATTGAACACCCTGGTACCTCTGGCTGTAGGAGAAGCCCCAGGCTCCTCGCACCCATTTCCTGCCCAGCCCAGGACCAGCCGGCGTTGGAGACCAAGGCCTGGGCTCGGGGCGTGCTCATCGCTGGGAGGGCGCCGCTGCTCCCAGCCCCTCGGCCACCGGGGCCAGGAAACACGTGTGTAAGGATCTGTGCTCACACCTGTAACTGCTCTGACTTGGTCTGTCCCTGTCCACACTGAGCTAAGGTCTCCGGCTTCGGCCCAGTGCCCGGGGCTTCCCGTGCTTGTCTGCCTCGCCCCCGTGACAGGGAGAGGTCGGGTGCCGCCACCCCCACGTGTGGACTTGGCTGTTCACCCAGGACGCCAGCAGCAGCGTTGCATTGCGAACTGTCCCGCCGAGGCACGGTGTCACCACAGCACAGCCCCCAGCCTCTCCCCGTCCCCCCAGCAGGGAAGGGCTCTCGCCGCCCCGGGGCCTTGCCAGCACGTGGGGTGTCGAGGTTCCGGAAGGCAGCCACCCCGGCAGGCGTGCAGGGGCCCCTGGTCTCCATGGCATTTCTCCGCCGACCAGAGCGGCTGAGCACCTGCCATGCCCCGGGGTGGAGTGCCTGCTCAGACCTTTGCCGGGGTCACGGGTCGTTTCCTCTCTGCCGAGCAGCCAGAGCGCCTGACACAGGCGACGCCAGGCCTGCACCGACTGGCCGTGTGTGAGCACCTCCCAGGCCCCGCTTCTTCCTCCTCCGAGCCATCAGGCTCCTTCCCTTCCCCCGCGTCTTGTCTTTCCCACACACGGCCCTGCACGCGGCCTGCTAGACGTGCACCCGCGTAGCTCGCTGTTCTGGGCGCCATTTAACCGATTTCTGACAACGAGGTCAAGGGACTCCATGAAGGATACTTTTCAACCGTCAATGCTTCAAACGTGGCTGTGAGGGAGGCGCCTCCCCCCTCCCCGCACATGGCAGTTGGCCCGGTGGGCGCCGCGCTGCATCCTGGCTCCTAGCTCCTCCTCCCGGAGCAGGTGCTGCATCAGGGCCCCGCGGTCTCTCGCGGCCAGGGCCACGGCTGAGAGGGTTCCCGTGACCCTCCACCTCCGCCTTCAGAGTCTCCCACGCGCCCCACACCGGCAGGCGCACCCCTTGGCCGTCCCGCATCTGGCGGCTTTTACCGCTGCCGGCCCGGAAGGCCGCGTCCACATGACAGCGACCGAGGGACAGACACAACCAGGAAATGTGGCCCAGAGCCAGCGGGCGAGCTGCCCAGGTGAGTGAGACAGACACGTGCCCACAGCCACGGGCCACGCCCCGCCACCTGTGGGCCACTGGCCCCGGCTCCCACCCCGACCCGGACCCCGCCCAGCCCAGGTCACACGCTGGCCAGCGGGGGGATGAGCTCAGCCGCGTCTGCTCTCCAGATGCCGCCCGCCATCCGCGCCTTCGCAGGCGAGGCTCTGCCCTGCCCGGAGCACGCATTCCTCTGCGTGTCCTCAGAAGACAAAGGTCGCGCACCAGGCAGGCTGTGCATCTGCTGGGGCTGGACGGCCCACATGGCCGGGAAATTCACTGTGTGCGCCGCCGGGGGGGCCCTGCGGGGCTGGCAGGGGGGCAGGGACAGGTCGGCCTCCCCTTGGGCAGGAAGGCACTGGGGTGGGGGTGAGGCTGCCACAGAGGGGGGCCAGGCACACCTGTCACCAGCCAAGGCAGCACTGCTGGACTGTTGTCACCCAGACTGTCCCCTCACCCCTCACCCCTCACCCCTCACCCCTCATCCCTACCTGAGTCCCCCCTCAGCCCACAGTGCACCTCCTACCTAAGTCCCCCCTCAGCCCACAGTGCACCTACCACCTGAGTCCCCCCTCAGCCCACAGTGCACCTACCACCTGAGTCCCCCCTCAGCCCACAGTGCACCTGCCACCTGAGTCCCCCCTCAGCCCACAGTGCACCTACCACCTGAGTCCCCCCTCAGCCCACAGTGTACCTCCTACCTGAGTCCCCCCNTCCCCCGGAGACCCCCCCCCACACCTGGCTCTCTGTCAGCTTCAGCTCCCTCTGCATCTCCCTGGGGACCCGCCACCTGCCCGTCTTCTCTGAGGCCCCCAAGTGGGCAACTTAATCACCCATGAGGATGGGCACTGTCTCAGGTCACCGCACGCCGGGCACGGGGAGAGGCCTGGCCCTGCACCTGGGCCTCACCACCTGCCCCTGGAGGACCTCCTCCTGTCCAGGTCCCTGGCGGGGTCTGCCCAACCTGCTGACCCAGGACACCACTGGCCAGGCTGTGGGTGGCCCCTCAAGCCCAGGCACCAGGGTCAGCAGAGCAGGGCGGGGGGCGGGGGGCCCAGGGCCCTGCTGGGTCATGACCCCGCCCGCTCCACCCCGCCCCCCTCCATCTAACTTGCTGTCCAACTTCCCCTCTGTTCGCCCTGTCAATCATTGCAGGCAATTTCCTTTCTCGTCGGGACACTGATCCCTCACCAGATGCGTCCTCCTTCTGTCGCCTGCACCCGGGTCTCAGCCGCACCCATGGCTGGGGGGAGACGCTGGGCCACACGCACGGGGCAGGACAGGCCCCTGCAGAGAGGCCGGCGAGCGAGGCCACGGCCGGTCCCCACGCCAGGCCAGTGGCCACAGCGAGGCCGGAGCACATTGTCAGACTGTGAGTCAGCCACTAGCGGTGGCTGTTCAGTCACCAAAGGAAGGCAGGCCTGTGGCTCTCCTCCGCTGGGCAGGGTTGGGGAGGTGCCACGGGGTAAGGGAGCCCCCAGACCTCTAGGCCCACCCCCACGAGGAGCCTGGGCGCCCCGAGATGAGGGACGGCAGACTCCCTTGTCCCATCAGCCCCGGGGCCACGTGCAACCCACCGGCTCTGACCGGCGGTGACCTCACAACGGCGATGACGACGGAAACCAAACCTCCGCAGGAGCCGGGACTGCGGGCCGGCCTGAGCCGAGCCTCGAGGGGGTGGAGGGTGGTTAAGACAAAGCAGGAAACGTGGGGAAAGGGAACTCCCCGTCCACGTAAGAAAGATTTAAACCGGAGAGAATTGTTGTGAGTTTATTTGAGCCAAACTGACGACAACCACCGGGAAGCAGAACCTCAACGGACGGAGAGAAGCTCCAGAGAGGAGAGCGGACTCACCCCTGACTTTAGGGAGGCGGGAGAGAGCCCAGCGGGAGACCCTGGGATTGGACGAAAAGTAAAATGATAGACACGCGCTTCTTTTACACGGGAGGCAGGGGGAGGGAGTGCAGGGTAGTTACAGTTAACAATCAACAGAACAATAACACTGAGGGGACCCGTGGGCTCTGCTCTGGTCTGAAATAAAGAAAAGCAGCCCGGCCGGCAGGGCTCAGGGCTGAGCACCAACCGACAAACCAGGAGGTCACGGTTCTATTCCCACTCAGGGCACGGGCCCGGGCTGTGGGCTCCATCCCCAGAGTGGGGGGCGTGCAGGAGGCAGCCGATCCATGATTCTCTCATCACTGATAGTTCTCTCTCTCCCTCTCCCTTCCTCTCTGAACTCAATACAAATACGTTTTAGAAAAAAAAAAAGGGGGTCTACCCTGACCTTCCAAGGGGAGTCTCTGGTCGATGCAAAAAGACAACAGACGGCTCAGCTGAGGCCAAGGCTGGCCTTGGTCGGGCAAGCAGCCAGCCTGGGGCTGGACAAGCCGCCGTGAGCTGCTCTGAGGGAGCAAGTTTCAATCTCAGACCATCCTGTGTGGTCACGTTCGCTCTCTGAGTGTGTGGGACCCGCCGTTCGGGCCCTGAGCCGGCCGGGGTGGCAAGAGCCCCCTGCCCGTCCACAGGGCAGAGCGAAGCGACAGCAGGCGTGTCCTCTCTGAGGCTGTGGAGCCGGGACGGAGAGGAGAGTGACCCGCAGACCGGCTGCCTGTGTTTCAGGACTCGGCTCTGGCCGGCAGGCGCCCCGCCCGCCCTTCCAGGCCCCAGCCCGGGCCCTACAGGCCACGGCGGCTGCTGCTGAGGGCCTGCAGGCGACGGTGCCCACGTGCGTCTCCATTTATTTCAGCCGAGAACGGGGCTGGGGCTGGCGTCTCCCACAGACGACCCCCAGGACTCGCAGGCAGCGGGACTGCGGGGAGCGGCCCAATTCCCCCGGGACCAGCACCTGGCCCTCCTCTCCACCCCTCCCCAGCCCAGGCTGGCACGGAGCGGCACCCCTGGCCTGGCAGAACCCCCCGAGAGAAACATCCCCTGAACCACAGGGCTCCCTCCTGCAGGCTGACCAGCGGCACGTGGGGTCCAGGGACCCAGGCTGCCGGGCAAGCCAGTGAGACCTTGAGACGCCCATGCCCTCTGATACCCAGGCCCAGGCCCACCCTCCAGAGGCAAGAAGCTGGGCAGCAGAGGGGGACCCCGGGAGAGTGGCTGCTGCTGACCTCCAAGGTCGGAGAGGGCGTGGATGCCAGCACAGAGGGAACCATGAATGCGCACAGACCGGCAGTGACGGCCAGGAAGGCGGGTCCACACTCAGATACATCCAAGCCACCGTGGCCGCACCTGCAGCTCAGAGAGGCGCCCCCCCCCCACCTCTGCTCTGCACCCCACTCTGCTCATCAATAAAGCGGAGATGAGCCGGAGCCCCCTCTGCTCCTGCAGAAGCTCTGAGCTGCTCCGGGAAATGGATCGGCGGGACCCCCTTCGGGTAAAGTCAGACCCCAGTTCATCCAGGCACGAATACATTTTCTGGGGTGCAACTGAGAGGAGGGGGGGTCCTCTGGGGGAGATACTGGACAGTGCGGTTGTTTCCAAACCGTGTTCCCGGAGCCCTAAGGTGACCAGGACTCGGGGGCTGCCCTGGGGGGGCACACAGGGTGGGGGGGCCTGGCCTCGGGCGCCCCATCACCGTCTATTTCACACCCGGGGCTCCCACGTATGACGTCGTGGGGCCGAGGGCCTGTGGCTCAGGACGCAGAGGCCTCTCATCGATGGCAGCGCAGCCCCGGCCAGAAGCAGATGCGGGACAGCGGTGCATCTGCGGCCGCGTGTCCCTGGGTGCCGGTGCCCGCTCCACGTGGGCAGCTCACGGGGGCCACATGGGGAGGGGAGCATGGCCACCCTGCAGCCATCAGGAGCGATTCTCCCACAGCACAGTCGCTGTTTCTGGGAAGAACGCTGACCGTGTGCTCTGGGCTCCGCGCATACTTCACTCGGAAGGAATGCAGAGCCCGCAGGAGCCCCCGCCCGCCCCCTGCTCCCGTCCCCGCCCCCCCCCCCCCGCTGCCCGGGGGTGATGGATGGGCTGCTGCCTGCCCTGCCGGCCCGAAGCCCTTGCCCAGGATGCACCCACAAAGCGAGCCGGGGGTCTCCCCACGGGGGTCCTCCTCGCCACGGGAGGGGCGTTCGCCGAGCCGCGGGTCTGGAGGCGGTCACTGTCCCGGCCAGCCCGGCTCAGCGTCAGGACAAACTCAACCCCAACCGCGGCCCCCAGAAGGTTCTCCTCTCGCTGGGTGAGGCCACGGCAATTCTCTGTGACTTCAGCTGGGCTCTGGGGAGCACACACACTCACGCTCACACACACTCTCACATACTCTCTCACACACACACACTCACACACTCACTCTCACATACTCACACACACACACACACACACTCTCTCATACATATACTCACACTACTCACACACACTCACATACTCTCTCACACACTCACTCTCTCACACACACTCTCACTCACACACTTACACTCACACATTCATACACACACACTCACACTCACTCACTCACACTCACACTCTCACTCACACTCACACACACACTCACTCACTCTCACACACACTCACACACGCTCTCACACACTCACTCACTCACACACTCTTTCACACACTCATACACTCTCACACTCACACACTAACACGCACATACTCACACACTCTTACATAGTCACACCTCACACACACACTCACACTCTCACACACTCACACTCACACACACAAACACTCAGTTCTTACAACACGGAGTTGAGTTGAGATTCCGGAGGGAGGTGAGTTTCAGATGCTGAGAACCATCCCCTGGGCTTTGCAAGGGAAGGATAGGGGGGTGGGGGGGCTCCTCTTCACTCTCCGTTTCCGTCCTGTGGGAGCGGCAGCCGTGCCGCTGGGACCCCGAGCACGGCCTGCCATGTCCTGCGACCGAAGTTCCAGACGGTGACCACAGAGACCCTGCGGCTCAGACGGCGGCTCAGCAGACACCCTGAATGGTCTTCACAGTTTCCTAACAGGACGCAGGCGAGGAGACGAGCCCAGACCCTCGTGCCCGCCGATGAGCCACCACGGAGCGCGTGCTGGTGCCGGTGCCGGTGCCGGTACCGGTGCCGGCGGGCCAGGAGTTCCCAGGCCGCCTCCTGGGAGCCCCTCCGCCGGCCCAGGGCGCCCTCGGACGCCACAGCAGGCGGCCCCGGGCTCCCCTGTGAGCTCCACACGCCGCCTCAGGCCCTCGCCCCGCATCCTCCCCACCGAGCCTGTCGCGGACAGAGGGACCGCCAGCCCGTGTTGGCAGGAGAAGGGGGGACGGCCTCCCGTGCTCCCTCACCGTCGCCGCCGTGTGGCTTAGGCCACAGGCACACTGCAGCCACCGTGAGCCGGGGCAGCGAGAGGCTGCACCAGTGACAACCCCCATCCCCGCCCTCCCCCCTCCAAGGGGGCCCCGCGACGAGCCAGCTCTTCTGTCCCTCTGTCCACTCTCCCTCTTCTTTCAGTGCCGGGGGCCAGGCGCCAAGCCCAGCCTCCCCTCCCGTGTCCCCCCAACACTCTCTTCTCCCCGAGAGTGTGGACACCCCACCTACCACCGGCCTCCGCAGAGGGAGGGACACCCGGCGCAGGGTCAGGGCTGGGCCCGCCGTCAGCCACACAGAATCCACGCGCCGTCGGCAGCCTGGACAGGAACCACCCAGCACAAGGCGAGCGGAACCCGCTCATGAAACACGAAAAGGGCCTGAAGCTCAAGGCAACCTAACAAGGACGCCAGCGTCGCCAGGAATCCACGGGGGAAGGTGAACACTAAGTCGCAGCATCAAGACCGGCGGGCCCTGGTGTGCAGTGGTTAGAGCGCTGCCCACACCCAAGGGTCGTGGGTTCGATTCCCAGTCAAGGGCATGTACTTGGGCTGCAGGTTCAATCCCCACCCCCAGTCAGGCACATGCAGGAAGCAACCAATTGGTGCGTCTCTTACATTGATGTCCCCCCCACCCTCCCTCCCTTCTGCTCTCTCTAAAAATCAATGGGAAAAATATCCTCGGAGGATTAACAACAAGACAAGAGGGAGAGAGGAGAGGAGCTTCCTCGTGGACAGGAAGCTATTAAATATGAAAATTTCATTTCCTCCTAAGTGATCTGTTAATGTGACTGAGTCCTCCTCAAACACACACCTCACTCCTGAGGTCGGACCCGAGTCTGCCCATGACAAGGCCCTCGGCAGCCCCACTGACGCGAAGCCACCGCACTTCAAACCGCCCGGTGCCGCCACTGCGACCCGTCGGTGGGCCCGGGTGGACCCGGGACAAGCCCAGAGAGCCAGGCGGGGCCTTCGGACGTGCTCAGGTGGAGGGAGAAGGCGGAGGTCCCGTAAGTTGTGGCGATGAAGCTCCTTCGGAGCAAAGAAGCCAAAGGAAGAACTGAATTCCTGCCTCCTCCTCCCACCAGATCTCACACCAGGAGGAGTTTAACCGTGAGAATGAAAAGCAGGGGAACTATAGGTGGGTTTGTAATACACTCTTGGAGGAGGAGAGACCATTCCAGAAGGGCCAACAAAAGTCAATTTAGCCCAGCTGGCGTGGCTCCGTGGTTGAGCATCGACCTACGAACCAGGAGGTCACGGTTCAATTCCCGGTCAGGGCACAGGCCCGGGTTGTGGGCTCCATCCCCAGTGTGGGGCGTGCAGGAGGCAGCCGATCAAGGATTCTCTCATCACTGATGTTTCTCTCTCTCTCCCTCTCCCTTCCTCTCTGAAATCAATAAAAATATATCTTTTTTAAAAGAAAACATCGATTGATTTTAATACATACAATTTGGGAGTCCTACACATCACATACATATGTGTGTACATGCGTGTAGAGCTGTGTAACACCAATACTGAGGTACTATCGGCATGCACATGAGCACATACAGATGCGCACATGTACGCAGATGCCTCACAGACATCTTCAGACACAAAGGTGAGCGGCAAAAAGAGACTTGCTACAGGGTGGGCCCAGCCCTGTGCCTTAAGCCAGGGCTTGCCCACGTCACTCACACAGACAGGCCCGCGCACAGGAAGAAAGCAGCTAGCCCCCCATCACTAGGCCCCAAGCTTCAGGGCCAGCTCACATGATCCTCAGTCCATCGTGTCGGCAAACATTTAAAGTTCTCAATACCTGGTGTTGGCGAGGGTATAGGGGTGGGGGGAGGCAGCCCTGATGGCCTGGTGGTGCCAGCTGGTGAGCCCGTGGCCAGGGAAACCCGGGACCGACTGACACAGTTTCACAGGTGGACGCTGGTTCATAGGTGGATGCGCTGGGCTGAATTCGCTCATGGTTAGAGGCGGGCACATGCCCGCAGGAGAAGGCACGGGGCCCCGCTGCTCTGAAGGCAAACGCTGAGGCCGATGGAGAGTGGCCGACACCCAGGCACCCCCCAGGGATGCTGCTCTGGGAAGGGGCGCAGCTGCCCGGCGAGGCGGCACCTCATCGTCCTGGTGCTACAGACAAGGCTGGCACAGAGAGGCTGGGTAATGGCCACACAGAGGAAGTGCCCGGAACCTGGCACTGGGAGGGATCCCGCAGCCAGTGCTGACCCGATGGTGGTGGCGAGGCGTGTCCAGGCAGTGGTGTCCGCACTGGAGTGGCTCACCCGTCCTTCTCGGAGCTCTAGCTGCCCCTCACCTGCGCGCTCACGAACGGCGCCCCGCAGGGGGGATGCACACGGTGAGCTGTGCTGTCACACAGGCGGATGGGTGACTGCCGTGTCCGGCAGACGGCCGCCTCCTGAGCCCTCAGAGCGGTCCCAGGTCCCACGAGGAGCAGAGGCTCATGACACGCAGTGTGACCCTCCTCCTGCCCGGAGCGTGCGCCCGGCCGACCCGGGGGGAAGGGCGTCCTAAATGTCTGTTTCCCTCTCTGGGTTCCGCCCCACACCCAGGGCGGAGGTTGGGGGGCTGGTCCCTCTCACTGAACCAGAGAATCAATGGGGGTTTGTCCCGCCGCCGAGGCGGTAGGTCTGGGGTCACTGAAGGCCGTTGCGGGGTCACGTGGGGAGCAGGGCCTGGAGGTCAGGCCTCGGCGGCCGGGCAGCTGGGATAAGACATTAACAAATGCCTCACACACCCACAGGCCACAGTCCTCCCAGCCAGAGGCTCCCAGGCCTCCCCTGGAGCACCCAGACCACCCCTGGGTCCTCACGAGTGGGAAGGGGAGGCCACCGGGGGCCACAGTGGGGGCGCTGGTGGGCGTGGCTTGGCCCAAGGCAGGGAGGCGGGCTCTGTCCCAGGTGGGCCAGGCTGTGCCAGGGAGGCGGGCTCTGTCCCAGGTGGGCCAGGCTGTGCCAGGGAGGCGGGCTCTGTCCCAGGCAACTGGCCCCTCCCCCCCGCCCCATGCAGGACCCTCTCGTCCCAGGAGAGAGACCCGTGCGCTGGTGGGCCGGGTGTGCCAGGGAGGCGGCGGGCGCTGCCCAGTGGGGAAGGAGGAGGCCAGAGCGCACAGCTGGGCCGATGGGGAAACAGTCGGCCGTGTGGCTCGGCCGTGACCACCTGGCACAGCCTCGGTGACGTCCCTTCGGAAAAACAGTCAGGGGCAGTGAGAGATGGTGGGTGGGAGCAGGGAGCCTCGAGGGGCCCGGACACGGCCACTCTCCCCAGAAGTGACCTTGGCCATGCCCTTCCCACTCAGTCCTCAGTTTCCCCAAATGAGGGGCTGCCTGCATGAAGGGCCGCTGGACCTCAGGCCCCCGAGGGCTCCTTGGTGTCCCTGTGGGGCGGCAGGTACATGGAGGGGAGAGGACAGCTGCGACAGGGCCTCGGAGGAACAGGGAGGAGGCCGACTGAAGGCAGTGGGGCTGGGAGGGGGGCGCGGGGAGCCCACAAAGGACTTGGACCACACCCAGGGGCCGGGCTTCTGCAGGTCCTGCGCTGGCAGCGCCGAGTGAGAGGGAGGGGGAGCCTGGGCCAAAGCGGGACCGCCCCCCTCTATCCCTGCTCCCCCTCCCCCGCCCCCGCCCCTGGTGAGGCCCAAGAAGCCCAGCTCGGCCAGCAGCCCAGCCGGTCCCTCCTCCCGCGGCCACAGCTGGGCCGCAGCTGTTTTCTCCAAACCCCCGCCGCTCCCCCCACATCCTCTGCTCCAAGTGCTTTCTGCTCCAGTTGGAATCTCGTTCCAAATGGTAACCATTGCATCTCCATCTGGAGGCCCCCACACGGAGGACTGCGCACAACATGGAAAACGCTCTGCCCTCGCCAGCCGCGGCCCTGCCCCAGTCCCAGGGATGGCGGCCGGGGATGGCGGGGGCAGGGGAAAGAGGGGGGGGTGCGCGGCCAGGCTGAGCCACTGTGTGGCCCGAGGGCAGGCTGCTGGCAGGCCCGCCTCCCCGGGGCCCCATAAACCACAGGAATGGGCTCCCCTTCTCTTCCCAGGGCACTGGGGGTGGGAGATGACATCACCAGGACTGGAAGCGGGAGCCACGTACAGCTCCTGTCTGGGTCCCGTCCTGTCGGGCCGGGCGGGCTCTCTGACCCTCCCCACGGGGCACAGGAGTCCGCTCCCAGCTGGGAGGGCCCCAGGGAGGTCCCGGCCCCTCTCTGGTTCTTGCTTCTCCCCGTGAATGAGGAAGGGTCCCAGGTTTGATCCCGGTCAAGGACACCACCTCGGTGGCAGGCCTCCAGGTCGGGACACGTGCGGGAGGCAACCGATCGATGTGCTTCTCTCTCTGTCTCTCCTCCCGCTCCCTTTCGCTCGCTCTAAAAATCAGTGGGAAAATGTCCTCGGTGAGGATTAACCAAAAGGAAAAGGAAAGAAGGAATTGTGCAAAGTTAGTCCCAACATCAGCTCACAGTGGGGAAGCAGGGCCCAAACCCTGCGGTTAGCTACTGCCTGGGGGTGGGGCCGCCTCAGGGGTGCCTGCTGACCCCCAGCAAGGCCTGCATGTGCCAGCCCCTGGTGCCCCAATCTAGAGACAGACTGGCCTCTCTGGGTGTCTGCCTCCTCCGAGAATGAACCGCGTGGAGCCCTAGCGGGTCTGCCGGGGTCTGCGCCTGCCGGCACGTCCCAGGGTTCATTTGCAAGGGGAGATGGGCTGGGCGCGGGGCCCCCCAGCTCACCCCTGGCCGCGGGATCCTAACAAAGATCACACCCAGAGCAGCTGCCTTGGGAAGGTGGTTTTCATTAATTTCCTGGAAGACTTTTAGTTTCCACGTGACGGGCCGGGGAGAGCTGGCTGGGGTGGGGTGGGGTGGGGTGGGGGTGCCGCCCCTCCCCCCGCGGGACCTGGCAACGTGGGCATTTGTCCCCACACGGTTGTGTGACCATCACCAGAGGACAGGAGCGAGTGGATGAAAAAGTCACACTGGCTTTCTCGGGGGCACGGGGACCCCACAAAGGACAGCGAGCCTCCCCAACACGTCCATCGCAGGGCCAGACCGCCCGGTCGGTGAGGCAGAACCGCAGGCGTGCGAGGGAGTGTGCTTGGCCGGACACACACGTGCACGGCCCAGGCGCTGGGCGTCTCTGTTCCCCGGGTCCCCGTAAAGCTGGGGTGAGGGAGGGCCGAGCAGGGTCAGGCGCAGTGTGAGCAGGCGTGGGCCGGTGAAGTCATCACCTCGGCTGCCGGATCCCCACACAGCGGCCATGCCCGGGGCAGCCCCCGCCAGCACCGCCCATCGGGCGGGACCCCATCAGCTGTCTCTGCCATCGATACCCCCACCCCACCCCGTGTGACCTGTGACCTTGTCTGCCTCCCTTTCCCCGTCTGTAAAGTGAGATGCGTTCGAGTGGGTGTCTCACGGGGCATCGGGACTCACTGAGCTGGAGCGTGTAGCGTGGTGGGGCACCGGGCGGGGGGCAGAGTGTGGGTTACAGGCAGGAGATGCACAGGGAGGGGGAGGAGAGCCCGGCCCCGGCGGCCGGAGGGGCCGCTTGTCTGACCGATGGACCCAGGACTGGGACCCCGGCCTCCAGGGCCTGCCTGGTCACCCGGGTGGTGGGCAGAAGTGTGGTCAGAAGCCACCTTGGACCGTCCGGCCTAGCTCAGTGGTTGAGCATCGACCTATGAACCAGGAGGTCTCGGTTCGATTCCCGGTCAGGGCACAGGCCCGGGGTGTGGGCTCCATCCCCAGTGGAGGGGCGTGCAGGAGGCAGCCGATCCATGATTCTCTCTCATCATTGATGTTTCTCTTTCTTTCTCCCTCTCCCTTCCTCTCTGACATCAATACAAATATATTAAAAAGCAAACGAAGCCACCTGGGACCAGACCGCTCTGCGGCAGGGCCAGCAGCTGGGCCAGCACAGCGCCCCCGCCCCGGGAGCAGGGAGAGGGCACGGACCCTCCAGGCCACAGCCCCGCTCAGTCCGCCCCTCCCGGCCACAGGCAGCTGCGGAGCTTCCCCGTGGCCCAGAGACTCCCTGGCTCTGATCTCAGACGCGGCCCCTGCTCCAACACGCGGGGTGTGAGCGCAGCCCGTGTACCGACCCCGCCCAGGACGCCCCGGCCACGTCCCCAACCCGCCCCGCTCGGCGGTCCCGGGCCAGGCGGAGAGGCTGAGCCAAGTTCAGGGGCTGCACGTCGGCTCAGCCCACACCGGCACCAGCCCCGGCCCTGCTGCTTGCGGCTAGGTTTGCGCTGACTCTGCGGGAACATTGGTTGAAGCTGGGACAGGACATCCAGGGAGGCTCAGCGAGGAGGAAGGGCCAGGAGAGCTGGCCGGGGCTTCGGGCATTTTTAAAAAATCTCTTTATTGATGTCAGAAAGGAAGGGAGCAGTAGAGAGAGAGAAACATCAATGATGAGAGAGAATCACTGACCGGCTGCCTCCTGCACACGCCGCACTGGGGATCAAGCCCACAACCCGGGCCTGTGCCCTTGAGCAGGAATCGAACCTTGACCACCTAGTCCTTAGGTCGACACTCAACCACTGAGCACGCCGGGCAGAGGTTTTAAGTGTAAAATATCACACACCCGACCACGTATGGCAGCGTCGTCCGGCTGAATGTCCTGTCATGCCGGCTGCTGTACACCTGGCCCCCGTTTGGTGGCCACGGGGCTCGGGAACTGTCGAGGCCCCGCATCTGAAGCCCCACCCATCGTCCTCCCCGCACGTGCGCTCAGCCCCGTGACGGCCGCCATACGGAGCAGCTCAGTTCGGGGATGACTCAGGGGCAACGCATCTCCACCCGGGAGCTTTGCTTTTCCCAGAAACGGGCCTGAGACCAGATTAGAGGCGCGTTTGTTTGAGGGATGGAGAGATGTGGGGGAGGAGCTGGGGAGGGAGCCACCAGTGCGGAGCATGTCCCCTCCACGCCCTGGGTTCACCCAAAAGCAGTGACAGCAGGGCTCCGACAAGCCCAAGTTCACACTGGAATATTACTCGGCCGAGAAAAGGAGCGAGAGGTGGGACCAGCTGGCGGTGGCCCCAGATGCCATCCCAGGGGCCCCCTGGGAGGAGGGGGCAGGAGACGGAGTCAGAGAGAAGAGGTGGGGATGGAGCACAGGTCGGAGGAGGAGAAGACACCGCTGCCGAGATGCTGGCGGGAGGGGCCGGGCCCAGGCGTGTGAGACTCTTGTCCTAGGGGGGTAGGGAGGCGATGCCTCCAGAGGAGCAGCCCCCAGGGGAGCAGCCGGGCTGACACGGACCTCGCTCCCTTGGGGTGATTTCGGACTTGAGCTCCAGCACGTGAAAGCACAGACGTGTGTGGTGTAGGCGCCAGCCATGGGACGCCCTCCGGCAGCGGTGGGGGCGGCACTGACGGCTGAGCCGCGCTGTCCATCCTCGCTGGCCCCGGTTCTCGCCTCTGTGCCGTCCCCCCTCCAGCACCTGCGGAGCCTGGTCCTGTAAACACGCCCCATAAACCACCTCTGCCTTTCCTGTCTCATGAACAGAGCGTCTCCTGCTCCTGCTCTGCTGTTTGTTCAGTAAACACTCCTGCGGCAGCTGTGCTGGGCTGCCACAGGGAGGGCGGCTGGCTCAGCCCTGCCCCCTGCCCCCTGCGCCCTGCCCTGTCCTGGGCCCTTGCCCTGCCCCCTGCCCTACCCCCTGCCCCCTGCGCCCTGCCCTGGGACCTGCCCTGCCCCCTGCCCTGCGCCCTGNGCCCCCTGCCCTGCGCCCTGCCCTGGGCCCTTGCCCTGCCCCCTGCGCCCTGCCCTGGGCCCTTGCCCTGGGCCCTTGCCCTGCCCCCTGGCCTGGTCTCCACGGGAAGAAAGCCCCTCTTCTCCCCCCACATGGCACCTTCCACACCCCCAAGAAACTGCTCTGCCTGCCTCTTTCAATGGAAGCGGCGCCCTCCCTGCCCGGGGGGTGAGGCGGGGCTGCAGGTGGGTTGGAGCCCCTGTTCCTGCACCTGTGGTCCTGCCTCCGGGACAGGAGGAGGCCATGCGGGTGGGAGCGAGCGGTCTCCCATTCTCTCTTCTCCAGGAAGTTTCCGGAACCTCTGCAGCCTCCTGCTTCCTCCCTTCTCCAGGCTCCTCGCCCTCTTCCAGCCCCTACACCTTAGTGTGTTTTAGTGTCATTGCCAACCTCTCATTTGAGTTTCTTGCTTCGTCCACAGAGCATGGTGCCCGGTTCTGCCATAGATGGTCCAACAGCTCCCTGTCCCCTCTGGGACATGTCTCGGGAAGGCCACTGCCCCAAACAGAGCCCTCGCCCGCCCCGTGGCCTCCATGGCCCCTCCCCCGCCCTGGGTCACTGCCGTGGCCCCTCCCCCTGGCACTCCCATGGCCCCTCCCCTGCCCTGGGGCATTCCCATGGCCCCTCCCCTGGCACTCTGGTGGCCATCCTCTTAAACAGGGATGAACTGGCCTCCCCCTGTCTGTGGGGCAGACCCCCGAGGGCAGGGACCATTTTGGTCTCCGTATCAGCCCGTGTCTTCCATACAGGGCCGGGCGCACAGTAGGGACTCAGAACGAAGATGAATGGGTCTCCTCCCGCTGGCTGCTCCCCCGATGCGTGGAGCACAAACCACACTCCATCCAGCCCCGGGCGGGCCGTCTGGGAGCGGCTCCCTCCCATGTCCGCCCCTGCCAGTCTCCCTAGCCCTGAGCTCTGTTTGTGTAAACGTCTTTTTATTGTGGCAAAATCCACGGAACAGTTACCATTCTGGCCCCGCACAGGGCGCGCCCGGGGACCGAGCGATTCGCGCTGCGCAGCCATCGCCGCTACCAAGTGTCCGGGACACGCGGCCGGGGTGGTGGCGGGTTCGCACAGACGGGCTCTTGCTCCGTGCGCTGCCCGGGAGCTGGCGCGGGGCCCGCGGGGAGGGAGCCAGGTGTCCGTGAAGGAAAGACCTGCCTCGAAAGGAAAGGCCGGGGTGTGGGCTCCGCCACCCGGTGACCGTCTGGGGACGCGGACGCGGCTGATGAATGAGCGGAGGCTTCCCGGGCAGCCTGGACCCGCAGCGGCCGCTCCGAGTGTTGGCCATGCCAGGCCCCTTTCCCTGGACACCACCGGCTCCAGCCCCCCATCGCCTGGTCCTGGGGGGGGGGGCGACTCCCAACGGAGCACTTCCGTTGTCCTGGTTACACACAAACGTTTGGTCCCCTGGCTCGGCACCCGGCTCTGTGTAATACCAGCCGGGCTCTGCCAAGAGGAGGGCCAGCGCCAGCACCCCCGGAGGCTGGGAGTCCGCTGCAGCCCCCCCACCCCGGGCCCCGCTGCCACGGCCCAGGGGCTGCTGGGAGGAAACCCCCATACCCCAACTCAGCCCGCTTCCCCCTCATCGGGGCCGGGCGCCTTCCGGTTGCTGTTCCCCACGAGGCCTCTTTGCCAAACACGGAGTGGAAACATCTGAGACGCTGGCTGCGCGTCAAGCCTGGGCCAAGAACATGACTTTGTCCTCGTGTGCAGCTCGGCTGCCGCCTGGTCGGTGTCTTGGGCCGCCCTTCTTTGTAGCTTTTTTTTTAAATCCTCACCTGAGGATATGGTATTGATTTTAGAGAGAGGGGAAGGGAGAGGGGGAGGGAGAGAGAGAGAGAAAACATCGATCGGTTGCCTCTGTACCCACCCTGAGCGGAATCGAACCCGCAACCTTCGGGGCGGTGCACAGGACAAGGCTCCCACCCACTCAGCCCCGCGGCCGGGGCTCTCGCAGCTTTGGGAAGAGAAGCGAGGTCTCGGGGGAGAGGCCCCAGCTTTGCCTTCTCTGTTGCACATCTGAACCCAGGCTGGCTCCCTGGAGGAGGCGGTGGAGGGGGTGGGAGTGTGTGGGAGAGGCCTTGGAGATGGCGGTGGCTCCCGACCTTGATTTCACCTGTGAGCCTGAGACAGAAGGGGACTCCCGCGCACTGTGTCACCCCCCCCCCCCACCACCCACCCCCGCTTGCCCTCCCAGAGCCACCGCCCCCCCTCCAGGAGGTCCCGGGCCCTGGAGACCCGCCATTCCCAGGCCCACGGGGCCCCACCCCCAGCGGCAGGCGGGAGGCTCAGGTTTGTATTTTGGTTGCTTAGCGCCAGGAGCCGTTACCTCATCGGCACAGAGAGGAGACACAGCTCCCGGTTCTGGGGAAGCCGAGTGGAAGGACAGGAGAGGCTGAGGGCAAGAGAGTGGGGGCACCAGGAGGCACCCCCAAATGTAGGGAGGAAACAGACTCAGAGGCAGGAGAGACCCACATCACCCCCCACCCCCTACACCGTGGCTGAAATCCCGTGCAGGAGGGCGGAGGACATCGCCAGGGGCTAACAGGCCTGGCTGGCCCCCAGCGCCCCTCTCCCGAGCTGTGTGCCCTGGGCAGGCCGGCCTCAGTTTGCTGCTCTGTAAAATGGGCTTAATAACAGCACCTATGCCAGAGGCCTGGGCTAGGACCTGCCTCAGGAGCATCGTGAGGGCAGCCACCGCCCAGTGCACCCAAGGGGACAGGACAGCTGCCTGTCACAGTCCTCGCCCCACTGAGCCACACTGCCCCCTGCCACAGGCCCCCTGCCTCGGGCCGCGGGGCACAGCCAGGAGCGTGGGCACTGTGAGCTCCTTGACCCCGGGATCTGGAGAGAAGGCCTGACTGGTGCTCAGGAAGCCAGACCAGATGAATGAAAGGACACCGGGCTGTCCCCAGCTCAGGGGTTGGGGGGGGGGGGGCGGCCTGCCTGGTGGGGCCACTGCTGTGTCTCCTGCTGGTACCATGGCTCCCAGCAGCCATCACACCACATGATTGACAGATGATCCCGTTCAAATGAAATGTCCAGAGAGGCAAGTCCGTAGCCACAGAGCAGATGAGCAGGGGCTGGGGGCTGGGGGCGGGGCCTCGGGGAGGTGAAGAGATGCCCTAAATGGGGAGCAGCGTGGCCCTCACACCTGTGAGTCCTCAGCCATCCCGTCCACCCTTCGCTGCGTGGGCTGCAGGTGCTCGAGGTCCATCCCACCCACAGCCAGAGAGTCGGCTGCAGAGAAGCCGGGCTGGGCCGGCTGGGCCGGCAGCACCGGGGAGCAGCTCTGAGGACCCCCTTTGTAAGGGCCCAGCAGGTGGGGGCGGGGTGTCTGTTGGACGCCCTGGTTTAAGTGGGGCCTCCCTGTGGGCACCGGAGATTGACAGCAGCTGATCGTTATTACCATGCTTGTCTGCAGAGCTTCATTCGATCCCAGGTGGTCCCCATAGGAAGCTCAGACTCGGTGTACGAGGGGCCCACGTGTAGGGGGAGCTGGAGGGGCCAGGCGGGCTGCCCGGGACCCACAGAGCACAGCCGGTCCCGGCATCTGGTGTGGCCTCAGACTGAATGCCAGCCCCTGGCCTGGCACTGAGAACAGCTGCGGGTTTGCTCACCAGCCTTAGAGGTGGTCAGAGTATAATTTTCAAAAGTTTACATTACGGCGTCACAGACACATACAACGACTACGTACCAGCCATGTATGAGCGTATGACGGGAGCCAGTCAGGGGCAGAGCCCGCCCAGAGCAGCAGGAGGGCCAGGAGAGGGGCTCCAATTAGGATCGGCCAAGTGGCGGTGAAACGCGGCATCACCTTGTCTACCAGACACTCGCCCACAGGTGACATAACTCCGCACGCTGAGTCCCCGTCAATATTAAACACAAGGGCACACACGGCAGCTTCTCTGGGGGAGCCCGCACGGGCCTTACTCCATGCCCCCCCGACAATTAGAAAGAACAGCGGGGTTTCCCCCTATTTTCAAGCTTTGAATACTTTTCTTTTTTTACATTTTTGAAAGAAATTGAAGACACAAACAAATGGACAGATGTTCCGTTCGGGTCGGAAGAATTACGATTGTTAAAGTGCCCACACTACAGGCCCAGTGCAATCCCTCTCATAATCCCACAGGCATCGTTCACAGAAACAGACAAGGAACCCCAAAATGTGCACCGGGTCACAGAGCACCCCAAGGAGCCACAGCAAGCTGGAGAAAGAAAGACACAGCTGAAGGCATCACACGCCCGGTTTCAAACTAGATTTCCAAGCGATCGTAATCAAAACAGCATGGCGCCAGCAGAGAAACAGATGCACCAACCAACAAGACAGACGAGAGAGCCCAGAAACGGACCCACACGTATGTCGTCAATGAAGCTATGACTAAGGAGGCAAGGAAGCATGTGCTGCGGGGCCAGGAATCTGCTCCATAAGGGATGTTGGGGCAGTGGGGACAGCCACGGGCAGAAGGTGGCCCTGGACCCCTGCCTCACACCACACACACACACACACACACACACAGGCTGCCTCAACATCGACTCGAGACCTGATCAGTCTTGACGATGATTTTTTTGAGCCGGACACCAAGGGCAAAAGCAACAATAAACAAGTGGGAACGACAGCAAACGAAATCGTTTCTTCCCGGCCAAGAACACCATCGGCGAGGTGAAAAGGCAGCTGACTGAGCAGGAGAAAACATTTGCAAATCGTATGCTAGTATATCCAAAGCATACACCGCACTCGTACAACTCAAAGCCACACACACACACACACACACACACGCCATGTAAAAATGGGCAGAGGCACGAAACAAACCTGTGTTTTCAAGAAGACACACGGGCGGCCACAGGTACACGGAAGGCGCTCACCGAGGCAGTGCCGACCGAGACCACGAGTCCCCGCCCCGCACAGTGAGAACAGCTGTTACCAAGAGCCCGGCGCGGGCGGTCCGTGGGAGAAACCAAGGTGACGGGAGTAAGAGGAGCAGAGAGTGGGCCGCCCGCCAGTTCACCTACCGTGGGGACCTTGACCAGCGCGGACGGACGGACGGTCCTGTGAGCGGCGGGGGCACCTGCACAGCACCAGGCGCCCGGCGGCGGAACTGGGCAGCGAGGAAGCGGAACCGGCTGCGGGCGCCTGTGCCGGGCCCGGACGGAGGCCCAGAGGAGGCCCCGCCCTGAGGAGCCGCACCTGCCGCGGCCCAGGCTGCGTGGTGGGCGTGCCCCGCAGGCCTTCACCGGGGGAATCAGGCTGAGATGTGCCACAGCCTGGGCGAGTGCCCATCACCTACCAGCTGACCAGCCGGGGAAGCAGGGCGCCGGGCATGGGGCCTCCCACCCCTCCCGCTGCAGCCCCTCAGGTAGCCAATAAGCACAGACATCTGCAGACAAACAGAAGAGACTGGAACTAGCTAGTGCAGGGGAGAGCGTGGGGAGGACGAGGGAGCAGGACGAGGGAGCAGGACGAGGGAGCAGGACGAGGGAGCCGGGCGCCCGCCCGCATGTCGGTGGGCATGTGTCGTGCAGCCTCTGTGGGGAAAGGCATGGGGTTCCTCACAAATGCAGGACGGAACTGCCTCAGGGCCCCGGGGTCACACTCTGGTCTTTACCTGGAGAAACAGAAACGCTAACTCGCACGCATTCGCATCCCGGACCCGTGGCAGCGCTATCTGTGGCTGCGCTATCTGCAGCAGCCAAGACGGGAGGTGGCCTCGAGTCTGCTGGTGGGTGAGCAGGTACAGAAACGCGGCCCATACACAGTGAACATCACTCGGCCATAAACAGGAAGGAAGTCCTGCCACTGACAGCAACATGGACGGCCCGGGCGGCATTCTGCTCCGTGAAACAAGCCAGCAGAGGAGAGAAATGCCGCGTGACCCCACTCGTGTGTGAGCCTCAGAAAATCGAACTCGGGGACCCGGGGTGGCCAGGGTGCCCGATCGTAAAGCAGGGCCATCGTCCAGCCAGGCGCCCCCGCAGCTGCAAGCCGGGACACAGGAGGCTGGGCTCAGTCCCGCCCAGCCTGATTAATGTTTCGGAGGAGGTTGGAGAGTGTCCCCCCAATGCACGCCCCCCCAGAACCTCAGGCTGAGACCTCTCAGGGAATCAGGGTCTTTGCCAATGTACTGAGCTCAGGATGGCGAGGAGGTGCCCTAATCCCATGACTTCATGAGAAGAGGCGAGACCGAGAGAGAGGCCGCGGGGCTACGGAGGCAGAGCCTGTGCCTGGACCCCCCGGGAGCTGGCGAGGGGTCAGCTGTGGGAGGGCCCCAGAGGGGGCCGGGAGGTGGGAAGGGACCTCTGGGACCTGGGGCTGCACTCGGGTTGTGCGGGCGGGGGTGGGATCCTGGTGCCCGGCAGGGTTAGCGCCGCCGAACGCCCTCATCAGGCCCCTGGCACAGCCCAGTGCCCTGCGGACGGAATGCCTGCCAGGCGCCGGGAGCAGAAGGTTCCGAAGGCTGCTCCACTCGGTGGGAAGGCGCACCACTGGGCGTGGTGTGTGCATGTGTGTACTGTGCGCATGTGTGTACATGTGTGTGTGAGTGTGTGTGCCGGGGGTGGGCATGCACATGTGTGTATGGATGTGTGGGTGTGCTGTGCATGTGTGCATACATGTGTGCACATGTGTGTGCAGTGTGCACGTGCATACGTATGTTTGTGCATGGATAGGCATGCACGTATGTGTATGGGTGTGTGGGTTGCTATGCACAAGAGCATACATGTGTGTGGTGTGTACATGTGTGTAAGCCTGTGTGTACACATGTGTGCGTGTGTGTGCTGCGCTGGCTCACAGCCCGGCACTGGCCCCGGGCAGGACTGCCGCTCCCAGGAGAGGCTGCAGTGTCTGCACAGAAAGTTCCGGGCGTGGGACCCGGGGGCTGTGGGTCCCGGGGCTGTGGGACCCGGGGCTGTGGGGTCCCGGGGCTGTGGGACCCGGGGCTGTGGGGCCCGGGGCTGTGGGGCCCGGGGCTGTGGGACCCGGGGCTGTGGGGCCCGGGGCTGTGGGACCCGGGGGCTGTGGGGCCCGGGGNGGGGCTGTGGGGCCCGGGGGCTGTGGGGCCCGGGGACTGTGGGACCCGGGGGCTGTGGGTCCCGGGGCTGTGGGGCCCGGGGGCTGTGGGGCCCGGGGGCTGTGGGACCCGGGGGCTGTGGGTCCCGGGGCTGTGGGGCCCGGGGGCTGTGGGGCCCGGGGCTGTGGGACCCGGGACTGTTACTTAATCCCTGGGAGCCTCGTTTCCCCACCCCAGGCCCTTGTACCAGGAGGAGCCACAAATGGTGCCCAGCTGGGCAGCCCCCACTAGGAGACCGCTGTCCCCTGTGCCCAGGATGCTCCCAGCTTCAGCACCGAAGGCTCAGGTCCCCGGAAACTCCTCCGAGTACCGGCAGTGGGACGGCCATGCCTGCCAGCCGCCCCCACCCCCAGCCCGAGGCGGCCATTCCCAGGGAGCTCAGCAGGCCAGCCTGTCCTGTGAGTAACCCCGTCCCTCCGCCCCTCCCCATCCCGGCCTGTAACAACACAGGGAGATCCCTGAGGCTGCGGACAGCTGGGCCCCTTTCTGCTCAGCTCCGGATGAGTCAGCCCGGGCCTCCCACAGACCAGCCCCCGGGGCTGAGATGCCACGTCCCCACCTCCGCCTCCACCAGCAGCTCCGCGGCCTCCTGAGGGCCCCGCCTGAGCTGCCTCCCGGCTTGGCCCACCACCTGCAGGGGCAGGAGCCTGGGGATCTCTGGGGTCTGGGAGGCAGGAGAGAGCCCAGCTGGGTCCAGGCCACAGCCATGCCCGCTGACCACACTCCTCATCCGCCCTCACAGGGGTCTGGGGGCCCAGTCGGTGCCCAGGGCTCTTCCTGGGAGAAAATCCACGGGCACCCCCCACCCACCCCCATGAGACGGTCAAAGGTGGGCCTCAGGCCTGGCTGGCCTCTCCCTGTGTCCCCTTCCCTCCCCCGAGACCCTCCCGCTCATCTGTCACCGGAAGCCCAGAGCGGTCAGAAGCTGGCCCAGAGCCACCACCCCAGCTGGGCGACCCCGGGGTCCACCCAGGGCAGGTCCCTCTGAACCTGCGGACAAGGACTGAGGTGACAAAGGCTGCAAAGGCTCCTTTCTCTGCCGGCCGCGGTGCTGCAGCGGTGGCTCCGCAGCATGGCCCTGTGCAAACACTACTTCAAAAACAGCCGGCGTTCAGGAATGTGCCCGTGCCGGGACCGCGGGAACGAGCAGCCTCGATGCGTGCCCTTGGCCCGCCCGCCTCGTGGCCCGCGGCCTCGCAGGCTGTCGCTGGTGTTGATTCCGACAGGATCCTGTTTTCTACCTCTTTGATGACGTGGCTGGCCAGTCGTTCAGCTTGATGATAGCCAATGGGAAAGTCTGAGGCCCGCGGTGGCCTTGGCCATGGACCCGGTGGTTCTAGGCGAGAACAGGCCGTCTCGGTAGATGCTCTGGACCTCGACGCTCAGAGCACTTCCTGCCGCTGCTCGGGGAGAGGCAGGACCCGGGTTCTGAGCGTTTTCGTCTCTTTGTTTTGCTTCAATGTTTCAGCCCAAATAGCCTCCCAGGTGTGTTCTTCCTGTCTCTTCAGCAAGTCCGTTTCGAAGGCAAAATCCGAATCGGCGGTCCCCGCGTGCGGTCCTTGTTCATGGCTGCCTCCTTTCCGTGCCGTTCAGTCTAGAACAAAAGCAGACCCCGTTACACCGAAGGCGCCGTCCCCACCTTCTCCCCGAAGCCCAGGGACGCGCTGCGGAAGGTTCTGGCCCCGCCCGGCTTCCGTGGGGATAAGTGTCATTGATTCCACTCGGCAGACTTCGCTTTTGGGCTTAAAATTCGTCAGATTCAAACGCTCAAGTGCTTCGCTGCTCCCCGTGTCAAATGGTTTGGTTGAAACTCTCCAAACGGCCCAGCTGGCCTGGCTCAGGGGTTGAGCTTCGACCTAGGAGCCAGGAGGTCACAGTTCGATTCCCGGTCAGGGCACAGGCCCGGGTTGGGGGCTCGATCCCCAGTGTGGGGCGGGCAGGAGGCAGCCGATCAGTGATTCTTTTATGAGTGACATTTCTCTTTCTCTCCGTCTCCCTTCCTCTCTGAAATCAATACAAATATATATTTTTAAAAACTCCAAATGAGCCCTAGCTGATGTCACTCCGTGGTTAGAGCGGTGGTCCAGGCTGAAGGGTCCAGGTTCGATTCTCGGTCAAGGGCACGAATTTGCTTGCAGGCTCAATCCCTGGCCCGGCCCCGACTGGGGCGGGTGTGGGAGGCAACCAATTGATGTGTCTCTCACGTCGATGTTTCTCCCTCCCTCTCCCTCTCCCTCTCACCCCCTCCCCTCCCTCCCACTCTCTCTAAAAATCAACGGGAAAAACATCCTCGAGTGAGGATTAACAACACGTCTCCAACTGAATTTAAATAAAACACAACCAGAATCAGAGACGCGCTTTCAAACCGTCCCCTGCCACCCAGCGCGGTGACTCTGCAGGGGCCCAAACCTTCGCGACGACAGGCCCAGAGCGCGGCTCCGGAGGGCCCTCTCTACGCGTCCATCCCCTGAACCAAACCGGCAGCTCAGCGTCCTGCGTGTGAGAGAAACACTGCGTTCTGCCAGCTGCTCCTCTGTGGCCGCCGGCGCCCGTGACGCTGGTCTGAGTGCGTTAGGAGCTCCGTGCCGACCCCAACCGGCTCCCACACTAAGGGGTCTCCGCGTCCTCCACAGGCCGACCCTCCAGCATCTGCCTGCCCGCGATCGCCGTCAGACAAGCACAGTGTCCGCGTTGAAGGTTTCTATTTTATTTTATTTTATTTTATTTTATTTTATTTTACTGAATCCACGCCCAGTGTTCCACACTGCTGCTGACATGAGCCAGGCGCCTTCAAGGCTTGCGAGGCCCTGACAGCATGTGCTCAAAGGTAAGTGGAAGAAAAACCGGCGGAATTACGCCCTGGCCGGTGTGGCTCAGTGGTAGAGCGTCGGCCTGGGCCCCAAAGGGTCGCAGGTTCACTCCCCGGCCCATGCGTTCAGAAGGCAACCAGTCTCTCTCTCTCTCTCTCTTTCTCTCTCTCTCTTTCTCCCTCTCCCCTCTCCCTTCCAGTCTCTCTAAAATTCAATGGAAAAAAATCCTCAGGTGAGGATTAACAAAAAATTTAACTTAAAAAATATTTTTTTAAATAAATAAGCACACAATTAATTTCGAAGAACAAAACAACCGGCTGGGGATCCTGTGTAAATGCTCCTCCTGCCGCTGGCCCGTGTCGTCGTCATCACACGGCGGGTGCAGCCGGCGGCCTTGCCCCTGGTCCTCGTGCCCTCGGCTCTGTCACTCCGCCACTGCCCTGCCCCTCCCCCGCCCCACCACACACAGCAGTCCCTCTTCCTCGGTCCCTGGGCGCCACCTCGCTCACCTCCTCTGAACCCTGCCCCTGCCCCCCTCTCTGCTGCCACGGGCACTGGCTGTCCCCTCCAGCTCACTAACTCCGACTCACGTGTCAAAATCTGACCCCAAGGCCACTTCCTCCAGGAAGCCCTCCCTGATCCCCAGGACGAGATCGGCTTGTTACCTCCTCCCACCGCACGATGCACCCGCCCTCTCTGCACCTCTCTCTTCAGTAACTACACTCAGGCCGCAGGCCGCTGGGCGTAACCTCTCCTCTCTGTGTGACCAGCTTCTTCGGGGTGGGATCAGGCTGGTGGTTTCGTTCTTTCTCTCCATTGTCCTGAGCAGGAACCATAGCTAATTAACAAGTGAAGGATGGGGTGAATGAATGGAAGGAAGGGAGGGAGAGGTGCCCTCCTGTGGGACCCTCGCTCCTCGCCGCTGGCTCCCGGGGCCGCGGCCAGCAGCCCAGACCTCGCCATCGCTCTGGACTCTCAGGAATGCTCTGGCGGCACCAGGCATTCTGCTCAAAGCCCCAGCTGGGCCGTCTTATCTGGGAGATTGCACACAGCTGGCCCTCGCTTTCATTCCTACCGTCCGCCTGGACAGCAAGCAAGCCAGCCACGCCGGCCCTCATCTGCAGCAGATGCCGGCGAGCCCGGCGTGAGTGGCCCCGGGAACACGTGGCCGTGTCTCCAGGCTGCTGCTCACATCCTCAGGAGCAGATCTGGGCTCTGGGCTCTGGGCTCACTGGCGGCATGGGCCCGGCCAGAGGCAGGCAGGAGCAGCCGGCTGGGGGCGGTGGGTGGGGTGCATTCCCCTAATGAGCCAGGACCCCCCAGAGCATCTCAGACGTGGCCGGCCTCTGAGGACACCAGGCCCCGCCTTCTCTGGCACCTTCCAAGACACCCACTTCCCGACTCCGAGGGCTTTCCAGCCCCAGCATTCATTCGGCAAACACTTGCCCGGCATTTACCTCGAGGGCGGGGCTGGGGCGGGAGGGGGCGCAGAGTCTGAGCCTGAGGCCACCAAGGAGTCAGGGCACCTGAGCAGTCAGATGGGAGCCCCTGGAACTGGATGCGGGCCCCCCATTCTGTGCCTCCATGACCCCAGCAGGTCACTTTATCAGGATGCCCCGGTTCCCCCCTCAGTAAATAAGGGGGAGCAGTCTTCGTCCGTGGAGTTAGCACTCAGTGTCACACTGTGCCCGCACACAGCAGGCGCTCCACGTTTGTGGAAAGAGCGGTGCCCACTGACGAGCATGCAGAGTGGGGGGCTGGCAGCGGGAGCAGGTGCGGGAGCTACGCCACTCCCGGCGGGAACGGGAGCTTGCTCACCCACAAGGTCCCCCGAGGGTGACCCCGGCGCTGGGCCCGTTCTCCGCCGTCCCCTCGGCCGCCGGCGGAATGAAATGTGAGACAGGAGTCCTGGAGGCAGGGCCATCGATGTTCTCAAATACCGGTCGTTCGACCATAAAGCCACGCAGTATGGTGAGGTCACGGGCGGTCTCATCCCCCCCC
>JAWPEG010064499.1:1796145-1841314 GCA_035771395.1 Myotis vivesi
CATCCCCCCCCCCCCCCCCGAGGAAGGGCGACCGGCCAAGACGCGGGGGGCCTGAGCCTGCGGCCCGAGGGGCCCGCTGACCCGCGAGGATGTGACTCCCTGGCCGAGGGCCAGCGTCACCGCTGGGAAGCCACTGCCTGCAGGACACTTACCAGATTCCCTTGCAGCTGGTGGAGCCACGTGACCATTTGTCAGCTCGGGAAGGCGGGGGCTTGCAGGCGGGGCTGCCCCGCTCTCTCTGCGCGGGACTCGGGGACCTGGGGCTCCCAGGAAGCACCCGGAGACTGGCCTGGGCAGGACACCGGCCCCGCCCGCCAGCCCCACCAGGCCGTCTCCCCGGCTAGTCTAGGCCTGGTGGTCAGGTGGGGCCGCCTGGTGGTCCGATGGGGCCCTGCTGCCTCCCTGTGGGTGAGCCCGGCCTGGCTGCGGAACTGCCTGCGATGGGCACGCTCTCTCTGGAGCGTTGGCAGAGGGCACATCCTAGAAGGTGGCAGAGGCGAGGTGGCCTGGGCCGTGGCCTCAAGGCAGGACAGGGCTGCCGCCTTGGTCCCCCCACCCTGTGTCCCCAATCACGCTCACCCTGGCTGGCCCCTCCCTGCACTGTCCCAGCCACCCAAGTGCAGGTGGCCCTGGGTCCCTCCCCATCAGGTGGCCTGGAGGTGGGGAGGCTCTGGGCAGGGCACCCCCTTGCGAGTGAGTGTCTCCCGGGATAAACCCTCCAGCCACAGGCCGTGAGCTGAGGGCTTCACTCCAGAGCCCAGAACTTGTGTGGGGACGTGATGGTCACCCCCCGCCCCACGCCAGTCAGCTCACCTCCTCTGCGGCGCTGAACCCACTGGCCGGACACGGAAAATCCCATCCGGAGGCCATGGCATCTGGGACTCGTTAGGCTCCGGCCCGGGTCTGAGTGGAGTTGAATGAAGTCTCAGGCCAGTGAGTTTATGCCTGAAGCGATGACATGCCTCCCTGCTAAGAAGGAGCCCAGGAACCAGGCCAGCCACCCTGTGCACTCTGGGGCAGGGGGCTCCTCGGAGCAGGGGAGCCCCATGAGGCAGGAGAGCACATGGGCCAGGCACCAGGACCTGCCATCAGCCAGGGTCCCCCTTGTTCTGCTTTTACGCCTTGAGCATGCGCCCTAGGCTCCCTAAGCCTCAGTTTGCTAATCTGTCAAATGGGTGCATCTGTTAAGGTAGCATGCTGACGCCACCCATCCCCCAGACACTCTGCAGCGTGACACCCTTGGACGGAGGTGATGCCCGCCGTGCCAGGGGGTTAAGCCCAGCCCAGGACGCGGGAGGAACCAAAGTGCCGGCGGCTCCCATCGGGACACACCCGGCCCCCACGCCCCTCGAAGGGGACCCCAGAGAGGGGTTCAGCCACGTCACCCGAGGTCCCCGGCGGCCTGTACCCAGCCTCTCACAGTGGTGCGCTGCCTTATCTCCCTGGCCTTTCCCCACTTCCGGGCCAGTGCTTCCCGGGATCAACCCCAAATCTACCACTCGCCCTCGCTCCAGGTCTCAGAGCTGCTCTGAGGGGACCCGGGGTGGTCCCAGCAGATGCTACACGCTGTTCCCTCATGAGCCAGACAGCTGCCATTTTAAGCTGTGTGAGCCACGAGGTGACGTGGAAGAGGTGACACAGGCATGTATGCAACCACGTGAAATGTGGTCCTTGAGACACGTGAGACCCTTCCCAGCTCAGGCCCACAGCAGCGCAGGCGCGGGCCCTGGCTAGCTGCCTGCGGGCCTGCGGCGTCCGATGGCGGTGCCTCTGGATCCCAGTGAGCAGGCCTGAGTGGCACGTGCCGGCCCCTGGCACCTCTGCTGGGGCACAGCTCCTTCCCACACCATCTGTCTGGGTCCCACGTGACCCGCTGGAGGAGGAGGAGGAGGAGGATGAAGAGGAGGAGGAGGAGGAGGAGGCAGCTCGGTTGGAGGCACAGCAAGTTCCCGGCCTCAGTGGGCCTGGCTGGGGGACCCGGTGTCTGCCCTCCCAGCTGTCCCTGCGCAGCCCCTTTACTGACCTGTTGGCGGGAGCTCAGGAGTCCCCGCCCCGGGAGGACCGCCGGGAGCTGCCGGGAGCTGCCCGAAGCCCTTGCATCCAGGTGGCAGCTCCCGGTCCACCTGCTGCTCTTTCCTAATAACCTTCCCTGAGGCCAGCGGCTTCCCTTCCGAAGGGAGCACCAGGGCCATTGGGGCGGGGAGTCCAAGTGTGTGTGGGGGGGGGAGGTAGAGGGGGGAGAAGGGCAGGAGGGAGGGAGAAGGAAGGGGAGCGGAGAAGAAGGAGGGCAGAGGGGGAGGGCGGAGGGGGAGGGGGGAGACAATGAGGACATGTGTCTAACCGAGAGTGGGAGAGCGGCCACATGCTGCTCTGATTTCATCAGCCCGGATCCCGGCTTCTGGGCACAGGCCGGGTCTGCCCAGGGCAGCGGGCACTCACTCGGGCCTCCAGGCCCAGCTCTGGGCACCCACGGCTGAGTCAGGCTGCGGGAGGCTGGCCTCCTGGCCACAGCTGGCCCCGGACTTGCTGAGCACAGCCCGTCTCTCGGGTGGACTCCGGGAAGTGGGCGGGAGACGGGGTGCCCCCCCACGCTCCTCCTCCCAGGGTTCTGGCCCCACTGGTGCCCACAGGGCCCTGCAGCCTGGTGCCAACTCCTTCCCAGCGGCACAGCCGCAGCCAGTGGTGACAGGACAGTTGCTGAGCGTGTTTCGAAGGCAGGGAACTGAGGCTCAGGCCTGCAGGTGAGACAGGGCCAGGCTGGGACCCTGACCCCCGACTGTCACCACCGAAGCCTGTGTCTGACCCCACACGTCTCGTCTACACTCATCCTGCCGCCCCAGCGCTCTGGGTGCCAGTTCCCACACATGGGTAAACTGAGGCCTGGAGGGGAAGTCGCCAGGCAGCCCTGGTGCAGGGGAACCCAGGGCTCTCCCAGTTTCCAGGGACGCCCCCACCTCAGAATGTGGGCTGCATCCGAACCCAGGCTCCCAGCACACCCACACATACCCTGGGCGACGGGCTCCTCCGGGGGGGAAATTGGGGTGCGGCCAGAGCTGGGACTGGTGGGCAGTGGGGACATCAAGGGCTCCCCCACAGGCGGGGGCTCCCAGGAGCAGCCGGACCTTGGCCCGCCCCCACCCCCAACCCCACCCCCACCCCCGCACAGCCCGCCTTCCTGGGAAGCTGCCCGGAGAAGGAGGGAGAAGTTCATTCCTGGACAAGCCTGGGAGAGGCAAGCGGGCGGCTCCACGTGGCGGTCCCCAGGCGCCCGCAGCCTCGCCCCCACGGTCCCGTCCTCACTGGGGCCCTCAGGCTCCTGCCCTCCGGGCCCTTCTCAAACTCAGCCCCTTCTGCCTCCAGGGGGCCACCCTCTCCCAGGAAGCGGAGGGCCCAGGGAGCCGTGGGGCGGGGGCCTGCGGGTCTCCCCACAGCAGCAGGCTCCCCCTGCTCCCCTGCTCCTCTGCTCCCCTGCCCCGGCCCCGGCCCGGCTCTTCTTCTGTGTGCCAGGCCCGCCCAGGCACAGCTGGCACGCAGCCGGAGAACAGAACATGCCTGTCTGGTTTGGGTGCGGGGAAGAGAGAGGGACCAGCTCACAGGAGATGCTCCGACAGCCCCTCCCACCCAGGCAGGGAGGACACGGGGACGTGGGAGCCGTAGCCTGGCACGCACGTATACAGCAGGCGCTGCATTAATGTGGCCCCAGAGCCTGCGGGAGCCCGGCCCCAGCCGTGACCAGATGCTGTTCGCGCTTCATCCTCTCCGAGGAGGACGCCGGCTCAGGCCACCCCTGGTCCTGGGGAACCTGAGGCGGTTTCTCAGACCCTCCGAAGAGGGGGCCCGGCCAGGGCCCAGCTGGACGCTCGGACGCTGAGCACAGGGCCTGTGGGAGGAGGGGTCTGTGAAGAGGGGGATCAGAACCGCCCGGGAGGCGGGAGCTGCCCTTCCCGGGCCAGCTGGGGGCTGGGAGCAGGGCCGAGTGGCCTGCCGGGCACACACACGGCTCCAAAGGTGCTGGTCCAGACTGGGCCACAGCCTCCAGCCGGCCTCTCCCAGCCCGAGGCCAGGACTCGGTCCCCTCACCCCTGCCCTGCCGCGGCCAGGCCCCTGCTTGGGTGGCCTCCTCGGCCCACCCTCTAGTGTCAGCGACCTCATGGCCCTGGACCCCACCCTCTGTCCATGGGGTCAGCCAGGCTGCAGGGGCCCTGGTCCTGGGAGCGCTCCCTGGGACCCCACAGCGCCGTGCTCCCCGCAGCCCGAGGTGGGGCTGGGCGGCCCCTGGGGAGGGGGCGCGGGGAGACCCACGGGCGTCCCAGCCGCAGTGCCGAGGCCGAGCCAGGAGGCCGAGCCAGTGCTGCCCCTTGAAATTCTCGCTCATGTTTGAGTGCAGAGCCGGTCCGCTCCAGGCCCCTCTGCCAGTCACCGTCGTCCACGCCCCACCGGGCCCGGCTGCCATCTGCGAGGTGGGTGATGCCCAGCCTCCAGGGCGGCGTGGGGGCACCGAAAACAGAGAGGGCGGGAGGGGCAGGGAGTAGGAAAGGGTGAGAGGGGGAGCAGCAGGGAGGGGAAAAGGGGGAGAGGGCGAGGAGTGGGGTGGGCGGGGAGGACCGGGCAGGGAATACGCCAGGCCAAGATGAACCAGCGCGGTCCACAGTGCCCCTCCCCCCCGGCCGGGCCCCACCCTCACCAAGGAGGGAGGACTGGGCACGAGTCCCGTGGAAAGAAGCGGCCGCACATTTTCCGAGATGTTTTCGACATTGTTCTGGCAGCTCGGCGGCTCCTCCGCGGCCAGAGTCCTCCCGACAAGAAACAAGCGCCCAGCCTGGCCCCGGCCCCGCCGCCCTCCGCCCGGCTGGGGTCCCGGCTCCGGCTCATCCCTGTCCCAGCTGGGCCCTCCCGCTGCCGGGCACATGGGCACACGGGTGGGAGGCAGCCTGCCCGCTCCCATGGCCTCCGTTTAGGCCCACACACACCTCTCGCCGAGTTGGTTTGTGCTAATCCCCCGGGAGGACTCAGGGACAAGAGGGCCCAGGTCTACTGTGTGGATGCTCGTGGCTCACGGGGGGAAACTGAGGCACAGAGAGGCGAGGCGGGAGCCCGGGCCTCAGAGCGAGTGGCCGGGCTGAGCGGGCCCCGCTGTCGTCCCTCACCGTGCGGGTCTCGGGTGCCAGCCCCGGGCGCCCTGAGCCTCACCTTCCTCACTGGGAAGTAGACGATCTGCACACCAGCCTCCCGGCACCGGAACCGGGGAGGTGGCGGCATCCACTCAGGGAGTCAGCTGCACGCGCCACAGCTGTGAGCGTCAGTCTCGCTTGTTCGCACCTGGCCCACCATCCGCCTGTCCTGTGTCAGAGCTGCTCCCCTCCACCCCCCCCAAATCCTCCGTCACCTGAGCTGCGGACACCGGTGCTGGCCTGGCCCGGGGACACGGCAGCTCCCAGGGCGGCCCGGGGCCCAGGGCGTGCAGAGCGGGCCCACAGCCCAGCCAGGCGTCTCGGGGTCTCAGCCGTGACTGAAGGATGAGGAAGAAGGGGCCGGGGAAGCAGGAGGAGGGGAGCCCCAGGTGGAACCCCGGGGAGGGCCGAGCGAACACTCAGACTCCCCAAACCCTTCCTCGGGGAGCCGGGGTCTGGGGCACCTGCACCTCCCACCTGGGAGCCCAGGTGCCAGGGGGCCTTGGGAGCACACTGGCTGCTCTCTTTTTAAAGCCTTTTTATTCATGTTTAATAAAAAGAAGCCTTGAGTAACCGGGAAGGAGGCTGTTGCTATGGCGATGTTTGGGACTGATGTGTGGAACCTTCTGGAACGTGGGGCAGGCCGGGAACACGCCCATGGACGGACTCCAGATGGCCCAGGAGGACCAGAGGCGGCCGCCAGCGTCTCCCGTTTCATCAGCCTCTCGCCTCTGCCAGCGGGCGAGCTCCTGCCCGTTGTTCTAGGGCGTGTTTTCCTTTGCTCTGGCAACAGCGATGCCCGTGCTGCAGCCGCTGTCTGTCGGGCAGGAAAGGGCAGCCGGGGCCTGGGAGTGTCCGGCTGCTCTGAGCGAGGAGGCAGCGGCGTTTGCCCTCGAGGAAGAGGCAGAGAGCGCAAGGGAAACCCAGGTTCCGCGAGGCGCTCGGTGGCTCACCAGCCACGCGGCCTCGAGTGCAGCTGGTGAGGCTGCTCTCTTCTGCCCGGCTCTGCCCTTCACTCTCTCCTCCTCCCATCGAGGCACAGACATGCCTCCCAGCCAAGCAGCGGGCCCTGGGCGTGGCATCACCCCAATGGCCTCCCCCACCCCACGGCCACTGCCCACAGCCCACAGCGGGGGAGTGAGCGCCCCTCTGCCTCCGGCCCTGCCCTTGTTCCCAGCAGCCCCTCCTGCAGCCCCAGGCCAGCGGGGGCACCGACAGCCTGGCTGTGTCCAAGTTGCCGGTGTAACAACCCCCAGCGTGCCGGTTTGGCTCTCGGCCAGCTTCCCGTGGCCAGAGCAGGGGGAGCCCATTATCACCCCATTTCACAGGTGAGAAAACTGAGACCCCAGAGCTCAGTGCCATGCCCCGGGCCACACAGCCAGGGCTGGAACGCACCGCCTCTAGCTGGGCCCCCCACACTGCTGCACCCCAGGGCCCACGAACAGCCCACGTAGGCCCCCCAGGGAGAGGGAGGGCGCCATCAGCCTGTAGACGGTGAGCCAGGGCCCGGGGCCTGTTCAACTCCCACACCTCGGACCACCCTGCTCATTGGACGTGGGGGGAGGAGCCTGGCATGTGAGAGCATGGATCTCAGGGCAGCGATGGAGGCGCCTCTTTAAACCCATCCTCTGTGGGCGGGGTGGGGCTTGCCTCCATCTCCCCCCATGCCCTTCCCACCTGCTATGATCCCATTTCACAGAAGGGGAAACTGAGGCTCAGAGCGATGGGCAACTTCCCCAAGGCCAGGCAGGCTGTGGTGGCCGAGCTAGGAGTCACCCCCAGGCCCGTCTCCCTGCAAAGCCTGGCCCCCCCTCAGGCCACATGCCTGCCCCCCACCCCACCGCGCCCACGTCAGTCAGCACAACTGGTGCTTCTGGAGAGCCCTCCGTGAGCCGAGCCATGGCCCAGCCCTGCCCCTGGTTCTCTGGAGAGAAGACACGGAGGTCAGACACAGTCCACGTGTGAGCCCAGCAGGGTCCGAAGGAGACACTAACTCAGGAGGGCTTCCTGGAGGAGGGGTGGGGTAGGGACGGTGGCAGAGCCCCAGGGCCAAGTTGCTAAGACCACGTGGGTTCTGTGCTCGCTGCACCCAGCCAGGAGGCCGCCGTCCAGGCTGGAGACCTGCTCACTGCCTTAGGTCGGCCTGCCCGCCGGGCCCCACCCACGGTGCCACAGCCACAGTCCGAACCACGGGCCACCGCACAGACCACTGCCCCACAGCTCCATCCTGCATCAGCCCACCATCTGGGGCCCCTGGGGCGCCTGCGTGCCGGCAGGAGGCATGGGGCTGTCCAGGGGCTCCGGGGAGGGGTCTGACCAACCCATTCCCAGCCTGGTCCCTGCAGGGAACTGGCCGAGGCTGCACCAAGCAGGTCAGGCCCCCCCAGAGCTCCAAGGACCCTGAAGTCAGGAAGCACCCAGGGCCTGCCCCTCCCCGCTCCCAGCAGTCCCCAGGAGGAGGGACACACCCACCCACCCCAGACCTCCCTGCCCCCCACCCCAACTTCCCCGGCAGAGTCACGAAGGACTCAGGTGTGGCCTCTTACAGGGGACCCTGAGCATTCTTTGTCCCCCCCAACCCCCAAGGTGAGCAGCAGACCACGCCCACCTCGGGCTCAGCAGACAGGGCTGGGGCTGACCCGGCCTGACGCTCCCCTCCCAGGAAAGGCAGGCAAAGGGAAAGAGGACAGCCCAGGTGCGGCCAGGACCCCGCAGGGGGAGGGCCCTGGGCTCCCTGTGAGCAGATGGCCAGAGGCTACTTCCCACGGAAAAAGTGTCTTCAGACCCGGGGGGGGGGGGGGGGGGGGGGGGGGGGGGGGGGGGGGGGGGGGGGGGCCGGGGGGGGGGGGNCCCCCCCCCCCCCCGCCCCCCGCCACCAGGAGGCCCCAGCCCATGACTCAAGGCCCTGTTGCTGCTGCTGCCAACGCCGCAACGCTGCTGCTTCCCAGACAGACAGCTGGTCCTGGGCCAGGCTGGCCTGCGGAGGGCCCCCTGCAGGCTGAGCCCTGCTTCCTCCCCCCCCCCCCCCGCACCCGCCTCCCCCCCGCCGCCAGGCGCCATGCCCCTAGCAGGCCCCCACCCTCTGTCCCACACCCCAACCCAACAGGCCCACCTCGAGTCATTTCCCCTGGGGCTCAGCTCATTTCTAAGAGATGCCGCCAGGCGAGGCCACCTGCGCAGACCCCCTCCCTCCCCCGCTGGGACGCACTTGGAGCCGGGCTGCTCGGCCTCCCCAGTGGCCGCCCAGGGCCCTCCTGCTGGTGGCCCTGGCTCTGGAGCAGCATCTGAGGAGGGTTCCCGAACTGGCAACGGGCAGGAGATGCGGGAGGAGCAGGGCCTGACCAGGGCAGGAGGGACAGGGTGGGCTGGCCTCCGCACTCCGTGGGAGCCGGGAGCTGGGACACAAGGAGGGCTGCACACCGGGCCCCATGCAGTGGGCAGTGAGGGAAGTCTTGGGGCTGAGCCGCCCCAGCAGGCCGGGGACCCTCCCAGACCTGGGCCCTCAGGACCGAGGCACGGAGTGGAGAGCAGGACCGGCTGGGGACAGCGTGCCTCCCTCCGTGGCCCCGGGGCGCACGCAGGCTGATAGAGACAACCTCTCCGAGGAGCGGGGCGCTCCCCTCCCCGCACCCCCACCCGCGCCAGGCCTGCCTGAGACCCACAGCAGTGAGCGCAGAGCCAGGGGCCCTCTGCCCACGTCCACTCAGCTCCTGGGAGAGCCCCGCGCTCCTTGCGCGGCCCCAGGGCGGGAGCGCGGACGTTCCCTGTTGTGTTGCCACAAACCATCCGCTCATACTTTCCCACTGACGTCACCAGCTGGTTTGAATCTGAAGTGACTGCAAAACCCTTGGCGGCCTAATTGCCGGTGTCTTTGCAAAGTGAAATCAGATGGTTCCTCCCAGCCTCCCCCCTCTCCGCTCCCTCTCTCCCTCTTTTTTTTATTATGTTCCTTGGACCCCGGCCAGATGTTTCCTGCACCAACAACCTTCCAAAAATTCACAAAAGGAGAGCGAGGGCCTGCAGCTTCCTGCCTGCCGGGCGGAGAGACGACGTGGCAGGGCGGGGTGGCCGGCCACGTCTGCAACCGGGGAGGCGGCAGGCTCCCGCCAGATCCCAGCGCTCAGCCACCCCCCTCCTCGGTCTGGACATCCGGGGGACACGACGGGGCCACAGCCCACCGCGCTGGATGCCGGAGCCCTGGCCTGAGCCGTGGGCCGAGCAGAGGCCTGGCCTGGCGAGGGCAGCGCAGGGCACCGAGGCCAGGCCTGGGCTCGGACGGACGGACCTGGGGCGACTCCTAGCCCCGCTGATCACACGTGTGGCCGTGGAGAAGCCGCGTCTCCAGGCGGAGCTTCCACTAAAGCAGCCCCTGTCCAGGGCCGGCGTCGGGAGGGCCTCACCTCCACCCGCTACCTGGAGGCAGGTGTGGGGCTGAGCGGGGAGGGCAGGACAGAGGCTCACGGGAGAACGGGCAGTGGAGCCTGAAGGCGGCCCAGGTTTCCGTAGGCAGGACAGGGGTCCTAGGCAGGGGCCATGCTTAGAGCACAGCAGGGGCCCGGCGGGCTGGCGGCTAGGCCGGAGGCACCGCTGGGGGCTGGCACCCGAGGGCCTTCGGAGAGGCTGCAAGGGGTCCAGGCCGCCCAGGGTCTCCGGATGCTATCGAGGCCTTGGTGAGAGCAACATGGAGGTGTCGAGAGGCCCAGAGGAGGAAGATCCCCAACCTGCCGCTGGAGGCCCACCCAGCCAGCACGCCTCCCACCAGGCCACGCCTCCTGCCTCCCTGTTCAGAACCCAGAGGGGCAGGTCGGGTGGCCCATGTCCCCCACCTCGGTCAACAGGTCGCACCCACTTGCACTGGTTTAGTTGTCCCTGGGGACTCTGGGGTGCCAGGTGCATGCCCGGTGGGCAGACGGGGAAGGTAGACCGGTGGAGGGGGTGTCCAGGGCCCAGGGACCCCCAGCAACATGCAGAAGGGTCTGAACCCGTACCGCAGGGCCTCCTGGGAAGAAGGCTGCTGGCCATGGGCTGGGACAGGAAGGGACAGACACCTTTCCCTCGCTGACTTCAGGTCAAGGGCCCTCAAGGCCACCTCGGGTGAACTCCGGAGGCCGTCCCCCGGGAGTGAGGGGACGCAGGGCCTGTGGGGGCCGGGAGGTCCCCGGCTTCTCTGCCTGCGCACCTGGATGCGAGCTCGCCCTCTGTCCATCCCTCGGTTTCGGGCAGAAAGTGGAAAAGATGGGCACGGAGGGCTCCTCGGCCCCGGTGCAAGCAGAGAAGCTGGGAGGGGCCCCTGACTGCAGCGGCCGGGGGGCTGGTCCTGGGTCCAGGGCCCAGGTGCGGGGACAGGGCGGCTGGGCAGCTGCCGCGCATCTCACAGGCCCCTGGCAGCGGGCGGAGCGTTGGGAGAAGGAGGAGACGGTTGCCAGGGAGACGGCAGGGGTTAGCCAATCAGCAGAGGCCACCAGCTTGGCGGCGGATTGCGCTCAGCGAGGCGATGCTGCCCTCTGGTGGCGAACGGGGGCGCTGACAGCCCGACCCCGCCTGCAGTCTCGCCTGTTTTGGGGACCAGGCTGCTCCTGCCTGGCTGACCTGCCGGGCCTTGCAGACTGAGCTGTGGAGGCAGCGCACACTGGCCACAGGCAGTCCTGTGATGGGGGTCATTCCCATCCCCACAGGCTTTCACTCCTGGGCAACCCGAGGCTCGGGCATAGCCACAACGACCTCGTTAGTGAGCCTAACCTTGGAGGGAGGGAGGGGAGAGGGAGAGCTGGAGGGAGAGAGGGGGGAGAGCCAGTCAGAGAGCAGGTCGCCTATCAGCGCCCCCTGGCACCAGATCCCAGTCCTGCCCACCATCTCCTCCCCCCTGGGCACCTCCAAGCCCAGCTCAAGTAAAAAAAGAAAAGAAAACTGAAAAAATATGGAAAAGCTGAGCCACTGTCCCCGTCCGGAGCCGTGAGGGGTCCCAGCCCCAGCACCAGGGCCCCAGCCCAGGCTCCAGGGCAGGGACCACGGATATCCCTCCCGAGCTTTACCGGCCGCACGTGGGCGTGGGGCAGCCTGCTCCGTGTCCCGTCCGTGTCTCCGCCCTCCTCCCCGTCTCAGGAGGTGGCGTGGAATGTCCTCACCTGGGGCTTGTCGGGCACATTTCCTTCAGTCAAACTGGGGCGGGTTTGGGGGCAGAAGACCACAGAGGGGGGGCGCCTGTCACCGCCGCTATCAGGGCCCGTGCTGTCACCGTGGCTCGTCTCTGCTGCTGCCGACCTGGCCCCTGGCTTCTCCACTCTGAGGCCCCTCTGCTGGTTCCCGGCACTTCCTCCGTATGTTTACGTGATCCTTCGAGTTATCATCCCACTCGACCTGAGTTAGTCCCACCCAGCGCCGCTGTCCCCGCGTTGGTCGGTTGGTCGGTCGGTCGGTTGGCTGCGGCCTGTGTCCCGGAGGCGACCCCATCGCTGTGCTCCTGCTGGTCTCCTGGTCTCACTTCCAGGCCCCGCCAGAAGCTCCTCCTGCCCCACCCTCGACCCGCCGTTCCCGGGAGCCCTTCCCAGGGACCCGGATGCGGCAGCTCAGCCGTGAGCCCGAGTCCCAGGGAACAGCTTCGTCAACTGGCCTCCCCTCGGCTCCCTGGCCTCCGCGCACAGCCGCTCATTCCCACGCCCCCCTGACTTAACCGGCCGGGGACGGCCTGGGGGTCAAGGTCCCTGGAGCCCCGGTGACTCTAATGTTCAGGGAGTCGAGGCCCCCCTGCAGTAGGGACAGGAAGGGACAGGTTGGGGTCAGGGTGGGCTCTGCACCAGTGTCACCAGCAGGGGGCAGTGCTTCCTTGGGCTGGCCAGCTCCCGTAGAGCTGCTCTGAGGGACCCGGTGCACCCCGCTACCCGGCAGCCTGGGGGTCCATCAAAACCAAGGGGTTGGTGCCCAGCCACGTGTTTCAGTGGTTGAGCGTCGACCTATGACCCAGGAGGTCACAATTCAATTCCAGGTCAAGGGCACATGCCCTGGTTTGCAGGCTCCATCCCAGTAGGGGGCGTGCAGGAGGCAGCCGATCAATGATTCTCATCATTGATGTTTCTATCTCTCTCTCCCTCTCCCTTCCTCTCTGAAATCAATAAAAACATATTAAAAATAAAAACAATATTTAAAAGAAAACATACAAGGGGCTGGGGCTGCCCACCCCAAGACAGAACTCCTCCCAGGGAGCTGGGGCGGGGGGGTGATCGGGGGCTAAGCCCCTCCCGACTGCCCTAGGTTCTCCCTGGGCGTCCATGTAGAAGGTTCTGCTGCTGAAGGGGGGGTGGGGTGCGATGTTAGATTGAATGGCCGGTCCACTCCAACAGGTCGCAGTGGCTGGATGCCCCCTGGGTGGGGCTGGCACTCCTCAGGCTCTGTGCCAGGCGTGGGGGTGCTGCCAGGCCCACAACACGAGGGCAGCAGCCGCCCCGTCCTGGCTGGGGTCAGGGTCGGTCCTCGCCCCACGAGAGCCCCGGGTTTGGATCAGATGGGACTGAGGTCTTCACGTGGGCCCTTCTGACACCCTGCACGCTCCGCCCCTCTGGCCTGAGGTCCCCGAGACTCCGGCCACCTCCACTGGGCCTCCCCTCTGAAGGCTGCTGCCCCAGCCATGGCGCCCACTCCCGACCGTGTCCTCCACCCGCTCCCAGGGCCTCCCCAGCCCTCTGATGCCCCTTTGCCACGCATGTCCTTCCTGCCGGCCGATGGCAAGGCTGGCCCTTGCCTGGCACTGGATCCCTGGCACCCAGCAGGGCCTTGGATATGTGAGTGCCCCCACCCCAGCCTCAGCGCTCAGGTTACAAACCCCAAACCCTGCGACTCCACTGTCACCACCTCGAGCTCAGAGCCCCTGGTCCCGGGGACCACCCTGGGCAGGCATCACCACAGCGACCGGAGGCAGCAGGGAGCCCGAGGCCAGGCTGCCTGGCCAGGCTCAGGGCGGCCTGAGGGGTGGCCTCCGGGTGGGCTCCCCGCAGGAAGAGGTGTGAGCCCTGCCTCCTGGACACCCCCCAGACCCCTCCCCCAGGTGAGCACACTGTCCAGGTGAGCTCCCCAAGAGCCTCTCTGCCACCATCCTGCTCTGGCCTGGGCCACCCCTAACGGTCAGACAGGCGCCCCTGATCCAGGCCCTGCTCAAGGCTCTGTCCTCCCAGCACCAAGGGCGGGGCCTTCAGGGACCTCCTGTTCCTGGACTCCCGGGCCCAGAGACCTCTCCTTGCCCAGCCCGCTCTCCCCAGGGGACACCCACACCAGCCTCCCTCTGCGCTCCCCACCCTGCTGAGGTCCCCTCGCTGGGCTCACTCACTCACTCACACCCTGGAGGCCATGCCCAGGGCTCGGGGAGCGGACCGCGGGGCCCAGTGTCCTACACGGGGGTTTGAGCATGTGGACGGCAGAACAGGGTCCCTCAAACAGGAGGCAGCCCCCAAATTCTCCAGGCCCCTCAAGAAGGGACCCCCGGCTGGTACCTGTGAGCCGCTCCCAGCAGAGCCCAGAGGCCAGTGGGGGGCTGTGCTGTGGGGAGCAGGGCCAGGGCCTCAGACAGCACCCTCCCGCCCCTCTGGGTTCCCACACCCACCCATCTAGGAGGTCCCGGATGGGTCCCATGGGCGAGGCCAGGGCCCTGACCAGGGCCAGGCACGAGGACCCACCAGCCTGGGCACTCCGCAGTGGGCTTGGCCACGGGTCTTAAGCAGATGGCGGACCGTTCCTGTGGCTCCGGGTCCCTCGGGCACCACCGTCCAGGCCGTCGGGGGCCCAGAGAGCAGCTCGGAGGCAAATGGGGCCACCACCCCATACCCCCTGGGAAGGAGATTGTGGGTGTGGCGGCCAGCTCTGCAGGGGGCCTGGCCAGTCCTGCTGTGAGCTTGCCAAGGCCCCTCCGCCCCCACCACTCCCCACCAGCCACAGTCCACGTGTCCGGGAGGTGTCGTAAATGAGCGTGAATGCCGTGCATTTCAGTGTGTGTGTCTGTGTGAGTGTGTACACAGGTTGAGTGTGTGAGCCCATTGTGGGGGGATGTCAGGGGAGCCCTGCCTCTCAGGCCCTTATAAGGCCTACCCCTCCCGGCTGGGAGTGGCTCTCGCCCTTAGCGCCATCTGTCCAGGGTGCCCAGGGCCTCCCCCGAGGGGCCTGCTAGACAGAGACACAGGAGGGCTTGGCCCAGCCCAGGCCGGACAGCGAGGACCAAAGGGCACTTGTCACACGGGAAGGAGCGGACGGGCGTCATCCAGGCGTCTGTGGGAAGCCAGATGGCCGGTGGGTCCCGCTGCCGTGCCTTGCCCAGCCTGGCAGGATCAGGCTGAGGATGGCCGCCCGCCCCCCGGGTGGCGGAAAGCCCCGGAACCCCCTTGTGCAGCCGGCCGACATCCAGACCCAAACAGGACACCCAGCAGAACAAACGAGGCCTGGAGGGCGAGGGTGTTTTAAACGCTCATGTTTTGTTCCTCCTCCCACGCTTCTGTCTCTTTTCCACGATTCGCACCCGGCCCGCGGCTAGCGCTGCAGAACAGTCCGGAAGCAGTTTCACAGTGGGCGCACGGGAGGCGTGGCAGCAGGGACAGCCCCTTGCCGGGGCTGGTCCCCAAGCAGGGCGGGTCCCCGGCAAGGGTGCCACCAAGGCCACAAAGCCCAGGCCGCATCACCGCCCGCCTCTGCTCGGCTCCCGCCAGCGCTCCCTGAAGGGCCGCCTCGCGATCCGGGCAGAAACAGAGCAAGCCCCTCCCGCGTATCAGCAAGTTTACATGACGATAAAATTACATTTGTACAAAAATAGATTTTTTTTCACCTTTCCCGCTGCTTAGACACTTCTTAGCTTCCTCTCTCTTCATTCACCTCTGGAGCGGCAGCTCGCGTCCCGGCTAAGGCATGGCTAAGGGTGGGACCGGCCGGCGCTGTCGGCGCCAAAGCATCTTAAAATAGATGCACGTCCTGGCCTGGAGTCAGTCAAACCCGGTCACCAGAGGGTCTTCAGGGACTTGCTCACACGAAGCAAATGGACAGGGGGTCTTAATTAAAACAAACAGGACACGGCGGGCACCGCGCATGTCCGCGGGCGGCGTCAGCTCCGGGCGGTTCTCCACGGCACACTCCTCGTCCGCCACCCTCCCGCGGGCAGGGGCCAGGCCACGCACCCGAGTTCCGTGGTGGGGACAACATCAGCCGGTACCCAGTCGCTGCCCAGCCAGCCAGGCCTCCCAGGGCCCTGCAGGGGGCCCGGCCTGGTCCCCGCACCAGCTGCCGCCTGCCTCCTGTGGGATCGCCGAGACAGGGGACACCCAGAGGCCGCGCTTCCAGGTGACGGCAGCAGACGAGGGGCCGTCTCGGTGAATGTCCCGCGGGCTGCTTCCCCGGGGCCGGGGCGGGGCAGGCTGGCGGTGCCAACACCTCCCACGCACAGGACGCGGGCATCTCAGGCCTCGGCGGGAGGTGATGCTGCTGCAGCCCTGGCCCGAGGCGCCAGCTGCCGGGCCTGCGTGGTGTCCAGCGGCCGTGCGGGGCAGCATGGCGGCAAACGCGCTGATGTTATGCTATCTTTAGAAAATTAAAGATTGTCCCACCAATAGGATAATAATTACAAGAATCACCGTAACTGAGCCAGGCTGGTGAGCTGCTGGAGACCTGGGTAAACCAGCTCTACCTCTACCGCGGGGCGGCCGCTCCCCGCCTCGCAGGCGGTGCTGGGAGCAAGAAGCGCAGCCGCAGGGACGCTGGTGCGGGCGGGGCTGCAGGGGCTGAGCAGGCCAGGGGCGCTTCCGCCTAAGGGAGGTGGTGGCCTGGCGGCCTCAGTGCTCTGCAGGCTGCCAGCTGGTAACAGTGACGTCCCCAAGAAGCCGACCCCCCACCAGAGGGCCTCCATGTCCCCAAGAGGCCAGAGGAGCAGGAGGGAGCTGGGCATGGGCGATGGGGTGCGTCTGGCTGCAGAAGGCACCAGGGCGGGTGGGCAGGCCGTGGCACCCCTCACAGGAGTGCCCGGGGCAGGCGGCCTCGGCCAGGGGCCTCCAGCTCAGCCCGGGTGGGCGGCTCCAGGAGGCAAAGAATGGACTGTGTTCCCGAGGGCCCGCCTCTTCCTGCCCAGCCCTGCCCAGGCACCCTGCACCCTCGGGTGACTGGGGAAGGCAGCCCTCCGGACACACACCCGGCCCAGGGCTGCTGGTGGGGGCAGCAGGAGGGACGCTGCCATCACAGACACGCTCTGGGGCTGAGCAGGCAGGACCCCCATTGCCCCCCTCTGCTCAGTGCTGGGTCCGTGGGGTGTGGGTGTGAGAATGGGCAGCACGGACCAGAGGGAGGGGTGACCATCCACGAGGTCAGTTCAACCGGCAAGCCCCCACCTGCAGGCCCCGAGCGCCACTGCCTGGGCTGGTCCGAACACTGCAGAAGTGGGTGCGGGGCTGAGCGGGGCGCCTCCACCCAGAGGACTGTCAGATGGGGCCCTCACACCTGCCCCACCCCCAGGCCAGCTGGCTGCTCCCAGGGGCGTCGACTGTGCGGAGCGCCTGGTGCCCAGGGGTTCCCGACTCTGAGCCTTGCAGTCAGAACAGGCGCCTCTCCGGGGAGCTCTAGCCACAGCCCCACCTGCCCCGCCTATGGCTCTGGGCCCCCAGGTCCCCCAGGCTCCCCAAAGGATGGAGACCCTCCGCGAAGGCAGCCTCCTCCACTCGCATCCCTGCGGGCCCCCCGGGGGCAACCTCTGCCCGGGAGAGAGTGGACAGCAGAGCCGTAGGTATGAGGCCAGCCTGGGCCTCCGCACAGACTGAGACGATCTGGGATCAAGCAGAGACCGGGAACCCCATCTGGTCACCCCGGGTCAGGCGGCCACGGGGGGCAGGGGCGAAGCTGAAACAATGCAAAGAGAAGACAGGTGGGCCGGCAACCCTCGTCCCTGCAGCCTTGGGGTGACCCCAAGTCCCGCGAGGACAGCCCCCGGCATGGGCTTGGGGACCCCGCAGTCATCTTTGGAAAAGGGGCTGCTCCCCTTCACTCACGGAGAAGCCCGCCCGCCCAGAGCCCCTCGTCATCCGGGAGGGGGTCCTCTGCAAGGACACACCAGCCCCACCTGCGCCCCCCCATCGTGGGCGGGGCCAGCACTCCAACCGGGAGAGAGGGAGACTCAGAACCCCCCCCCTCCACGCCACCCTCCCGCCTGCTGCCCGGGGACAGGGCCCGGGGGGACAGGGCCCGAGGCCGTGAGCCGTCCCACGCTCCCGGGAGCTGATGGCCGCTGGGGCCACGCAAGTTCTTGCCGCTCTGGCCGCCGCCCTGGGAAAGCAGTGCCCTGCTGGGTCCAAAGACAAGCAGCACTGACAGTGAGGGGGGGGCAACACATCTCTTAGGCTTAGCAGTGACAGGCCGCACCCCAAAGTCCACACAGGCCAGGCAGAGAGGGGCAGGGACGGGGCTCGGCTGAGGAGAGCAGCTGGCGGGGGCGGCCGAACCTAAGTCATTTGGTGCGGGGCTTCCAGCATCTCCATGAGGAAGGTGTCGATGGGCGTGTCCCCGATGAGCTTGAAGAAGAAGAGGTGCTCCAGGCACTTGAGGCCGATGGAGCGCAGCGCTGGCAGGCGGAGCAGCAGCTTGGCGAACCTGCGGGGCAGCGGACCTGAGTGCCGGGTCACCCCCTCCGCCCGCGCCTGGCTGCCTCCCGGGACAGGACCGACTCTCAGGCCCGATCCCCCAAACCTGCATGAGACCTGTCTGCACTGAGCTTAGGGGGGCAAGGGGGGCCCTCGGGCGGAGAAAACGGGCTGCAGGGCACGGAGACAGGAGCCCAGGTGGGACAGAGACCCGGGGTGAAGGGCCGGTGGCCAGGCCAGGGCGGCCGACTAGGGCTGTGCGGGGAGTTCGGAACACGGGCTTTCCCCAAGGGCGAGAGGCACCCAGCAGGGTTTCACAGCAGGAGAGAGAGCTGAGCGACAGCAAGGCCGCTGGGCGCAGAGGGGCCTGAGGCTGAGGAGCTGGTCCTGAGCTGGTAAGACCCACCCGTGCCCCCGCCAGGCCCACCCTCCCCCAGAAGCGGCTCTGCTGGAACAGGCCCTGCCCGGCCTGGGAGTCTGAGTCCCGGATGGGGGGCAGAAGTCGGGGGGTGGGGGGGGTCTTAGAGGAGAACCGTCAGGCTCGGCCAACTGGGCCGAATGGCTCTGCAGGGACACCCACGCCGGCCCGGCCCCTCCGTGTGCTGCCCAGGCCTCCACTTGGACCTCGAGGGGCTGCAGGGCTGGGGGACCTCACAACTCAGTCACGACGTATTTGGGGGCGAAAGCCCTGTGGTTGGCTGCCGCACAGCCCGCATTTTCTAGGCAAAACATGCGGCCCCCGAGGCTGGAGCGGGGCCAGAGGGCGAGCTGTTCTGCTGAGCTGGCGGACGGCTGCGGCGGGGCGCCAGGAAAAGCAGGGGCTGCCGCTCCATCCGGGAAGCTCCACTTAAACCAAACCAGATGGGGCCAGGGCTCGGCCACGGTTAACCGTGTGCGCACCAGCCGGCGGGTGGGAGAGGGAGGCCTGCCCAGGACCCCCACCAGGAGTGGCCTTTTGGAGGGAGGGGGTACGACCGGGACAGAGTTAGCCCCTTCCTTCTCCTGACACCTACTGTGCCCCAGCACCACGGACCTGGAAATGAGACGATCCAAGACCATCCCATCTACCGACCCTGCATGTGTTTACAAAGCACCTACTATGCGCTGGAGTCTGTCCCTGCCGGGGTGAGCACCAAGGCCCTGCCTCTAGTGGTTCCCTCGGGGGTGGGGGAAGCACGGCCTTCTCTATGCTCTCTATAGACAAGCACCTACTGCGTGCCGGCATGCGCGGGCCCATCTTCCGGGTGGGGCTACAGAAAGGTGTGCGAGCGTGTTTGCACTGGGCTCAGAGGCCCGTCCTCGCTCCGGACACGCCAGGTGTCCCCGGGCTGCCCTCCATCCAGGAGGGGCCACCTTCTCATCACACAGCAGTGCCCGGGGGCGCCCTGCAGGGGCAGGCAGGGGCGGCTCACCTGCCCGGCTGCTCCGGGTACTTGTGCTTGCAGTACGCCTCCAGAGACGCGTACACCTTCTCCCGCAGCGCCTCCACCTCGGCCGGGTTCGAGAGCCCCTTGGAGTCTGCGAGGAGGAAGGGGCCGCAGGTCAGAGCCCCTCCCCGAAGCTGCCTGGGACCCATGCACTCGGGCAGCATGGGCGGTGGGGGCAGGCTGGCTCAGGGGACGCAGGACAGGCCTGCCCCCCAGGATACCTCCTGAAAGCCGTGAACACCACCTCGTGTGACCCTCACATGGGCCAGAGGAGGGGGCGTCCCGGCCCGGCCCCATGGTAACTGGAGGCACCGTGGCTGGGGCACTAGGGTGGGGGCAGTGGGGTGGGGGGAAGCAGAATGGAGGTGCTGTGGTTGGGGGCACCATGGCTGGGGGGCAGCAATGGGGGAACTGGGGTGGGGGCAGCGGGAGGCTGTGGGTGCCGTGGCTGTGGGCGCCATGGCTGTGGGGTGCCGTGGCTGTGGGCAGCAGAGTGTGGGCGCCATGGCTGTGAGCGCCGTGGCCGGGGGTGCTGTGGCCGTGGGCAGTGGAGTGTGGGTGCCGTGGCCATGTGGGCACCATGGCTGTGAGCGCCGTGGCTGGGGGGTGCTATGGCTGTGGGCACCGTGGCTGGGGCGGGCCCGCAGGGCCATACCTGGGTTGAAGAGCACGATGGCGCGCAGGCAGCCTAGCTCCGTCTTGTCCATGTGCATGTCCCGCATCTTGGACACCAGCTCCGTCAGGACCCTGCGAGGAGGCGGGCGGACGCCAAGACCACGTCAGACTGTGCCCACGCTGGGCCCCCAAAATACCCACAGGACTCGGGGAGCCCACGTGGCCTCAGAGGACAGCTGGGAAGGTCAAGCTTCAGCTGCCCGGCCCAGGCCCGACGTCCACCACGCCAGGCCGGTCCCTCCCCCCACGGGCTCCCTGCTCTGCCTGGAGGGTCTGCACATGGCTTTACTCTGGAAACCTGGGGCTCCCACACCTCTCTCTCGGACCCTGTGACGGCCGAGCCAAGACGAGCCAGGGACCTGGACGCGGGGCCAGACCCAGGGCCACTGGTACTGAGCTGCAGACAGCGGGTACGGGCAGCCTGAGGCACACGCTGGGAGCCAGCATCACCCGCAACCCCAGTCCAGGGAAGGACGGGCCGCCCGAGGCTCTGCCTCACTCAGAGGGGCTGTTCCCCTCCTCACCAGACACGTATTTCCACGCAGAGCCACCCACCAGCCTCACGGGAACAGAGCTGCCCCAGAACCCCGTGGGGAAACTGACCCAGCTTCCTGGTCCCCGAGTGGCAGTGTCCTGACCCCGCGACCAGCTATGGCCTCCCACATAGCCCGGGCTCCCCAACCTCATCAGCCCCACCCTGACAGCATATCCAGGAAGTGGCGAGTGGTGGGAGCTGGCCACGGGAGCAAAGGGAAGTGGTCCAGGTGGGGCCTGGACAGCCGCCAGGAGCCCATGCCTTTCCCTGTGGCCCCAGGAGCCCTGGGGTCTGCAGGCTGGTGGGGGAGGGGGGAGTTGGAGGGCGTTCTTGCAGCTGGAAAAAGACTCAGGGGGGCAGGTGGGAGAGAGTGTGTCCTGACATCACGTGGCCTCTGGTCCAAGGGCTTGTGGGCAGGGGTGGGCTGCAGAGACGGGGCCCAGGTAGACAGGTGCAGGCTCCCCCGGGGGGCCAGGAGCCACGGCTGAGACCCAGCCGGCCGGTCAGGGGCAGGCCCTTCTCAGTGCACACGTGGGCCACGCTGCACTCGGGTACAGCACACTCTGACTTAACAGGCACAGGGAACCCGCGCCTACGGAGGAACCCACTTCTGCTTGTTACAAAGTGCAGCTGTGGCCCGGCCGGCGTGGCTCAGTGGTTGAGCACTGACCTATGGACCAGGAGGTCACGGTTCAGTTCCTGGTCAGGGCTCACGCCCAGGTTGCGGGCTCCATCCCCAGCATGAGACGTGCAGGAGGCAGCTGATCAACAATTCTCTCTCATCATTGATGTTTCTCTCTCCCCCCCACTCCCTTCCTCTCTGAAGTCAATAAAAACGTGTATTTTTTAGAGCAGCTTTCCTCTCCACACACAGGATTTAAAAAAGAGCTGGAAGGAAACGCACCACGCTAGCCGCGGCCGCGAGGACCCGATGCTGGACTCGTGGGGGATTTAACCTTCATCTTGCACCTTCCTCTACGCCCCAACTCCAACCTCGTGATCAGAATAAATGCCACGCCGGACGTGATGCTGCCCGGCGGCCACCCACCTGTCGAAGATGGCGCCCACCCCCGCGCTGTGGGCGCTGTTCCGGTGCACGTGCAGCCCCGTGGCGAGCAGGATCCCATCCTTCACGGCGATGGACCGGTGCGAGAAGGAGGCAATGAGCAGCTCGTTCCAGCCTGGGGGAGGCGAGCGATCCGTCAGCGTCTCCGGGGCCCGCCAGCCAACCCTTCCCAACCCTTCAAAGGCAGCGTGAGCCACCTGTCCCACACCATCCCCAGGGGAACCCAAGCTAGGGTCCCAAAGTGGGCTACGTGGAACCCTAACTCCATGAATGTTCCCCTGAAAAAAGGTTCCCGAGCACCTACGTTTGGGAAATGGCTCTCTTCTGCAGTGCACATTGGTACAGTAAAGGCCCTGGCAAGTCCTCACAAACACGTGTGCCCAGGGAAGTCTCTTTTTGCAAATGCAGGATGTTTGTGCCACGGAGCGCCTGGGAGAGCTCCCACCATCCTCTATGGGATGGCCACGAAACAGCTCAGGCCACGGAGTGCCTGGGAGAGCTCCCACCATCCTCTCTGGGATGGCCACGGAACAGCTTGGGCTACAGAGCAGCTGGGAGAGCTCCCACCATCCTCTCTGGGACAGCCACGGAATAGCTCAGGCCATGGAGCAGCTGGGAGAGCTTCCACCATCCTCTCTGGGACGGCCCCGGAGCAGCAGCTGCCAGTCTGGTCCCAACAGCAAACTCTCAGAGGTCAACCTGCGCTACGTGGAGCCCCACGCAGTAAACCATGGGTCTGAAACAAGGCGCATTAGAGCCGCAGGCCAACCCACACTCTCCCCGCGGGCAGGGAAACCAGAGCAGGCAGCAAAGGGGGGTGGGGTGCGGGTGAGGGGACGGCACAGGAAGAAAACCTTAAACCATTTCTGTGCTCGGTGTCTCCGTGCCTCCGGCAACGGGGAACAGGCAGCCCCTAAGAACAGTAACCGGTCACAGCCGCACGCCGCGGCTTCTGGCATCACATGGAGGATCCCATGTGACCCGACCACAGTCCTAGAGCGAGCATTAGCCCCATTTCACAGACGGGGAAACCGAGGCCCAGGAGAGGAAGGGCTGCCCTGTCATGTCACAGCAACAGGATGACCCCCAGGCCGGCCAGGCCCTGTCACAGCGACAGGGTGACCACCCCCCCTCCTCCCCCTGCCCAGCCAGGCCCTGTCACAGCAACAGGGTGACCCCCAGCCCAGCCAGGCCAGCCACTCACCGGCCCGCAGCAGGATGACCTGGTCGTCCAGGGGCAACTCGGAGAAGTGCGGGATCCGCTTGGCCCACTCCACCAGCGTGAAGAGCTGCTTGTCGGCCGCCTGGCAGATGTTGGTGACGGGGTCGTTGGGCTGGGTGAGGGGCACCGCAGTGAGTGGCAGGCAGAGACCGCAGCCCAGACCAGGCCCTCTCCACCCAGCGTGGCTGAGGCGGCCCCCAAAGACGCCAGGTCCGCGTCCCTGGAGCCTGACTCAGGGCTGGGGCCTGACACAGCCAAAGCGACTTTGCAGACGTGATCGAGTGAAGGGGTCTAAGGTGGGTGGCCCTGGAGAGGGTCCCTGGGGGGCGGAGCTGCAAGAGGATCCAGCTCCATCCAGCCGTGTGGCCTCCAGCAAACACCTAATGTCTCTGAGCCTCGACTCCCACTAAACGAGCAACCTCAACAGCACGGCTCCATGAGCTCCCTGAGCCCGAGTGGCAGGACCCAGTAGAGGCCCAAGGCCCCCAGCCGCGAGGTCACACAGACGCAGGCGCCCCCTGCCGGCCGCCCTGCCCGCCGCCAGCTGCCCATCTGCAGCCTCGACCCCCTTCCACCGAAACCACAGGGAGACCAGGTGCCAGATCTGTTCTCTCCAAGTGACGCCCTGACTCGGCAGAATTAGGCGCTGGCCGCCCTCCTGGGCCTCCGATATTTTTGGAGTTTCTGCTCGACATGGGTTTCTGCTTGAAACCCTCACAGCTGCCTCCCTCCCCTCACGGGACTGGAGAGATGGGCCAGGCCGTATTACCCAGGGCCATGGGGTCACGGAGTGCAGGGAACTGGGGGCCTCGGCCTGCCGGAGCCTCCTGAGCAGGTAAGAGGGGACCCCCACACTCTTAGACTGGGGCAGAGGGCCCTGTGTGCGCGCCCGCCGCACAGAGGTGTTGCTGTGCCTGACCGAAGGTGGGCAGTGAGGAGCAGCTTGGTGCCACCCCATCCTCATGGCGATGAGGGGGAATTCACACACACCACCGAGCCAGCGCCAGGGCCAGGGCCATGCGGGAAGGATGGGGGCCGAGCCCACCTAACAGGGCCAGGCCCACCTTGGCAGGAGCAGGACCCCCTTGAGGAAGCGACACCTTAGCTGACACTAAAGCCTGAAGAGTCAGCAGGGGCAGCATGTGCAAAGGCCCTGGGGTTGGGGTGGGAGGACCTGGGCCACTGAGCCAGGGGGAGAACGGTCAGGGTGGGCTGGACGACCTCGGGGTCAGCCCCAGAGCCTGAGCCCTGAGCCCAGGGCCCAGGAGAGACACAGATGAAGTCTAGAAGTAATGCTGCCCGCAAACCTGGGCCGGATGCGGGGTCCCCGGCACCCACTGGACGACAGAGACCACGTGAAGCATGAAGGTTAAGGGCAAAGTCCCGGCTCTGATTCCAGGAATCGGAGAGGCAACGCCCGGGCCCGGCTGCACCACCTCGGCGGGCCCGGCAGATGGGTCCTCCCCAGGGGCATTCGCTGGGGCCCACGGTCCCTCGGCGGGAGGCCGGGGGGGCAGTGGCACTCACCGAGCTGGGGTTCAGCCCCATGTTGGCCTCCACATATGTCTCAGTCTTGGGCTCGACGGCCAGCTCGGCCTCCAGGATCTTCTCCACCGGCATGTCCTCGTTGGCGCTGCTCGTCGACTCCACCTCGCTCTCGCTCCGGTCCTTGCCGCGCTGCCGCTCCTCCTGCACGGCTGAGACAGAGACCGCTCACACTCCCCCCCACGTCCGCCAGGCACCCCGGCCCCCGGCGCTGACCCCAAAGCAGAGATCCCAGCTGGAGAGAGGCAGAGCCGGGGGGGCTTAAGGGGGGCTCTGAGACGGAGGGGCAGGAAGACGGATTCCGGGGCAGAAGAGGTGCGCAGGGCCCAGGGCCAGAACAGGAGGACTGGAGCGATGGGGGGTCAGGAGGCAGCTGAGAAGAAGGGGTTCACATTGACCCTGTCCCCAAGAACACCCAGGCGACCAGGTCTCCCCACACTGGAGCTGGGAAGCCTCTGGCTTCAGAACCACAGCTTGGGCCGCCCCTTCCCAAGAGGCCGGGCCCCGGGAGTCACCAGCGGGCCCCACACGGAGCACCCGAGGCAGCTCCCGGGCTGACGCCCACGTCCACCCCCCTCCTCTCTGATGGGGGCACCAAGGGCCTTGAACGGGGGTTGGGGGTGGGGGGAGCAGGCAGAGGGGAGAGGCCAGAGCCTGAGGACTGTTATGGGGCCAGAGGGGCTGCTCACTCCACACCGTTAGGGCCCAAGCCAGCTGGCGTGTCAGGGCCGTGCCTCCCCAGGACGCCCCAGATGCTGTGGCGTGGCCTCCCGCAAGCCCACCTGAGCCCACCCTCCTGGGGCCCTGCTCTGCTGAGCCAGGGAACCACCCCAGACCCCTGGGACCACAGCCTCCTCAGAGCCCACCCCAAACAAGAACCTCGGCTTCTGGGGGTCCCTGGGGACCCACTGCACTTGGGGAGTTTGGGTGACATACAGAGTCCTGCACCAACACTCCTGTGCACCCCTCTCCCCCTCCTCCCCCCCCCCCAACTGGTGGAAGGGCCTGGAAGTAGCCCCTTGCTCAAGCCCAGGGCTGCAGACCGGGGGCAGGGCCAAGGGCCGAGGGCCGAGGGCCGGGACAGGCAGAGCTGGGCCCACCTCCGGGGCCGCCCGTCCACAGCTCCTAGCAGGAGGTAACTGGGAAGAGTCCCCTGGCCGGGGTGCCAGGCTCCCTGCTTGTGCTGGGGAGCCCCAGGCCCCGTCCCGCCACCCAGAGCTGGAACAGTCCGCCATCAACTCTCTACCCACAGCCAAGCGCTTCCTGCCAGGCCCCACCGCTGGCCACGCAGAGATGCCGGGACCCGTCCCGCCCTCCCGGGCCCAGGGCCCCCTGGGTGCACCCTGCGCCCTGCCTGCGGACACACGGCTAGGTGCTGCCCTGCGGGGGCTGCGCTCTCCCACACCCCAGGGCTGACTCGAGTGGGGCTCTGCCCACCTGGTGAGACACCAGGACCGTCACGAGGCGCCCGCTGGGCCGAGGAGCCAGCAGAGGCCTTGGGCTGAGCTGTGCAAGCCTGGCTCCCCTGGCAAACCTGACAGCAGGCGGGCTGGGGGCTCAGGCAGGCAGGCAGAGGGCAAGGAGCCGCAGGGCCTCCCACCCTCCGCACGGGGGGCCGGGTCACCCTCTCTCACACCAAACAGGGTGACAGCCAGCGAGGCCGACCCGGCCGGAGGCAGCCACACAAGCTGACCGGGCCAGCATCCGGGGTGACGGGGGCCCCTGAGACCCTGAGGACGGGTCCCCAAGGTCTGACCCCTGGGCAGAACCCTAAACCCTCGGAGGCAGGACACAGCTGGAAAGCATGTGTCTTAGCTCAGCCACCTCATTTTTCGAGGTGGGGAAACTGAGGCTCAGGCAGCCAAGGGGCACGGCTGAGCTCTCAGGACGGGGGGGCAGCTCTGAGGCAGGCAGCTTCCCCGACCCTGCTCCCCCGACGGCTGTGCGGCCCGGCAGCCTCGCCTCTGTACCCCTCTCCTCAGCCCCGCCCTGAGCGCCGGCGCCCCCTACAGGCTGGGCCCAGGCGGTGCCTCGAGATGCTCACAGCTCTGTCTGCACCTCCGCTCCCACGCTCCCCACCCAGTAGCCCGGTCTCGGGGACTCCTCCCTCTCCAGGGAGCCCGAGCTGCCAAGGGTGGCCCTGAGCGTGGGGGCTGTGTCTGGAGCAGTGGGGGGTCCCCACACCTGCCTCCACGGGGGGGAGGGGGGGGCGGTAATTAGCCGGGACTTCGTGAGGCACTGAGAAGCCTGCAGCGCCCTCACAAAGGCTGTGGTATTTACAGGCCACGGTGGGGGCAGGAGAGGGAGGAGGCCCCCCAGGTGGCCCCCAGGTGGGGTCCTGTGTGACCGGCACTCCTGCCGGTGCCAGGAGCCTCGGGCGGGAGGCGTCTGGGAAGACGGGGTCTGAGCACAGTGGGCAGAGGAGGCTGGGAATCCCCAGGAAGACCCTCCCCCAGCAGCCAACGGCCAGAGGGGGGCTCACCCCAACACAGGCAGGGTCCCCACATCAGGAGACCCGCTGACGTGAGGGCAAGCGTGTGGGAAGGGGCGTCCAGGTTGGCGGGCACTGGCCCTGCTGCCTCCTCTGCTGTGGGCGCTGTGGGCGCTGCCAGCTGGGACCGTCTGTCCCTTATGTGACCCCCGGGAGGCAGGACTGGATTTCACCGAAGGCTCTGGCCCAACCCCCTCTCCTAAGGGCTGGGCACGGAGACCCGAGGGGGCGCTGCCGTGGTGCACAGTGAACTCGGGGTCCTGAGCCCGGAGGGACCGCCCGCCTTCAGCTGAGGGACGCAACCCAGGACACAGTCCACACTGAGTTATCACACAACGTGCACGCGCACACACGCACACACACACGCGCGCACACACAGGACACACACATGCACACACATGGACACACACACATGCACACAGCCCCACCAGGCACCGTGCTGCCACCTGCCGCGCTCCCAGGGCAAGCACTGGGGGCCCCTTGCCGATGGCCTTGCCGCCCACACGGCACCCCGAGGCCCAGAGGAGCAGTCACTTGCCCAAGGGTGACAGGGAGGCACCTGACCCAACCGGCTCTTCCTCTACAGGAGAAATGTGTGGGGCCACGCGTGCCTGTGCATGTACACACATGTACACATGTACACACGTGTACACATGTACATACACCAGACACTGCCCCTTCCGCACCCCGGTCCCTCAGCCCTCAGAGTCCGGAGACGGGGTACAGGAAGTGAAGGTCGGGAGGAAGGAAGCAGGGAGAGGCCTTCCTGGAGGAGGAAGCAGGAGGCCAGCCTCCCCCCTCAGACTGGGAACCCCACGCCTGGGCCTGCCTCCCCCATCAGACCAGGCGCCCCCAGCCCTGCACCCCACGCTCCAGCGACAGGCGGGGGCTCAGCTGGGGGGGGGGGGCTGGCCGAGGGGTATTTCCACCTGGGCTTCCGCCCCGCCCCGCCCCCATATGCTAGGGAATAGGCCACTGGCGGCTGCTTATACTCAGACCTCCACTGCCCCACGGTGCTGTGCTCGGTGGCACCTCGTTAGGCAAAGAGGTAGGTCCCGTCCGCCCGGAGCTTGACCCCCTGGGTTCTCCCTGGGGTCACCCAACCAGTGGCAGCCCCAAGCTGCCCCTCCCCCCAGCCCCTGGGCCTGAGGGTGCAGCTCACCTCCTATAAGCTCCTGGCCTCGGGCACAGGGGGTTGGCACGCCTGGCGCCCATGCCCCTGGGCAACCACGCTGCCCTGAGTTGTGTGGCCACAGCACCGCCACCACCAGGAGTCCTCCCTGCAGTACTTTGCCCAGAACAGCAGAGGAGAGGAGCTGTGTCAGGGCCATTCCAGGGGCTGGCCGTGCCTAGCGCCCGGCTCGGGACTGCAGGACAGATTGCAGGGGGCATGCCTCCCGGCCCCTCTGGGCCACTCGTCCTGGGAGACCCTGGAGCGCCCTGCAGGGACAGCACTGAGGCCACACGGGGGTCACGCGTCACTCTCGCGAGGACGGCTGTGGACTGTGCCCCTCTGGCACCAGGAAGCATGACAAGCCACGGCCTCAGGGGGAGCCACATGCCCAGGGCAGCGCCCACCTGGCTCTCAAACGCCGGGCAGCTCCGCTCCGTGAGCCGGGCACGAGGGCTCTGCTGCACGTTCTGACCGAAACCCGGGAGGAGACCAAGGGCGCTGGGCCTGGCGGGTCAGGCACTGACCGGCTCGTAAGCCCGGCTTCAAGGGCCCATACCGCCTCCCCGACATGCCCGGGGCTCAGACCAGAGCGGGGAGGCCGAAGGGATGCAGCCCTGGGCTGGCACCCGTCTGCCAGGTGTGGGGACAGCCCCACAGCACTGGCTGGGACAGCATGTGGAGAAGGGGCGGTGCCAGCGAGGCCGTACACAGAAGGCGCCCCCGACAGCTGCTCGGGACGAGACCTAGGCACTGGCGGGTCAGACGGGGGGCGGTGGGGGGGGGGCGGGTATCTCCCTGCCAACTGCAGCTCCACTGGGTGATACGGGGCCTCGAGGGGACAGGAAGCTGGAGGGTGAGGACACCCAGGCCCGAGGGGGACAGCTGGACAGGCCCAGGGTGGAGGGTCACCCTCTGAGGCGCAGGATGGCTCCATGCCCCGCCCTGTGCCACATCTCCCGACACCCTCGGGCTGGGCAAGCGGCCTGCCTGATACCCCTTCTTCAGGCACCAGCCTGGCCACCTCCCACCCCGAGCCTTGCCCGATGCCCAAGGCTGGGGCGGTGCCTCCCTGCGTGGCTATGTGACGCTCACTTTCAACAGAAGGGTACCCACAGCTCACTGCTGGGGGCCCGGCACCAGGCGTGGTGGGCTTGGTGAGTCAGAGACCTCGGCCACGCTCCAAGCCTGTCTGTGCTACAGCCTCGGGCTCATGCCAGGGTGCCCACCTCCCCCTGGCACACTGGTGCCCAGCACCTGGCCAGGTTCCAACCCAATCCACTGCCCACCTCACGCTCATCCCAGCCCGATCCCCATCCTTCAGGAGCATTACTGTGTCCCACCACCTCCAGCAAGCCCTCCCTGACTGCACTGGGCACCCAGGGCAATGGGCCAGGCACACGCCACCCCAGGGGCCTAAAGGTATCAGTCCTGAGGGAGCCTGAGGCCGACTCAGCCCCACATGCACTCGGACAAGCCCCGACCTCCTGGCCTCAGTTCCTCCACCTGCACAAGGAAGGGCGGCTCATGCACTACATGAAACATGCACTGACCAGGAAGGCCCCGGCCGGACCCCAGCTCAGCACCGGAGCCCCTGAGCTCCCCCGGCCCTCGCGGGGAGTACGCCCGCGGCAGGAGCCGGCCCCGCCCGCATCACCGTGCCCGCGCCTGCAGCCTCAGGGAGGAATCCCGCTGGACACTATGGCCCTGCCAAGGTTTCGATTTCTGAACGAGAACAACTGGGGCTGAGGAGGAGCCGAAAACAAGAAAAGAAAGAAATTGGAAAAAACTGCAGCCGCCACAAGAGGGCAGTCGGGAGGCAGTGGGAAGGAGAGGGGCACAGGCCAGCCACACCTGGGCCTCGGAACAACCACGTGAAGAAGGGGACAGACGGCGAGACTCCAACCCCAGGGCGCCCACCCTCTGGAGAGAGTGACTCTGAGCGCAGGGGTCACCAAACCTACCGATGGGGAAAACTGAGCCATGAACAGCCAGGAGCGAGGAGGAGGCCACATGCGAGCCAGGACTGAGGGTCCAGACCCAGGCCTGGCTGCACCGCCTGGCCTTTCAGTGGCTTCAGAGGAGTGACCTTCATGCTCCCTGCCGGCCCCGCCCCCGGCAAATGTCAATAAGCCAGGCCCACAAATCCAAGGCCGAGAGGCTGGCGGCTGGAGCCCTCTGCTCCCGGCCCCGGAGCTGGGGTCACCCCGCCAGGGCTGCAGGGGGAACAGAGCACAGCCTGACCCCAGCGTCCAGCAGGCTTGGGGACGCCTGATGGCCTCCGCAGCTCCCTGCCCCCCACCGCCCTCCAATCAGCGCTGCCCCCACTAGGGCCTCCTCGACCGTCCCTACTGGACGGCAGGGACACAGCCCAGGACCCATGTGCACCCGCCGTCCCGGGCCAGCCTCGGCCCATTCTCGCCCCACCTCCCACCTCCAGCCGTGGCCCTCACTGTCCTTGGCCTCTGCCTGTGTCCCTGGAGCCCCGTGCTGGCCCTGGACACTACCCCCAGGAGAGGGTCTGAGCAAGAGCTGTCCCCGCAGCACCGGCACCACCGTGCGGGACCGAGGCTGCCCTCCTGGGGTCCCGGAGCCTGGCCTACAGCAGGCGCTCAGGAGGGATCTGGTGGGTGAGATTCCCGGCCCTGGACATGCTGCCCATAGTGCGGCGGCGGCAGCCTCTACAGGGAGTGAGCATCCCGTCACAAGAGGTATGCAAGCAGCCACCCGCCACCAGAGTGCGGCGAAGCTTCCGGTGCAGGGCTGGGGGCGGCTCAGGAAGGAGGGCCCCCACGCCTACCTTCCCGCTTCATGCCCATCGCCAGGCACTTCTGGTAGCGGCAGTACTGGCAGCGATTCCGCTGCCGCTTGTCGATCAGGCAGTCCTTGTTGTCCCGGCAGGTGTAGGTCAGGTCCTTGCGCACCGTCCGCTTGAAGAAGCCTTTGCAGCCCTCGCAGCTGTACACGCCGTAGTGCTTGCCTGCGGATGGGCGGCCGTGAGCGCCTGCACCCCTGCACCCCGGGGCCCTGGCCTCCACCTGGCCTCCAGGCTCCAGCGCTGGGGCGAGGCCCAGGCCCGCGGGGCCGGCCCTGTACGTGTCCTCCCCGGGGGCTACTGGGGTGCAGAGGTGAATGCGAGGGGTCCTCTGCCCCGGCTCAGCCCAGAGAGGCACAGCCTGCACTGCCGCCTCCTGTGCCAGCGTCACCACCACCAGCTGCCTCCTCTCCGGGGCCTCCGGACCACCCTGGCCACCATGGGCGCCCCACTTACTGTCTCCCCGACGTGAAAACCCAAGAAGGTCCAGAGCCCGGGCACCCCTCACTGCCGGCCGACCCTGCCCCGGCCCCGCCCGAGGGCCCTGTGCCCGCTGCCCGCCTACCTGAGGAGCGGTCCCCGCAGATGGCACAGATGTGCTTGGTGAAGGACGCCATGTTCCCTGAGGGGTGGGCCGGGACCTTGAGGACGCCATTGAGGCCCAGCGGGGGCTTGATGTCCTCTGTGCTGCTGACGGGGTTCATGGGCGAGCTGAGCTGAGGAGGGAACACGGGCTCAGCCTGGCCACAGCCCCCCACAGCCCTGCAGCCAGGGAAGCGCTGCCACACCCCCACTTTACAGAGAAACTGAGGCTCAGAGGCGGCTCTGCCCACCCCAGGCCACAGCCGGGGAACAGCAGGGCTGAGCCCCATGGAGCACCAGCTGCGTGCCGACCCCCCACTTGCTGGCTTCAGAAGGAGACCCCGCACAGCCCCTGCCCCTCGCCCGCCCAAGAACCGCCTCCCTTACTGGGCACTCCCTCGGCAGGACAGTGTGAGCCCCATGACCTTCCCGGTGAGCCAGGCGCTTGGGGGACCCCCAGCACACAGAGGGGCACTGAGGCCTGGTCACAGCGAGGAGGGGGGAGAGCTGGGGTCCACCCAGAGGCCACATGCCCGGGCCTCGGGGGGCAGGGTGGGGTCTCCAGTCGCGTGTCTGGAGGAGAGGGGGACAGAGACACCCCGCGGGCATCCACTGCGAGGGACACCCTGCCTCTCCTCACAGCCCTGTGCCCTGCACGGCAGCCCGCCGCCGCCAGAGGAAGCGTGGGAAACTCACCGTCACCCTGGCAACAGCTGCCGGGGCTGCAATGACACAGCAGTTTTGGTTCCGCTGCGTCTGCCTGGCTCTCCTGTCAGCACCAAGGGCCCCGCGGTGCTGCCCACTGCATCCCACAAGCCAGCCGCCTCCCAGGCGCCAGGACCCCGGCCCGGCAGCACCCCACTTCTGCAAACCCTTGACAAAGGCGGAAATCGGGGATGGGCGGCAGCAGCTGCTGCCCCCTGGTAGCCCCGGGCACTTCCCCACACAGGAACCTCATCCTCTTCCTTCCCGTGACCCCCAACTCCCACCCCCCTTTCTCACGGGGCCGGAGAGTGCGGTGCTCACGGCACACACATGGGAACCGCCCCCACGGCGTTCCACGGGCATCCTCCCGGTCCCTCCTCGGCCAGGTGGGCCAGGTGCTCTGTGCAGAAGGTGACCGCCCCACGGGGCACGAGGGGCTGTGGGGGGCCAGAGCCAGCCCACGGGGCGAGCATCCGGGGCCCCCACCGCAGAGCAGGGCAGCCTGTGTGGCCTGTACTGTCTGCAGGGGGCATGGTGCGTCCCGGATGAGAGGGGACGAGGAGGGGCACGCACAGCTGTGAGAAGGCGCCTATTGCGTGCCCAGGGCTGCTGCACCCCGGGCTCCGCAGGCCAGTCTCGGGCAGACGGCGTGGGAACCCCAGAGAAATGCCCCTGCCCCCAGGTGTGACCCCGCTTGCTGCAGAAGGCTCCCCAGTGACCCACCCGGGCACCCGCACAGCTGGCCGTCAGGAGCCAGGGACAGGCCTAGCTTATCCTCCAATCCTGCCGCCTCCGCGGTGATTTGGGGGAGGTCATCCCTCCGAGCTCGAGGTTCCCGTGTGCGAGACTGAGAGCAGGAGCGCCTGTCTGAGGGCCGCAGGCGGGAACACAGCCGCACCCCCACACCTCTCCCCAAGGAGAGCCCGGCCGCCCAGCCTGGGGCCAGGGAGGGGCTGCCCGACCAAACATTTGGAAGTGGGGGGACGGCACCAGCGGCCAAGGGCAGGCTCCGAGGAGCCAACTGGGAGCCAACTGGGAGCCCCGAGGGGGGACCGCCACCATGCCCGCGGCTGAGTCAGCCCGGCATCCCGGGGACAAGAATGAACATTTCCCCTCCTGTGGCTGCCCAAACCATGCTGGGTGCGAAGGGGGCACCTGCCCTGTCTCCCGGCCCCCACATGCAGGTCCTTGAGACTGGGGCCTGCCCTAGGTAAACTGAGGCAGGGCTGGAGGAAGGCTGGCCAGGTCCCACCAGGCAGGACAGATGGAGAGGTTGGTCTCGGTCAGTGCCGTGGCACATTGACTCCCAGGCTGTGGCGCACACCGCCCGCCCGGGCTCCGCGTCCCTTGGGCACAGAGCTGGCCGGAGCTGGGAGCCCTCGGAGACCCTGCCCGTGTGGGAGAGGAGGTGGGCCGGAGCCCCTCTGCCGGCCCCAGGGAGGGAGGGCGAGAGAGGAACACCGATGAGAGAGATACCAATCCGGTGCCTTCCATGGGTGCCCTGACTGGGATCGGACCTGCCACCCAGGCGTGTGCCCACCCAGGCATCAAACCGGCAACCCTGAGGGGCACAGGATGGCATCCAACTGAGCCACTGGGGCTGGGCCACCCACTCTGCCTGAGCTTCCCTCTCTTCCCCCCGCCCCATGTATATATATATACACATCTATGTACATATGTGTTTTTTAAATTGGTTTCAGAGAGGAAGGAAGAGGAATAGAAACATCAACGATGAGAGAGATTCATGGATCAACTGCCTCCTGCACGCCCCCTACTGTAGATGGAGCCTGCAACCCACGCGTGTGCCCTGACCGGAAATCCAACTGTGACCTCTGGTTCATAGGTCGACACTCAACCACTGAGCCACACTGGCCGGGCCCCACTCTGCCTTTTATCTCAACTGCCAGGCAGTCCGACACGGCCACAGGCAGGTCCTCGGGCCAGCGGTCCTCCTTCCCCTTACCAGGCCTCGGGCTGGTTGTGGCTCCCAGAAGAGAGCAGGCAGCCCGGGGCCTCGCTCTGCCACCCCCGCCCCCCCACACTGGGCCCCGACGCCCCTACCGACGCCCCTACCTCCACTCCACCCGTCTCCTTCGGGACCCAGAGCCTGAAGCCTCCTCGGTGTGGCCAGGGTGCGGTCCCCCTCGTTTCCCCTTTCATATCCTTGGCCTTTATTTCAGTTCCCGCTGGAGCCGATGGGACTTACTCAGATAACCGCTGCCTGGCCAACGCCCCAGGGCCCCTGCTCATCCCTCCCGGCCTCTCCCCCTACACCACGCCCTTCCTCCCAATCGCACGCAGCCCCCCACCCCCACCGCACTGGCCGCGCTGGGAGGCCCTTGCCCACGGCAGACCTCGAGTGGGGGGCTCCGGGCCTCCACGCACCGAGGGCAGGCCCGGAGCCCCCCACTTGCCTCCCGGAGCACCCCCCCCTTGCCTCCATCTGCCCATCAGAGCGGAGTCAAACCCTGTGAGGCGCGCTCAGCCACGTGTGGACGCCAGGTGGCTGAGGCCTCGCCGCCACGGCGACCACAGCAAGGAGCAGACAGGGCCGGGGCCGCGCCTGGACCGGGAGGCTTTGCTGAGCTGGCGAGGCCGGGACACCAAGGTGCCCACGCGTGCCAGGTGCTGTGGGCAAGCTCTGGGATGTGATGAGGACGCTCCCTGGGCCCTGTGAGGGTGAAGCCCCCAGACCAGAGGAGGCGCAGGACAGCGGGGGTGCCAGTGCCTATACTGTGGTCTGGCTCTGCCGACCCCCACAGGTCCACGGCCCTGCAGGCGGGCTCAGGTGGGGTGGATGGGGACGGGCCGGGCCCTGGCCGTGGACTCGCGCAGGCAGTGCTGGGCAGAGCGCCAGCCTCTCCGACAGCAGCAGAAGACAGAACCGCGCTGGTTCCGGCAACGCCGCCTTCAATGCTGTGGCTTTGGAGCAGGGGTAGGGGCACGGCCCTGGAACTCCACCCACACCCCATGGATATGGGGAACCCCGGTTTCCAGGACCAACTGCTAATGCCGGAAAGCCAGGCTCAGCTCCCAGGAAAGAGCTATGCGGAGAGGTGAGGCAGGGGTCAGGGGTCAGGGGCCCGGGCAGAGGGCAAGCACTGCTCAGACCACACAAAGCCAAGTGCAGCCCAACCGCCTGGAAACAGACAGACCGACAGCCAAACAGCAGGACCGTGGCGACCCTCTGGGCACATGGTCTGCTCTCCCCTCCCCCTCCTGGCCTAACCCCTGCCTGGACCCCTCATCCACCCGGAGCGGCCAGGGCCCTTCGCTCACGCTCTGGATTCAACAAGCACTGTCCGCGCCAGGAATGCAGGGCGTGCAGGGAACAGAGGGCAGAGCAGAGGCGGCCCTGGAACCCCCACCAGTTCCACCCATCCCTGCCCCCAGGCGGGCTAACAGGGTCAGGGGCCACCAGGCACCCCGAGGTCTGCGGGCACCCTAGGCCCCGCCCCTGCACAGCCCACTGCAGAGCTCCGGGAGCCAGGCCGGGTGGCAGGTCTGTAAGCACCAAGCTCGCGGGGCTCTGAGGGCGTAGGCACCCCACTGCCTGGGCTGCAGTCTCAGCTGCCCTTTCGTGTGCCCCGGCAGCCAGCAAGAAGGGGGGCGGCAACTACACCAAATAGCCCGGGAAGGTGGCCGAGCCGCCCTCCTCCATCCTGCGGCCTCTGCCGGCTTCTGGAAGGCCAGGGGACTGCGGGGCTGGGAGCCCTGTGCTGACCCCCAGCCCCAGGTGCACAGGGGTGACGAGGTCGCCCCGGGAAAGCCAGCGAGCTACCCCGCCATACCCCCTCTAGACAGGCCCAGGAGGAGGGCAGTGAGCAGGGCCACGTGGGCCCGAGGCCGGGCACCCCAGCAGGGACGTGTCTGCACTGCACTGGGACACATCTGCCCGGCGGGGTTTGGTAGAGTACCGAGGCCACAGGGCCTGGGAATGAGCAGAGGCGGGAGGGGGAGGACAGGCCCAAGAAGGGGCCACGGGGGCTGCTGAGAGGACATGGGCCCAGGAGGTGGGTGTCAGCCTGAGAACACGGACTCCCCACCCTACAGAGCTCCAAGCCACGCGAGCTGGGCACCCCCGACAGGAGGGGGCCGTGCTGGAGTGGTGACCTCTGAGGGCCACGGGCTCAAGGGTCAGCCAGGCCCAGGCTCGAACCCAGGCCAAGGCCGCCTCTCTGAGGCTCTGCTTCCCAGAGATGAGGGGGCCCCAGGGCCACGTGATGCCACAGCCGTCCCGTAGGTGGCCCAGGCCCCGCCCCCACTTACCTGCGGGCTGCTGGTGCCGAAGCCCAGCGTGGGCGTGGTGGGCACGGACATGGAGTGGGGGCCCATGGGAGAGCTGATGACGGAGAAGGGCGGGCCCATGCCGTTGATGGGGGAGCTCAGCGTGCTGATGGGCGAGTGCAGCTGTCCCGGGGAGCCGAGCGGGGCACCGAGGCCGGGCCCCAGTGAGGGGTGCAGCGAGGGGGCAGCCATGGAGCCCCGCCCCGTGGGCGAGTTGAGGGGGGAGGAGTTCACCTGGGTGGAGAAGTCTGCAAGACAAGAAGCACAGGAGGCGGTCAGGACCCCACAGATGGGCCTGCTACCCCGGCCAGAGACCACGGAGGAGAGCCAGGCCCAGGCGTCCAGCCCCTCCGTCCCCCGGGGCTCACCGACCCCAATTCCCAGCAACACGGCCGGCCGGGCCGGGCAGAGGGGTGCACGCTCCCTCCAAGGCACCGCCCGGGAGCCGGGAGCACCAGCCCCTCTCCCATGCACTCAGGGGTCCAACGGAAGGTCTGGGACAATCGCAGACACTGCAGGGGGTCCTGGGAGACAGCGCCCCCTGTGGAGCAGAACCAACTCCCTGCCCAGGGCACACGAGTGCCTGGAGGGAGGCGGGGGCGGGGGGCTGCCATCACCCCATTTCACAAGGAGAACGAGGACCTGTGTGCGGCACCTGCCCTGGCCGGCGTGGCCCGCACCGGGGGCCAGCTGCTCCCCAGTCCAAGGCCTGGGCCTGCTCAGACCACCAGGACCTGACTCCGAGGGCCCCGCGGGCCAGGCTGCCGGGTGGCCTCCTGGAGGGGCCCAGCTGTGTGCCAGGCCTGGAGTCGGGCAGCCGCCGAGACGGGGAGAGGCAGGGCCTCCCACACTCGCCTTTCATCTCGGATTCAAAGCCCAACCAGCTCCCGGTAGGCCTCCCGCCCCACCCCGAGGGCTGGCAGCAGGAGCACCCAGAGGCCCCGCCCCGAGGGCTGGCAGCAGGAGCACCCAGAGGCCCCGCCCCGAGGGCTGGCAGCAGGAGCACCCAGAGGCCCCGCCCTGAGGGCTGGCAGCAGGAGCACCCAGCGGGCGCTCAGGTGGTGACTCCCCCGCCCAGGGACGGAGCAGGAGCCCTGGAGACGCAGGGTGCCCCTGGCCAGCCATATTCCTCTCTGGGCCTCAGCCTTCCCACCGCCGGGCGGCAGCGACCACGCTTCTGAGAAGGCCCGGGGGCCATGGGCACAACGGAGAGTCCCGTCCACACACACCCTAGTCAGGGAGTCCACCCCCCAGCTCGCCCACCCCTGGCTGCACCCTCAACAGCCAGGCAGCCCCTCGATGCCCGGGACGACTTCGACTCCCTGAACCTCAGAGCAACACGGGGCCCAGAGCGGGATGAATCGCAGTGCACGTCTCATCCCGGGCCCTCTCCTCCCCATCGGTCACCGTGGGGGACACCCAGGTCCCGGGCCCTCTCCTCCCCATCGGTCGCCGTGGGGGACACGCAGGTCCCAGGCCCTCTCCTCCCCATCGGTCGCCGTGGTGGACACGCAGGTCCCGGGCCCTCTCCTCCCGATCGGTCACTGTGGGGGACACCCAGGTCCCGGGCCCTCTCCTCCCCATCGGTCACTGTGGGGGACATACAGGTCCCCGGGCCCTCTCCTCCCCATCGGTAACTGTGGGGGACACCCAGGTCCCCGGGCCCTCTCCTCCCCATCGGTAACTGTGGTGGACATACAGGTCCCCGGGCCCTCTCCTCCCCATCGGTCACTATGGGGGACACGCAGGTCCCGGGCCCTCTCCTCCCGATCGGTAACTGTGGGGGACACACAGGTCCCGGGCCCTCTCCTTCCGATCGGTAACTGTGGGGGACATACAGGTCCCGGGCCCTCTCCTCCCCATCGGTCGCCGTGGGGGACACGCAGGTCCCAGGCCCTCTCCTCCCCATCGGTCGCCGTGGTGGACACGCAGGTCCCGGGCCCTCTCCTCCCGATCGGTCGCCGTGGGGGACACCCAGGTCCCGGGCCCTCTCCTCCCCATCGGTCACCGTGGGGGGACACCCAGGTCCCCAGGCCCTCTCCTCCCCATCGGTCGCCGTGGTGGACACGCAGGTCCCGGGCCCTCTCCTCCCGATTGGTAACTGTGGGGGACATACAGGTCCCCGGGCCCTCTCCTCCCCATCGGTAACTGTGGGGGACACCCAGGTCCCCGGGCCCTCTCCTCTCCATCGGTAACTGTGGGGGACATACAGGTCCCGGGCCCTCTCCTCCCCATCGGTAACTATGGGGGACACACAGGTCCCGGGCCCTCTCCTTCCGATCGGTAACTGTGGGGGACATACAGGTCCCGGGCCCTCTCCTCCCCATCGGTCACCATGGGGGACACACAGGTCCCGGGCCCTCTCCTCCCCATCAGTAACTGTGGGGGACATACAGGTCCCCAGGCCCTCTCCTCCCCATAGGTCACTATGGGGGACACGCAGCATGGCGCTTCAGGACGCCACTCCCAACCAGCCCAAGGTCCGACTCCAGCCCAGGCCCTCCTCGGAGCCGCGTGCATGAGGGCGCAGGCGCCCTTGAGCAGGTGGTCCCACAGGAATCAGAGGCTCTGCGGCCGCCAGACCCGTCCGTCTGGGAGCATCTGCCAGTTTCCATCCCGAAGGCCCGCCTGCGGGCACTTCCTCCCTTGCTTCCCCTCGAGAATTTCACTTTCCAGCCGAGCGGGGCCTGCCTGCCTGCCGGGTACCTGCTCCACCAGCGAAGGAGCCTCTGTCCACGGGAAAGCCTCGCGGGCACAGAACTGGGGAGAAACCGCTTCGCCGAACTTAAGAACAGAAGCGTAAGGAAACCCAGGCCATGGCAGAGATGGGTGTCGCCATTCCATGCCCTGGCCCCTGTGTGGACCGAGAGGCCTCCCGGGCTGACCCGGTGGACAGGCCGTGACCTGTGAAGCACCTGCAGAGCCTCGATCTCCCTGTGACAGACAAGGAAACTGAGGCACGGGGAGGCACGCTCCCAGAAGTCTACAGTCGCCCCCAGGCCGGCACCAGTGTGTCCCAGGCCACCCCACCTGCCTGCACGCACACCTGGGCCAGGAGCCCTGAGCCAGCTCCGATCCCGAGCCCGGCCAAGCCTGTCTCCGGTGGCGCGGACAGGACAGGCAGGCGCTCTGCAGAGGCGGCGGGCTGGCCGGGGCCGGACACGCCCTGCTGATCTCCAGGTGCAAGAGAAAGGGAAGCAAGACACGGGTTGCAGGCATCACCAGAGCCCACACTGAGGGGCAAAGGCGACCCCTGGGGGTATCTGGGGAAAGGCTGGCCATGGGCGGGGGGCGGGGGTCCTGGCTGCCCTGAGGGGAGACGCCCATCTTCCTTCCCAGCCTCTGCGACAGATAGGCCAAGAGGGAGAGGTCACTCCTGGATTCTTGCAGCTTCCCCACCTCTCTCCACCCTCCGTAGGGAGTCCGGGGGCGGGGGGCCAAGGTCCCTGAACCAGAGGGGGCTGCTGGCCGGCCACACGTGCAGGGCCTCATGGCTGAGCAGTGGGGCCTGAGCTGCGTCTTGCTTGTTTGCTGCTCCAGGGCAGGAAGAGGGGGAGAGGCAGGAGAAAGCTTGGCTGGAAGGAAGGAGGGAGGGAGGCAGGGAGGGAGGTGACTGCCAGGCTGCACCCCAAAGCTCCCCCAGCCCCCCAAGACATCACAGCACCCAGCCCAAGTCAGAGCCCTGAGGAGGGGGAGCCAATGAGCGGGAAGGGAGACTGGGCAGGAGAGGAAAGAGGGCGTCAGGAGGGGCCCGGGGAGGAAGGGGGGGCACGGGGAGGAGCCCTGGCCTCTGGGTGCAGCCCATGCCCACACGTGGGGCCTGGCTCCTCAGGGCGCCCCATCCTGCGCACCCCAGTGTCAAGGCTGCAGCCATTATTCCAAACAGACTGTGTGAGCCCTGGGGGCCCCGCATCAAGAGGGGCCGTGGCCCCCAATGCCTGCTTTGCAGGACTGGCTGCCCCAGGCCCCACATGGCGCTTCCTGTTTACAGACGGCCACGCAGACACGCTGGGAGCCGGGGTGACAATGGCTGGGTGTGTGTTCTGGAGTCTTCTGCAGAGACACACTCTGGCCAGGGAAGGAATGTCAGGGGCCCTGCCACCCCTCGGAGCCGCGGCTCCGCCTCCTCCCGCTGGTGCTGTCCCCGCCCACTGATAAGCGGGCAGGGCAGCGATGGGGCGATAAGGTTCTTCTGAAAAAGCCCTGCTCTGGACTCGCAGGGACTCGTCCCACACGCTTATCTGATCATGAAGGAGCCCAGGCTCAGAGCCCCAGGCCCAGCCCACCACCCGAGGGGCACATGGGGCCTCTGGCGGAGGACAAAACCCAAGGGCCACATCTGGGACCTCAGCCCTGGGCCTCACCAGGCCCCACACCCCAGCACCTCACCCCTTACACCCCACCCGCCTCCGCTGAGACCATCAGCACCGGTGGGACTCGGGGAGGAGGCTGGGAACTCAAGGGGCCTCCAGAAAGAGACAGGCCCCGTCCAGACCGTCCCGCCCTGGCAATCCCGACACCAGCGAAGGGAACTCACTGAGCTGCCGGGGTCAGTCCCGGAAGGCAGCATGGAAGAGGCGGTAGACAGATCTCTTGGCACAAAAAGTAGTTCAGGCCACAAAACTGACTCTAGAATGCAAAATACTCAGAGGCCAGAACAGAAGCCGGGAAGTAGAGGAAATGGCCGAGTGACCAGCGCTCAGCAGGCTCGCCCGCGGCCGAGGGTGAGGCTGAAGGTCACACTTAGTAGCTTGAAGTACAGAATGTCCTCGCTCAGAATGGGACTGAGATGAACGGCTGCCTCGGGGGCAGTGTGTTCCCGTGATGGTTGTCTGTGAGCAGAACTACAACCACCTTGGGAACTGCTGATCCGGTGGCCGCAGGCCCCTGGGAGAGGGACGGGTGTCCCCACGGACCACATTCCTGAGCTGTACAGGCTCCCCCAGCACGCTCCCCAGGACCCGCCGGGACCCCGCAGCAGGAAGCCGGGGAACCCCCACAGCTCCCTTCCGGCCTCTGCCTGGCAGGCGGGGAGGTGGGAGGTGGCAGGAAATGCCAGCCTCCTGCTGCTGGAGGGGGAAGCCCCAGACTCAGCCCCTTCCGGCAGGCAGGGAACCCCTAGTTCTTGGAAAGGGGACCTCAGCGCCTCCCAGGCCCTTCTGAGTTTGCAGGAGCAGAGCCCAGGCGGGGCAGGGAGCCCAGCGGGCAGGGCCGGCCGGGTCCACATACAGGAGCTGGGGAGGGTCCCAAGGGGCTGGAGTGGTCCAGGAGCCTCCAGGAGGGGCATGGAGTAGAAAAGGGGTGCCCAGGAGGGGAGACGGTTACAAAGGGATAAGAAAGACCCTCTCGGAGAGCCAGCAGCCAACAAGACAAGGACAGGTTGGAACATAAGCATCCACCCACCCCTGCATCTCTGTGCCCCTGCCTGGCGCCCCCGGAACGGAAACCCTGCAGGGAGGACGCCCACCGCCAGCCCCCACCTTCCGGAAGGACTGCTTCCCCTGCCACCCAGAGGAGAAGTGGCCGCCTGGCGGGGACTGCGGTGGGACCACGGCGCGTCGGGGTTTGGGGGAAGCCGGGGGTGGTTGGAACAGGGGGGGCAGGAGGTTCCACAGCCCTGCAGGGTGGGGGCCTTCAGGAACTAAGGCCGAGCAGGCATGCCCCCCGGGCGGCGCTGGCCCTGGTGCCAGTGGGCTCAGCCAGGAATGCTGGCTGTGAGCGGGATGCCAACAGCAGAGGCTGCGGGCAGGGCCTGGCAGGGTGGCCTCACACCCGCAGGTGCCAGCTCCGCCTCCCTGCAGAAGGCGGGCCAGCTCAGGGGCCTGGCCCTCCGACCCCAGGAGCACAGCTCACCCACGGCCTCCACCCAGCCGGGTCAGTTTACGGCTCGAATGCTCAGGCTGAAATTTCAGCTCCTCTGCAGTCACCTTGCCCTTTGCCCAACCAGTGGCCCCAGCCCCAAATCTCAGCCCCAGGTCAGCGGTGCCTCCCAGAGCCTGGGCCTTCAAGCAGGGTCAGAGGGGTGCAATCAGGCAGCCACAGGGCCCCTAGGAAGAGGACCCCAACTGGCCAGAAGGGACCCATGCACCTCCCTCTGCCAGGCCCAGCGAATCGGTCAGCTGACGGGGGCCAGAACTCAGGCCCCACTCCATATGAGAGTCCAGGGTGGCCCAGACCCACCAGGCCCTAGAGGAGGGAGGAGGGAGGAGGAAGGAGGGAGGAGGGAGGAAAGGAGGGAGGAGGGAGGAAAGGAGGGAGGAGGGAGGAAGGAGGAGGAGAAAAGAAGGACTCAGGAATGCCACGCCCAGCTCTACGTCCCCAACCACGGCCCCAGCCAAGGAAAGGAGGGCCGCAGCCCTCTGTCCCGACCCCAGGAGCAGCCGCACAGCGGACTCGCTCTCCTGGGACCCGTCTCTCAGCTCTCTGCCCCTCGACACCGGGGCCCGTCCAGGCCCCTTGAATCAGCCCCTAATACCGGGCCAGGGGCTGGCTCCGAGCAGGAGCCGGGGAAATGAGGGAAACGAAGTGTGTAAAGTGAAGGTGCGGGGCCTGGGGTTCTACCCAAGGCCTGTAGTCCTGACAGGGAGGGCGTGTAGCAGAAACGAGGGACCAGGTAGCTGGACCCCCAACTCGAGGAAAACAGATAAAAAGGCAGGGCAGGACCTTAACCCAGAGCCTCCTCCGGGGCCTCCATGACCTCCACGGTGACGCACACATCTCGACCTCCAGGTCCCAGCCTGGGGACACCAACCCGAGGCCCTTCCGTTCTGCCCGGCCTCACTCCCCAGGGCCGTGGACAGACGCCTGGCGATGCTCCTCATGGGCCCCATCAAGCCCAAAGGTCTAACCAGGAAGATACCGTCCCTGAGGAAGCTCAGGGCAGCAAGATGTCTGCACTGGCATCCAGTGAGCCCGCAAGGACACGCATGTCTGCACCATCATCACCATCACCACCATCACCATCACCACTCTCACCACCTTCACCATCACCATCGCTATCATCATCATCACCACCACCACCATCACCATCATTATCTCCATCACCACCGCTATCATCATCACCATCACCATCATCAGATGCATCACCATCATCACCATTATCATTTGAGCAAGCCCTTGCCCTGCCCGCTGCACAACAAAAGGATGAGACCCAGAGAGACTGATGGTGATACTAAATGGGTTTTGCCCAGTGGCAAAGGGACAGTGCTTTGGGTTCTGCTGGCCATACTGAGCAGGCCAGGGCTGGTGAGGGGCAGGGGGAGGAAGAGAAAGTGGTGCCCAGGGTAGCAGCCACCCTCGCTCAGCCACTCATACAACCTGGGCACTGTGGTTGGGCCCAGTGGCGCAGGTGCAGCGGGAGCCCAGCCAGGAGGAAGGTGTGGCCAGGAGGGGCCCCCTGTGACCGGGCATCCAGGGCTGCGCCTGGAAGGTGTTCAGGAAAGAACCAAGGAATGATGGAGCCAACGCACTGGGCACGGGCCAGGGCCTTTGCAGGAGGCTGCCCCACTCCCGTGCCCACCCTACAGAAGCCCACGGTCCCTGGGGGCTGTGGCCACAGCCTTCACACCAGGCCCAGCTATAGCCAACCAAATGCATCGGCATCACCTTCCCCTCAATTCCCAGTGGATGCTGCCATCACCCACCCAGCCGGCGGCACAGATCCCCACGGTAGGCGCCTGGGGGCCCCTGGTGCCCAGCTGCACCCTGAACCTGGGGGCTCTGCCTCCACCACATGGAACAGGTGAGGAATCTGCTCCGAAGCCACACCCACTCCCCGGAGCCTCACAGCTTCGGGAAACGTGCTGGGGGGCGCAGGGCAGCACACACACTGGCCAGACCCCCAGCCCTTCCCCTCCCCGGGGTATAGCAGGCAGACCCCCAGGCTGCTGCTGGGCAGCTGGCCCGGCCCCTGCTCAGTGGCGTAACACGGGCCGCGGTGGGCAGGGGCAGGGGCAGCCAGCTCCAGGCCTGCGGGGACCTGGCAGGGAGGAGTCACAGGTGCCGCACGGGGTGGCTCGGGGCAGGCGCAGAGCAGGGAGGCGCTGAGATTGAGCTGCGTGTGATGCGGTGACAGCCCGGCCTCTGCCGAGTGGAGACGCTGGGCACAGGGGCCCGCACCGCTGGGCCGTGCTGTCTCCCTGAGGAGAGACTCCGACCCGGACATGTCTAAGTAGCAGCACCTGTGACACAACTCCACGCGTGCCCCACGCTGACACCCGGCCAGCCCCGTCCATCCCGCAGGTGCGCAGGGGGCCCAGGGAGCAGAGGCGGTTCCCAGCCAGAGCCGGGGCCGCCAGCATTGTGCCTGCTGCTCCCAACACTGCACCTGACAAAGAGCCCATGCCAGCCCGAGAGACGGGCAGGTCCCGGGCACCAGCAGCGCCAGCCAGGGAGACAGAGTGCAGGGAGCTGGGAGCACGCTCACCTCTGAGGCCCGCAAGGCTCCTGGGTGCAGCGGCCTCCCCTCCAGGCGGGTCCCCTGCACTGCCCCACACCCCTGGTGCCGCCACGACGCGCGGGAGGGTGGGTGGAGAGGGGGAATTCCTGGTGAAACCCCGCGCTCCCACAGCAGCCAGGGGCCCAGCCTGCGGCCGGCTGAGGCGGTTTCTCTTTAACAGGAAAAGAAGCGATTCTTGTTTCACTCTGAGCTGCGCTGCTCTCTGGCCCGAGGCCCGCCGCCCGCCCGCGGCTGTCGTGGAACGTGGAACGCCCACCCGTGTCTGCCACCCCTGCGGCTGTTTTTCTCTCTAGTTTTCAGTGCATCCCCGCCGGCTCCTGGAGCAGCGGCAGACACAGCATCTGCGGTGGAGCCGGGGCTCGGGAGGCCATGCCAGGCGGCGGCCAGGGACGGGGTGGGGGGGGGGGGGGGGACGGACGCACAGGCGCAGCT
>JAWPEG010064499.1:1841320-1855306 GCA_035771395.1 Myotis vivesi
CGGCCCGCCGGCGCCCCCCCCCCCCCCCCCCCCCCCCCCCCCCCCCCCCCCCCGCCCCCCCCCCCCCCCACGGACGCTCAGGCGCAGCTCCCGTGGGCCCAGCATGGCTGGCTTCTCCCGGGACGCCGAGCCCTCCCTCTGCCTGCAGAGCACGGCCATTTGGAGGGCAAGCACATGGCTGCTCAGAGCCACGCGGGTGGGAGGCGGGGCAGAGGAGCTGCTCCGCTCCCACGGGGTTCGCGGAGGGCTTTCCAAGACCCCCGCTGCCCAGTGCGTGAGCCCGGGACCCACGGCCCCCTGCCCTGGCAGAGGCAGGCTCGCCCACGGGCACTGACTCAGCCGGCAACACCCGCCTGGTGCCCATCATGTGCGGGGGCCGGGCTGATGGGGCCTCTGCAGACGGGAGACGGGGCCTCACCCATGAGACAGACCGAGAACGGAGGTCTGCCCGCCGACAGGGGCTTCCCCGGCTCCACGGGCCTGCACCTCCTCACAGGGGCGGGCCTGCATGGGGGCTCACCTGAGCCACCCCCTCCCACCTCCCCCCAGCCTACTGCACCCACACCTGCCTGTCAACCTCCATTCAGCCTGTCACCCCCACCCGCTGAGAGCCCTGGGGCTCCGCATGGCTCGAGACCCCCGCCCCGAAGGCCAGGAGCCCTCAGTGTGGGGCCACGTGACAAGACCAACTCCCACCTCCCACCCAGCCACCCTGGGGACCTGCTGGGCCAGGCTCTGCCCGTGCCCCTCCCCCTCGGGGTCCCTGGCAGGCACGGGGCAGGCGAATGGATGGACTGCGTTCTGCACTGAGGAGGCGAAGGCCCAGAGGCCAGGGGTGCACCCTCAGGCCCAGAACCTCCACTCCCATCCTCATGGGACATCAAACCATGTCCCTAGGTCTCCAAACCAAGGCCTCACTCCGACCCAGCTGGGGGCGGCGGCCAAGGGGCACGTCTCCGGATGCTGTGACAGCAAAGGGAACCAGCCGCTGACCCTGAAGACATGAGGGTGCGCAGGTGCCATGGGGGTGCCCCAGGATCCGGGATGGGGGCTGCAGAGAGCACCATGGCAGCACCCAGTGAGCCACCCAGCCCACAGGACCTCAGGCGGAAGGAGGGCCAGGCAGCATGCCCCGGGGGTGCCCATAGCCCCCGCTGTACCAGTGAGAGCCCAGTGGCCATGGCCAGCTCAGCATGCCCTCCCCACAGCCGGCCCTCCATGGTCACTTGGCAGGATGGCCACTGCCTACTCGGTCACTGCCAGGCGCCTGGCTCTGGCTGCCTGGCTAGGTGCCTCTGCCTTTGCAGTCCCTGCCCAGTGCCCCATCCTGACCCTCTCAGCCTTGTCACCGCCCCCTTGTCCAACAAGCACCCCTGGGGGCGGCTAAGGCCAGGGTCCCTGTGGGGAGGGCGCGGGAAGCACCTTTCACCGCTGGCTGCTCTCTGAATGCCCAGGCACAACGAATGGGGCAGGGCTGGGGGCATCCACCCCGGGCCAGTCAAGCAACCAATGAGTGACCCCCATGGCAGGGCCACCTCCCTGGGGGCAGGGCAGCAAGCCCAGAGGCAGCAGCCCCAGCTCTCAGACCCTCCGGAGAGTGGGGGGCCCTTTGGCACCAGACGGAGAGGAGTGGGGACCCAGAAACATGCCTTCAAGACTTCAAACCCCGTTCCTGAACCACACGCAGTCCATGGAGCAGCAGCCGCCCGAGTGGGACACAGTCCCTCCAGGGGACCCACAGCCCCCAGATGCCTGGGGACCCTTAGCACCGGGCCCGTGAGCACTCGGCTGTCACCGGGGCCGTCAGAGAAAGGACAGCGCGGACACCCTCACTCCATCGAGCGCGACTCCCTCACCCATCACAGCCCGGCCAAGTGCGGTGCCGGTGCACGAAGACGGGGTCAGCGAGCAACCTCACGTGCCGATGGCACACGTGGGACTCACAGGAGACACCTGCTCAAGGCTGGGGACTTTATAACAAGCTGCGCTGGGCGATTTCCCGGAGAATAAACTGGAAAGAGCTCGGAGTGGCAGCAAGAGGTGACAGGCAGGGATCACGGGACACACCCAAGGTCAAGCAACCAGCAGCCAGGTGCGCATTCCAGGCACCGCCTCCTGCACGTGGCTGGAGCCACCACTCAGGTCACCTGCAAGGGATGCAGTCAGCACGTCTGCAGGACCCGGGGGGTGTGGCCCAGCCGCCAACAGCCCGGGACAACACGCACACACACACACACACGCACACATGCACACGCACACATGCACACGCACACACGCACTGCAGGGCCTGATAGCTCAGCGTGTCTCTGGGTAAAAGTCTAGGACTGCAACGCTCTGTCGCGCTGAGAGCCTGGCTGGAAATTTCTCTCTCTGCATCCATTTCACAGACAAGGACACCAAGGCCAGGAGCTGACGTGGCCAGTCAGGGTCCTGGGCGGCGGGGAGATGGGGCACGCGTGTGAGGTTCTTGCCCACAAGGAGGAGCTCCCGGAGGGATGGGACCTGAACCCACCAACACCCCAGAACAGGAAGACAGAGCCCAGCCCAGCCTTGGGGAGACCTCACGCTCACAGCCCGGACCTGGAGCGAGCCTCTCGGTCACTCGTCCTGACAGCAGAGCGCCAATGGCAAATTGCACCGAGAACCCCAGCACGGGCCCAGCCCCCACCCGCCGGGCTGGCCTCAGGACAGTGTGGGGACCACACCCTGGGGCCTGACCACAGAGCGGGAAGCCTGTCGCGGGCACCCCTGCCCGTCAGGACCGCACGGCGCCTCCTGTTTCAGGTTCCAGCTCCACAACCACGAGGTTCCCAGAGACGGTGGTGCAGCCTGCGTGGTGTCCACCACCATCCACATGGCGTGGGAGCCAGGCCATGGGCCCCTCCACGGAGCTGCCGGCAGGAGCCCTAGACGTGAAGGGCCGGAGACACCAAACCGGGGACGGTCATGCGGCCGGAGCCCTCACTCTTCTAGCACCACAGGGTCAGACCGGGACCAGCTCTCACCTCCCTGCACGCAGGCCTCCGCCCACCCCTCCCACCCCCTCCACCCCTTCCCACCCCGCCCCAGGGAGCCAGGCCGAGACCCAGGGGCCCACTGGCTCCGGACTGTCAGTCATCCGCGTGCCCCAGAGCGCCCCGGCCCCACAGTTCCTTCTCAGACGCTCCCGACACCGCGCCCAGGAGGACGGCGGGTCCAGTGAGACCACCCACCGCCCAGCCTCAGTGTCCGCACCTGTAAGGGGAGAGGAGGCCCCGAGGAGAGAAGAGCAGCCGCTCTCCCACCCGACCGGAACCCGCTGGGGATGCCATGCCTGGGCCGGCCAGGCCGGTGGTCCTGGCCGAAGGCTGTGAGCGAGAACCAGGGCACGCACGAAGCGCCTGGCACAGCTGGACGCTGGGTGCGTGCCCAGCAGCAACGACCGGGCACTGGAAGGCGTGCTGTGTGGCGATGCCCATGCCCAGCACCTGGCCTCCCAGACGACCTGCCATGAGCTCCACACCCCGTGGGCAAGACACCGCACCCCCAGGCCACGCCGCCCCGAGCCCGGCACACCTGGCCCTCACCTGCCAGCCACCTGCGGCCTCCCGCCCGCCCCAGGCCGCCTCCCGAGAGAGAGGCCAGGAGGTGCAGCCTCATGGCGAGCGCGGGCGGGAGGTCCCACCACGGGGACGGCCCCATCGGCCCCCGGCCCGCGGGCTCGGGGTCCCGCAGCCTCCGGCGATGCAGTGTGGCGGCTCCGTGGGGCGGGCGCCTGTGAGGAAGGAGGCCGGGGAGGGCAGGGCTCCGCCAGGCAGCTGGGAGCTCGTCAGGAACGAGTGGCGCTCGGCTGCCCGGCTCTGAGTTCCCCTTTCCCGGGCCGCCCGGCCCACCACCCTCCCCAGACACCTGTGACCACAGGCAACTCCCATTGGCCGAAGCCGAGAGCTTCTTGGAAAAGGACAGGGACCCGGCTCATTTCCTCAATCTGAGACATGACAGTCCCGGCTGCAGGCGGCACAGCGGAGGGGCCAGGGCCAGGGCCAGGCCAGAGCCCAGCGCGGACAGCAAGGGCAGACCTGAGCTCAAATCCTCTCCACACTGGCCAGCTTCCTGGCTGCGGGCAAGTTGGGTGACCTGGCGTGAAGATGGGGGTGGGGCACGCCCCCCAACAGTGCCAGCCAGCGCCCCAGGGGTGCTCAACCATTAAACGCACTGTGCTCCTCTCGGCCTGGCCTGGGGGGGTGCGGGCGGGGAGGGGGCGGGGACAGAGGCCCTGGGAGAAGCCCAGGTGGCGCTATGGGAGGTCGCATGCCCTCGGCCACCGTCAGCCCCCACCTTGCCATCCCACGCTCCCTGGCAGGAGGCCCTTCCGTGCACAGCGCCCTGAGCGCCAGCCACAAGCATCCTGCAGGAGGGACAGCAAAGGTGCGGGCCCAGCAGGGGGGGTTCAGGGTGGGAAGTGGGGTCCAGGGTGGGAGGCGGGGTTCAGGGTGGGAAGTGGGGTCCAGGGTGGGAGGCGGAGTCCAGGGTGGGAGCCGGCTCACCAGTCCAGAGGGCAGAGAGCGGGTACAGCAGAGCCCGCAACCAGAGAGGCAGGGCTGAGAGGACCGGATGGGCCGCAGGCAGGGCTCTGCTGGGGGGACGGGGGGGCTCTGCAGGAAGCACGGAGGGGAGGGGGCCTTCGCAGCGCTGGCTGCCCTCCAGCCACACAACGGGTCATTCTTCCGGGGCACAGATGTCTTTTGTGGCCCATCAGCCAGCGGCAGGCCCCGGGAGTGGGGGCGCAGGGGCCACCGCACACAGCCTGCAGCCCCCAGGGCCCCGGCAGGCAAGTAGGGGGTCCTCCATCCCCACCCCAGGAGGCCCGTGGGCCGCCTGCCCAGGCTGCAGGGGCCGAGGCTGCACGCACAGGCCCGAGGCCCACAGCCAACGCTGGGAACTAGCGCCAAGATTTCTTCTTGGGCACTTGGAACCCTGCTGCCCACGACAGCCCTGGCGCCGGCCACAGGGCACCGGTGCAGCGGGTGGGGGCTCACTTTGCCTGCAGGACCCTCACAGAAGGGCCAGCACCCTCCCCCCAAGCTGCCGGCCCAGCATCAGCGCTGCCTCGGTCTCTCTCCAGTGCCCCCTGACTGCAGGGCACCCCTCTTCTCACACCCCCCTCTCACTTGAAACCCAACTTGCTATGGGACCCAAGCAGCCTTCCCCGGGGGCCTCGTACCCCACTCACCCCACCTGCTCATAAAGGTCCACAGGCCAGAACCCACTCAAGGTGGGGTTCGAGGCGGGGAGGAAGCGCCAGGGCTCCGCTGGGGGCAGAGGGGCCAGGACTCCGGCTCTGAGCTGGGCGGTGGTGCGTCATCCGCCGAGTTGACCGGCTTGGGTTTTGTACCGTGTGCGGCAGGGTTTTCGTAACGACGACACGAACCGCCTCTGTGGCCTGATTTTAGCAAGACCCTGGCCAGACAGTCCCGAGGCGGCGGCCGCCCTCCTCCGGGTTGGCCGGGATTCCTCCCTCATGCCTCCCAGCTGCCGGCTCATCTGGTTTGGCGCCCGGGAACACACCTGGAGAAGCTCGCTGATGGACAGGGGCCTGGCGCGGTCCTGCCCGGGGTGAGGATCCCAGCCCAGCCTGCCTCACCCTCGCCCTCGAGTGGAAGGCTTTGTTCCCGAAAGGCAGCCACGCTAGCTCAGCTGTGGCTGGTGGTCAACCGTGACCCCCAGATCCTCCTCGGCCGCCGGAGGGCCTGGGCCGTCAGCCTGCGCTCCCGGGGCAAGGCGGGCAGGGCGGCTCCCGTGAGCTCCCCTGGCCCTCACCCCACTGAGTCAGGTCATTGTGCCCAACAGACCTCACCCCTCGACAGCCACCTCCTGCCACGTTAGCAACCAGAGAGGACGGTGCTCGGAGCCCCCGCTCACCGAGCCCATAGGCGGCAGCAAGCCCAGCACCGCAGGGGCCACCTCCTGCCTCAGCAGGGCCAGGGCGAGGCCCAGGGCTGGTCCTGACCAGCTCACAACACCCCCGGCCCCCCAGCACCACCCCAACCCCAAAGGCCCTACATCCTCCTGTCCCACCCCAACGTGGCGCGTCAATGATGCGAAGACCCATCCTCTGGGCCCCCTTCCCACCCCCACCTACCTGCCAGGGGCCGTCAGGGCGGAGGAGCGAGTCCAGGTAACAGCGCAGGGCCTACCCCATTGGCTGGGCGGCCTCGGGGCAGTGAAGCCTGGACACACGTCCCTGCCACGGTCCCCTGCGTGCCGACCGACGCCTGGGGGGCGTCTCACAGGACCGGGCGCTCCGCCGCCACCATCCCCACCTGCGCACATAACCCACATCCACGTAGGTCACACGTCCCCCCGGAGCCCGAGCTGAGCAAGGCCAGGGCCTCCTGCCCCCGAGGGGTCTCACCAACGGGCCCGCCCGGGCAGGCCCAGCCAAAGGCGCTCAAACTCTTGCCAAGTGCCAGGAACGCGCCAGGAACATGCCAGGAGCGAAGAGAACAGCAAGCAGCATGTGCCACCTCTGGGTGGGCAAACAGGCGGGGGCGGGGAGGGCAGCGGGGCGGGACCGGCTCAGACCAGCTCGTGGGCACCTCCCCGCCCGGCCGGCCAGCATGCAGGACACTGATACGCCCAGGGGTCTCCATCACTCGCTCGCCAGCCCCTGGCCTAGCTGGAAGGTGGTAGGAGCGTTTACAGCTTCCCCCTGCGGAGCGGGAGGGATGGACGGTGACCTGGAAGCCCCCCACCCCCCACCCCTCAGTCCCACGGACCTGCTGTTCCTTCCAAACACAGGGGTCCTGGGGTCCAGTCCCTGCCCCGGGTCCGCCTCCCAGCCCAGCAACATGAGACGGTGGCCGGTCACCCCTGGGGCCGGCAGGCCTTCAACCTCCCTCTCAGGCCTCTCACCCCACCAGCTGCCTGGGAGCTGCCCGGGCCCCCAGCTCCTGGCCCCCAGGAAGCCCGCCCCACCAAGGCCCCCTGGCCTCCCAGGCCTCACCCTCCCCATCAAGGCGCCCCAGCCCTGGCCAGCACCGGGCCCAGTCAAAAGTAAACATGCACACACCACCCAAACCTCCGCTTCCTTCCTGCACACGCGGCCGCCGAGCCTGCCGGCAGCAGGAGCAGCCGCAGGGGCGAGCGGGGGCGGAGGCGCCTGCCCCACGGCGGACACACTGGCCCCCAGCGCTGCTGCCCCTTGGCACAGCCTGTCCCTCCCATCGCTCACATCCTGGCGGGTCGGGGGGGTGGGCCGCACAGAGACCAAGGTCCCCACAGAGGCCGGACGGCCGCTCCCACATGCCTGGTCTGGGAGGGTTCGGAGGGGCCCGGGGAGATCGCTCTGACAGCTACACCGGATAGCGGGCACTGTGGACTGTTCCGAGTCCACCTGGGTGGCCCCAAGCTGGCAGGAGCCCTTCACAAGCACCTACTGTGCATGGGGCCAGGACTGAGGCAGCACCCACTGCGAGTCGGTAGACGGGCAGAGCCCCAGGGAGCTCAGAGCTCATCCGAGGTGAAGACACCCCCCCAAGCCCTGATCAGGAAGTCAAAGACAGGCAGACCCAGGGGGCCTCCCCCCAAGACTGCTGACCGTTAGCTTGAAAAACCCCAATAAGCCCAGGGGTCTCCACCACTCACGCAGCAAGGCCAGCCCTGCCTCCCCCTCTGAGGGCCCGGGGCCACGGTGGGGTGGGCATTCTGTCTCATGCAAGCCTCGTGTCCAGCCCTGCCCAGCCCCTAGCCCTGGCCCTCAGAGCAGGCACGGTCATTCCCTGTGCGTCTTCCTGACCGACACCTCCTCCAGAAAGCCCTCACTGCCCCTGCCAGACAGAGTAGAAAAGTCCAGACCATACCCCGCCCCAAAGAACACCCAGGAGCGGGCCCCACCCTAAAGGTCGGGGTGGGGAACGTCCGGCCCACTGGCCAGAATCGTTTGGACTGGCCCTGCCAAGGCCTCAGGGGTGAGGTGATTAAGTGTTTGACCAAATGCAGCAGCTAATTTTTAAATTGACAGTTCTGTATGGCGCTCGAATGACATTGCAAATATCCAAATGGCTCTTGGCAGGAAAGAGGTCCCCACCCTGCCCTGGGTGCTAGCTTGGTCTGAGCCCATCACCCCTGACTGCAGGCCCCGGCTCCCCGCCCTCTTCAAAGCCTCCGCAGCCTCTGACCTGTCCTAGCAGCCCCACCCCCTCCAGGAACCCTGTGACCAGTCCAGCCCACACCTGTCCTCCTGAAGGTCAGTTTTCCCCTGAAAAGCTGGGCCTAGGACACAGGCTGTGCCGGCCTCGGCCGTGCTGTCCACCCTGGGCCCCAGCTCAAAGCCCCCTGACACAGGACCGGTGGCCCTAGAGCCTGCGAAGGCCCTTGTCTGGCTGCTGACCCCCAGACCCAGTGGCAAAGGGTCTGCAGGAGGTGCCTGGGGAGACGAGGCCCGGGGACAGGAGCCCTGGGGACACACACAGGAGGGCCTGGCCTGGAGGCAGCTAAGGAGGCCGACCCCTCAGGTTCCCTGCGCTGCCACACCTGCGCCCTGGACGCCAGGGAGCTCCACCCACAGTGCCCGCACGCAGATCCTATCTGCCTTCCCACCTGCCCCTCCTCCCCTCCCGCGGGTTTCCCGGCTTGAAGGGGGACCCTGGGGCAGCATCTGCTCTTCCCGGCCACCCAGCCTCTCAGGGGGCCGCACAGCCTGGGGAGGCGGGTCCCAGAGGGCTGGCCCCCCTCCCGCGCCTCGGCGGTTCCCAGGCCCGGCCGGCAGCAGGCCCCGGCACGTCGGCCACAGCGGCCCTGCCACCCCCGCTCCCGGGACCGGTGTGACTCACGGGGCCGGCACGCCGCCTCCGGCCCCCACCTGGGGCGGCTGCCCTGCACACACACCTGCCCGGACTTGACGCCAGCGGACAGGACGGGCCTGGGAACGGGTGTCCCAACACGCGGGGCTGGCCGAGCTCGGCGCCAGGAGGTGCTCCCAGGAGGGAGCAGGTGGCCGAGGAGACGAGCCCCTTCAGGGCTGAAGCCTCGTCCCGGAGGCCCAGGGTCCAGGGAGCGCCATGGGCACGGGCCAGGCCGTCACCCCTCCTGGACTCACCCAGCCCGGACGCCAGCACCTGGCAGACCCCCCCAACCCGGGCCTGGGCACTGCCTCTCCCACGGGAGGCTGGGCAGGACCCTATGGGGCCGGGTAGGTCATCGGGCCTGTCCACTCCGGGCCACAAGCACCTGGGTCTCAGGCTCTGGCCAGGCCGCTCGGGGAGGCCACCTCCAGGAGGGCGCGGAGCCTCTGCTCAGGCCCGGCCCACGGCCTCGCTGTTGGTGGGCAAGTCTTATCACCTCCCAGGAACCGGTGGGCCAAGAGGGGCAATGGGCAGAGGGCAGGGCCCTGACAGCGGTCAGTGCGGGAAATGCCTCACCTCGGCTCACAGGCCTGCAACACAGAAGGGCCACCAGGCCACTGGGCAGTGATGTCCACCACCCGCTCGCCACCCTGTAGTCCCACAGATGGCCAGTCCCAGAAGCCCCCAGGAGCCCAGGGTGCTGAGTGCCTGCCTCGAGACAGCCTGCGCTCCCTTCACCCCTCCCTGCCCCCCGGGTCATCTGTTCCCCACAGCAGGGGCCCCACGGGAGTGGGAGAGACGGATGCAAGGCCACCAGGCGGGCGAGGGACCAGGAAGAGCAACGCAAGGACAAGCAGGTGGGCAGGGAACCGCATGCACAGATGTGGGGAGGGGAGCGGCGTCCAGCCCAGCCCCCGGGGCTGTGTCAGCAGCAGTGACCCGGCAGCGTGGACATCTGCTGACTGAGGCAGGGCGGGCCCGCCCCGCCCCCACCGGGGGAAGGCGAGGGGCTCGGCCCCGCCCAACGACAGAGCAGGCCTCTCTTCCAGGCACAGGATGGAGCGGGACAATCTGACTTAAGGAAACAAAACAAAGTCACAGCCAAGGGCAGCCTGGCTTTCGCCCTGCGCTCAGCTCAGGAACTCCCGCGGGCAGGAGCCCCCTGCGCGCCTGGAGCAGACGGACACACGGTCAGTCTGGGGCGCCCAGGAGCAGCTGCTGGGCAGAGCAAGCTTGTGGGGGGCAGAGGCTCCCACCACCGACCCCGTGAACCATGGCCCTGCGCTGGCTGGGGGGCAGAGAGAGCCCCCCTCACAGTTGCCCCTGGGATGGGGACCAAGGCACCCTAGAGCCCTGATAAGCCAGCAGGCATCCTCGTTCCCCCGCCCCGTCCCCACAGGGCAGGCCACCGCTCTCCCTCCTCCACCTCTGGGGCAGATGGCATGGCCTGCTCGGGAGGCAGGGAGGGTTACAACGGCTGGGGTCCAGGACCCCCCCAGGCGTGGGCCGGGGCCCTGTGCACAATCCAGCACAGCCTTGAAAGGGAGCGGCTGGCACCTTGGGCCCCAGGAACTCGGCCTCGCCTGCACCTCTGCCTCTCCCTGGTCATGCCCAGAACAAGGAGCGGCTGCCAGCTCCCCGCAAGCGCGCTGCTGGCCCCGCTCACCACCCTTCGCACCGCCATCTGCCCACTGCCCCAGGACAGCACCTCCGGGCCCCCCGCAGCCCCACCTGGCCCTGCCACCTGGCATGTGCTCAGCTCCTCGGGCGACGGGGCAGGACCTCACTCAGCTCCCGTCGCCGCCCGCCCCAAGGGGGCAGGACACGTTTGTCTGGACAGCAGGAGCCTGTGACCGGTTAAAACACACACATAGAATCTTAGAAAAAAGAAATCACGCCCCGGAATGAAGGTGCCACCTCTGCTGCTCTCCTCGCTCCCCCGGAACCACGCAGTGGAGATGGCACTGTGGACGGGGGTGGAGCCCACGCACGCCGCGCTCGTCCCGCCTCCCACACTTCGCGACCAGGCTCCCCGAGCATCTAACAAGCAGATGTGAAGGGCTGAGCCCACGCGTGAAACCTGGACACCCCTGGAGAGCAGCGGCCCTGCTGCCTCTCGCTGGAGCAGCCACAGGCGTGAGGCCGGCCGCCAAGGCCAGAGACCCACACGGCACAGCGGGGCCTGGCCCCAGCGAATGTGACAAAGAGCAGAGTCAGACGGCCGCTTGGACGGGCTGTGTGAGGACCATCTGCTCGACAGTGAATCCGGCGAGTCCAAGAAGCCCACGGGACAGCGACCCTGGGTGACGGCTCGGACCGAGCGGCTGCGAGCACACGGCGCCCCCAGCTGGGCAGCTCCCAACAGGCCCCACCCTGGGCCTCACCCCCCACCCACACCTGCCCAGTCCCACCTGCCCCAGGTCAGGCAGCCGCAGGACGAGCCGTGACCCTGAGCCGGGGGCAGCACAAGGCCATGCAGGACGGCGGCGGCTCAGCCATCAGTGCCCCACGACCCTGGCCTGGCTGAGGGCAGGACTGCCAGCTCTGCCTGCAGCCCTGGGAACGGGTAGCTGGCTCCCGTGGTCCCCGCTCAGCAGCAGAGGGCTTGGGGTTTTGCGCCCGACCAGGCCTGGTCCCAATGCAGCCCCCCCCCCCGCCCCGCCCCTCCGCCAGGGCCACGGGCTCCAGGAGCACCCGGCAGCTCAGGTCAGGGACAAGGCGTGGGGCCTGTGCCGGACGGGGCGCCGCCTGGACCGGCTCCTCCAAACACCCCACAAGCATCGCTGTGTTCAGGGCTGAGGCTGACACCAAGTCCATCCTGCCCAAGGCCACACAGCTGGTCAGGGACAGGCCAGACTGCAAGCCCAAGGCTGCCGGGGCTCAGGGTGCAGGGGAGGGCGGGGGAGGCACCCCTGGGGGAAGGTGAGCGGAGGGGGCGGTGGGGTGCTGACAACAGGGCGGCGGGAGGCCGGGCCAGTCCCACCAAGAGGCCAACCTCTTCCTCCCCCAAAAGAGGGGGGTCCCTCCTTCCCACGGGAGACCCCAACTGTGGCAGAAACAGAACGTGTGCGCTCGGCTTTGTTTAGAAACAGTCAGAACCGAGATCCGCACCATCTCTGCCCGCGGAGGAGCGAGGCCGCCAACGCAGGCCGCCCACGGCTCGGGGCTGGGGCAGGCGCGGGGCTGGCGTTTCCTTCTCTGTCTGGCTTTGGTAACAGAGCTGAGGGGGGGTGATTTGGGGGGCTCCTCCTTCGGGGGGTGTTTACAGAATCTCCGCGTCTCCCCGATCTGCCACGGACAGCTCGCACCAAGCCAGCCGCAGCTTCCATTTCCGCTAAGACCCACCCACCCCAGAGCCCTTCAAACCCCGCCCGCCGCCCCCAACCCCGAGCTGGAAGGCACCCAGGGGGCCAGGAGCAGCGTGCTCGGCGGTAAGCTGAGCCGGCCGACCCAGCAGCCCGTCCACAGGGTCCTGGGCTGACCCCGCGATGAACCGGTCTGCTCTGGGCCAGGGCCTGCCTGCAGCCTGCGCCAGCGCCTGGGACCAGCTTCACGCAGTATCCCCGCCAGCCTGACCCCAGAGCTCCAGAAGCGCCTCCTCCACGGAGCTCGCCCACGGCCAGAGCCCGGCTGTGCCAGCCCAGTGCTCAGAAGCTGCCGAGACTCCGGCAGGAAGGTCTCCTGGGGTGCCCGGGCCAGTCCCGGCCACAGCAGCCGCCCCCGCTCACCGCCTCGCCCGCCCTGCAGGCTGCCCGTGCTCCAGGCCTGCCCACTCTCCAGCCCCAGCCCTGGGAACCGGGTCACTTCCAGGAACACACCAGCTCCCTCGCCTCCAGGCTTGGACACGCAGTTCCTGGGCCAGAAACTCCCACTAAGCATCTCCAACCCAGTTTAAACACCTCCTCCAGGAAGCCCTCCTGACCCCCCAGCCAGGACACAGGCCTCTTCTACTACACACCCCCTGTGAGCACTCGCCACGCTGCAGGTGCCCCCAGCCTGCCCGTCTGAGGCTGCCAAGCTCCGGGGACCCTGAGGGGAGGAGCCACAACTGGCTCATCGGGCATCCCTGGGGCCGGGCACACAGCAGGTGCCAAAGGCTTACTAAGTGGATGGACAGGGTTGGGGGAGGAGAGCTGGGGTTCACCAGAGTCCTCAAAAACCAGCCGAGCAAGCACCAGATTTCAAAGAGACCCAAGGCACGAGCAAGCTGTGCAACCACAAGCAGGTTCAACAACCTCTCTGAGCCTGTACTTCCTCTTCTGCAAAGAGATGTCACAGACGGAGGAAGTGGCTGGGAGGTGGTGGGGAAGCGGCCACGAAGCTGGCCTTTCCGCATCTGTGCCCACAGGTGATGCACAGGGTGGGGAGGTGTACCTGGCCCCCCGCCAGCAGGCCGGGGTTTGATTCCTGGCCGCATGACTCACGGGGGGCGGGGCCACGGGCATCTGACTCAACCCCACTAGGCCTACGTGTCCTCGTCCTCAGAAGGGGACAGGGCCTCGGTCTCGGCTCCCTTCCCATGTCATAGAGTGCTTGCTAGTGGGACGCCTACGCCCCCACGGCCCTCGGCACTAGGGACAGGCAGGTGAACCGGGCCGGCCCTGCCCAGGGACATCCCATCCAGTCAGAGAGATAGACCGACAGTCTTTTCCAGGAGCCCAAAGGGCCCCATCACTGATGCAGAAGCAGAAGGCGGAGCGGGAGGGGGAGGGCGCACTCTGTCCAGGTGCAGATATCAAGGAGGGCTTCCTGTAGGAGGCACCACTCCCCTCCCTCCAGCTACAACACGGTAGACTCCTACATTCCCCAAACCACATCTGGACTCTCTATACACAGCTGGAGAACCAACAGGTCAGGCCTATATACACGCCCACCATGAGGTCAGCCACCCTGGCCACTGCCCCCGGGAGGGTAGAGGCAGATGAAGGGGACCCCTGACAGCAGGAGGCATGGAGACTGGGGTCCAGCCACCACCTGGCCAAGGACCACGGTAAACAACGCTGTCTGGGCTGAGTGTCCTCACCTGGAAAAGGGGCTGTCAGGGCTGCCCTCGGACATACATGGCGGAAGCTGAGCACCGTGCCCTGCGCACAGTAGGCGTGCCGCTGCTGCAGCCGGCAGGCTACCGCCACCACTCCTGGTGCGCTTTGGGGTCATTGCC
>JAWPEG010064499.1:1864496-1889263 GCA_035771395.1 Myotis vivesi
CCCCCCCCCCCCCCCCCCCCCCCCCCCCCCCCCCCCCCCCCCCCCCCCGAGGCCCAGCAGCGATTCCAGAGAGCAGGGGGCTGCCCCCCAAACTTGGCTGTGTGGCCCTGGGAGCCGGCAGCCGCCTCAGAGCTCGGCTTCCTGGGAGCAGGGGCCACGAAGCTTTCCCCAAACTGCGGACTTCGGGGCAGGGCGAGCCGGAGGAGCCGGGAGGAATTCCCCGCGCAGCTGAGATTGTGCAACGGGCCAGCCCCTGCCTGCCTCGAGGTGCACAGGACCCGCCTGCCAGGTGGGAGAGCCCGGGGGGCGCGGGCCAGGCTCTGGGCTCCCAGCCTCTCCGGGGACAGCCGCTACCCTCACCCTCCTCTCGGGGTCCGCTGCCCCCTGACCTGGGCTGCGCCCCTCCTGCCTCCGCATCCCCCTGGAAAGGTGGAGTCCCAGCGAGAGAACAAGGACCAACGCTGACGAGCAGCGGCCCGGGGTGCCTGCCCCTCCGGCTCTCAAAGGGCAGATCAAGAAACAGCTGGGGTGGGGGTGCTGCCCAGCCTGGCCCAGTGAGGTGGGCTGGGTTTGCCATCTACATTGAGTTAACAGGGCTCCCTGCCCCTCCTGGTGGGACGAGGCCCTGGCCCAGTGGGTGCTACTCAGCGCAGACCCCGGGACCTGGGCCTGCATTTCTCCAGGTGCAGACGGAACCCAGAACTCAGGGCACAAGAGGCAGGGATACAGGCTCAACAGCAGGGGGCCTCCCCAGCACCCCCTCCTCACACCCTGGGGTGCCCGAGGCTGGGCAGGCAGAGGGGAGCCGGCAGAGGAGGGCTGGGCATGCCTGGCCCCAGCCCCGCCCTGAACCCCAAAGGCCCAGCTGGGCAGAGGAGGGGGGTGAAAGGAAGCACCCACCTCCTGCATCGCGGGTTCTGAGCAGAAGAGCCAGTTTCTGGGGGTCCGTCTGGTCCGAACACCCTAGAACTCAGGGCAGGCTCCCCAACTCCCAACCGAGACTTGCTAGCGGCCTCTCGGCCAGTGTCACGGTCCTGGCAGGCCGGTGGGTGGAAGGTCTGGGGGACGGCGCCTGAGGGGTAGCGAGGGCCGGGCACGCGGGAGGGCGGTCCACTCAGAGCTGAGACCTTCAGCAACAAGCTCCTGAAGGTGGAAGTCTCGGGAACGACACTCGCGGACGGGAGTGGAGCCGTGGGAGGCCGCCCCGTCCCCAGGCTGTGGACCCCACTGGCCCCGCACCAGGAGGCCCAAAGCTCCCGGACGATGCTGGGGACGGCCGGGGGAGGAGCGCTGATCGGTCAGCACACAGCACAGCCCAGGGGACTGCCCCTCCCGCCTGTCGGACCCGCAGCCTTCTCACGCCGCTTTCCAGGAGGGGCGCGGCCGACTCGGACCCGGGGCCTGTGCGGCTGAAGGTTCTGCAGCAGTGACGACGGACAGACAACCCCCCACGCAGCTCCAGGAGGAAGAGCGCCACCAGACTGGCTGCGGAGTCCGCACCCAGGATGGACCGCACACACCTCGGCCCCCGTCCTCCCCGCAGACATCACCAACCCATCCCAGCGCCCTCGCCGGGAGGCCCCAAGCACCTCACTGCCCAGCCCAGGCAGCCACGGCCGGGCCATGAGAACAGCACACGGACTGGGACAGGCCTCTGCTTTCCCAGGCTTGGACCCAACGGGTGTCTTATGGAAGCAAGAGCGGCTACGGTCTGAGTCCGCCCCCTTTGTCCAGGGGCCCTGGACCCCGCTCTCTGAAGCAGCTCCCCTCGGTCACCCCAACCCCATTCCCCCCAGCAGCTCCGACACCGCCCCGGCTCGCTGGCTCAGCCTCGGAACGGGGGTGGGGGTGGGGGGTGTGGAGCGGTCCCTGTGCCCTGCCGGCGCCCCCAGCAAGAGGGCAGGCATCTCGGGTCACGGCTGCTGGCTTCCCCAACAGGTGCACCCCGCCCCAGGGCGAACCCCGTCCCCCCGCACCAGGAGGCTTCCGAGAGGGCGCCCTCCTTGCCCGGCCTGGCATCGCCGAGCAGGGCTCCCTCCCGCTCACCTGGGGAGGGAAGGTGCGTTCAGGAGGGGCAGGTCCCGCTGGGTCCGGGGACGCTCGGCTCTGAGCAGCTCAGAGGAAAGTCTGGGAGCAGGTGAGTGTCCGAGCAAGGACTGCCTGCGGCCAGGCCGCGTGGGAGCCAGCCCAGCTCGCAGCATGCGGTGGACACGCACCCGCATGTGCACACACACAGCCACACGTGGCACACGAAGCCCAGGCCCCCCGGGACGCCGCCCCGCCTCCCCCACACAGGGCCCAGGCCCCTCACAGCCGCTGGCCGGGCCGTCAGAGGCCCCCCTCTGGGATGTTTACGATCAAGGCTCCAGCAGCCCTTTAAACCCACTTAAGAAAATAAACACGCCTCCTCGCCAGCAGGCCAGCAGGCCGGCTGCTCCCGCGTGGGCTCTCGCTTCCTCAGGCCTCAGGCCTCCGGCCAAGGGCCTGCCCCTCCCAGCTGCCCTGGCAGCCCAGCCCTCTCCTCCCTGTACCCCAATCGGTGGGCACTGAGAGAAACCCGGGCTGCTCGCCCTCCCAGCCCACAGCCCAGAGGCCCAGCCCAGACAACATGGCTGGAACCCCTGGCCCAACAAGCAAAGCGGCAGAGGCCAACCCTCTGCCTTGCCCAGTGGGCACCAATGCCCACTCAGAAGGTGCCAAGCCCCCGCAGGGAGCGAGGGCAGGGAGAACCCAAGCGAGGACTCAGAGGGTCCTCAGGAGCCAACTGCCCCGAACGCTTCAGCGCCTCAGCTCCCACGGCCCCTGGGTGAGGCCGGCTGAGCCATCCATGCCCCCAAAGCCAGCGGGCACCCTTGCTCTCCCAGCTGCCCCTTCCCCTCCCCGACAGTGTGCGCCTGGACGTGAGGGCGGTCGCAGAGCCGCTCCCCGCACCGTCACTGCACACGGCCCCTCCGTCAACCCCCCGGCACCCGCAGGCCACGACTCTGCTCCCCTGGGGAAACTGACGCCCCAAGTCCGGCCAGCATGTCGGGGAGGGAAGGACGTGGCCAACGCTGTCGGCAGCAGGGGAGCAGCTCTGACCCCACCAAAGGAAAACAGGGCCAGCAGGAGAGCGGCTGGCGGCTGGTGGTCCGCACACTTCGCTCGCGGCCTCGGCCACTTCTGCCCGCTGCTGGGCAGGGGTGAGGCGGGGAGGACCAGGACCGTGCCGCCTGTCTGGGGTCTAGAGGGAGGACCCTGCACCTCCCGGTGCCCAAGGAGCCCCAGGGACCCTGATGCAACCCTTCAGATCCCGCGGGCCCAGTGAGCAGCCATCAGACCTGGTGGGTTTGGCCCGGCCTGGCCCGGCGCACCCTCCCGGGGGCGGCACTGGCCACCCAGGGTGTCAGCTCAGCGGCCCCTCTCGCCTCGCCAGGCCCCTGCCACACACCTGGGCAGCCCCAGAGCCCACAGCTGCGTGGACCAGGCCCTGCCCCTCCACCTGGATCAGAACCCCGTCCTGGCTGCACCCAAGCCCTGCTCACCCCTCACCGGTCGCTCTTGGGGCCCTCGCTCCCTCCTGGGGGGCAGCGGGGACCCGCTCCCCATGCCTCGGGCTGCTGCACACGTGGCAGCTCTCCTGACCACCAGGAAGCAGACGGCCGGCACCAGCACTCCCTGTCCGACACACGCACACTGGCACATGCAGACAGACCCCCACAGCCCCACACACAGAGACCAGGACGACCCCAGCCATGCCAGCCCCATGCCCACACCCACGCCCGGCAGAGCCTCCTCAGATCTCTCCGCAGCCCGGTGCCCGCTCTGCCAAGCCCTGCGCGCTGTGCCATCTGAGGGTAAAGACTCATTGGCAGCGAGATGGCTGATTGCGGCTCGGCCTGAATTAAAGAGCCGGCAGAACCCCGGCTTCAACAGCGCGTCACGTTCTGACTGACAGACCCCATCATCGAGAGAAAGACCCAAACATGCCCAGCACGGGGCCACGCCCCCTCCGCCCTCCGCCCTCCACCTCCACCCTCCGCCCACCGGAGCAGGGATGGCTCAGCTTCAACACCTAATCCGCTGATGAAATATTCAGGGGCTGGGAGGGATCGCCTTTCTCTGGTGCAGGTCCCGCCGCTCCGGGGCTCCCGAGCTGGGGACACCGCCTGGGGGGTGGGGTCACGGTGTCCCCGGCCACCCCACAGCCAGCACCCTGCCCGTCCCCTCCCCTGCACGGACAGGTCACGCCCCCCGCCTGTGGTGGGTAATTCCCTGGAGGGAACGCCCTCTCGGGCCGCCTGGCCCCAGCCCTGCCGTGTCTGCGCCTCCATCGCCAACCCCGTCCCCCGCACTGGAGTCTCCCAGCTCCTGACGCCCATGTCAGACGTTCACGCCTCACGCTGCCACGCTTCTCACAAAGGCCGCGTCGGCTGCCCCCATTCCACAGGAGGGGACACTGAGGCCGGAGAGAGGAGGCCAGTCCTCCCTGTGGGCCCACCCACAGCGCAGGGGCCTGCCAGGCTGACCGTCCCCGTGAGCAGCCCCTGGTGCAGGCAGGAGACTCCCGTCAGGAGCCGAAAGGCCGGCGTGGAGCGCAGCCACCACTGCAGCCCGGCAGGCGCGATGGCAGGAAGGCCCCTAGGCAGGTGAGCGAAGGCGGAGGGCACGGCTGCCAACCTGGCACACTCCTTCCTGCGCTGCAGCCAGGTGCCCACCCACAAGGAAGGTAAACGAAACAGTGGGCCTCAGCCCCCCACACACACGTGCACACAGAGTATGAGCCCCCGTGGTCCTGCACCATCAGCCGTGAGGCGAGGACAGGCACCCCCTTCGTGGATGAGAAGACAGAGGTGCAGAGGGGCCCCAGCGTGCAGGGCCCGACGGCTCTAAGGCCAGAGCACCCTCCGCTCCGACCCAAGGCCGCTGAGGTCCGCCCCCCGCACCGGCATCTCCCTCGCGGCCCCGCGCATCCTGCCATACGAGCCTGACACTGACCAGCTGCCCAGCCGCCCGACAGGCCGTTCAATCAAAGCCCACAAGCCCGCGGGGCAGCTGTGCCCGCCCGCCATCTGCTGGGCCCGCTCTCCGACCCCGGGCCTGTGTGCTCTGGACAGCCGCGTCCAGCACCTGGGGCGGGGCCGGCGGTGCCAGGGTCTCGGGCAGGGGGGGGACCCGGCGGGAGGAGAGGTCCGTGTCAGAGCGGAAGGACGGTGGGTGCTGGGCGTCCCTCCGTCACAGAAGCCTGCCCGGCCGGACCTGCCCATCCTGAGCCAGCCACGCACGCCTGCTCTAGGCTGCCTCGCCGAGCGGGTGAGGCCACGGGCATAGAGCTGAAACCGGGCCCACACCATGACACACTCATGCTGACCACAGACCCAAGCCCCACATCTCCCCGAGACCAGGCATCAGCGTCCCCCGGCACAGCCTCCCTGTCCTAACCGCCCACCCAGCTCTGGACTTCCGCCCACCCTGCCCCCACAGTGCCACCCCCCGGGCCAGACCTCAGGGTCACCCCGAGCCCCACGCCAGGCCTGTCGGCACCAACCCACCCGCTCTCCCCTTCCTGGCCACCACCTCCCTGGGCCTCAGGACCCCACCCCACACCGGGGCCCATTCTCTCCAGCGGCCGGGGCGCCCAGACCCCACGCCCTCCGCCCTGGCTCCTCACTGCTGTCAGGACAGGCCGCGATCCCGTGGCGCCCCACAGGGCTCCAGTCTGTCCTCACTGCCAGACCCAGCACCGGCCTCTGCACAGACCTGGGCCGAGCTTGCTCCTGCCACAGGACCTTGGCACATGCCACTCAGCCACAGCTTTTTTCCTCCACGTCTCTGCCCGGCTGCCCCTCCTCATCCCGCAACCTCAGCTCGAAGGTCGCCCCATACCTGGGACGTGTCCATCGTCACAGGCCCCAGGCGCCCGCCATGCCTGGATCGGGTGTGGGGGGTCAGAAGGTGCCGGCTCGGACCGGACAGGCCACGGAAGGCTCTTTCGGGGCCCCCTCCTCGGTGGATGCCCCAGCGCTCAGCTCCGCATCCCTGGACCGGGGACAGTGTCTGCTTCCCCCCCTCCCACCCCGCTGCCTGGCCGCCTGGCCGAGCTCGCACCAGCGCCTCCGGGGCGTGGAGACAAAGGCAGGCTGACCACAGGAGCCCACAATTCATCTCGGTCAACACCGTGGCGGCGTGGGTCATCCTCCGCCCTGCGATTTACATTTTTATTAAATCACACGGGAAATTAGAAACATTGTTCCTTCCCTCGGCCTTTAACTCCTTCTCTGCCTGGTGACAGGGCCGCCCCATGCCCTCAGTCCCAGGGTGATGCCCAGGCTCCTCCCACATCCACCTGCCTGTCACCCCCTCAGTGACCCCCTAGGGTCCACCCGACAACCCAGGTCCCCCACCCACCGCCTGGGTCTGGCCAGGTGCGCAGCAGGAGGCAGGGCCTCCCCAAACCTTCCCCGTGGCCTGGGTCAGGGCCAGCTCCTCAGGCCCGTCACCCGTCCAGAAAGTGGGAAGAGTCGGGAGCTGGGGGGCTCAGCGAGGCCCCAGCTGTCACTCCTCCACCCACCCCCGTCCCGACCAGCCTCCCCGAGCACCTGAGGGCCATGTGTGCTCTGGGTGGGCCATGCTGACGGGGACGGGGAGCACGGGGCCACGGGGCAGGCCCTGCAGGCTCCCCGGCACCCGCGTTCCGGAGCACGTGCCCCGTCAGGGCGGACGCGAGCCCCACCAACAAACCGCTCGCAGGATGTGCGGCGCCTCAGAAGGAAGCGAGCAGGCGGAGGTGGCCGTGCATGACGGGAGGGGCAAGGCCACAACACCCAAGTGAGACCGGAAGGAACAGGGCAGCAGCCACGGGGTCATGCGGGCAGCGCATGCTGGGAGGGAAGGCACGTGCGCAGGACCGGAGAAGGGAAGAGCTGGGAACATTCTAGCAACAGGAAGCCGAGCAGAGCAGCTGGTGCCCACGGGCCGGGACGAGTGCCAGGGCCAGGGCTGGGCCTTCACCCCAAGGCCCGTGGAGCGTGGGAGCCACCTAAGAAAGGACAGCACGATCGGGGTCCAGCGTTTAGAACAAGCGAGTGCTGTAGGGGGCCCTGCGGTCCCTGACAGTACATGGCTCCGGCTGTCACCCCCTCCATGTGCCCTGACCATAGGAGCTGCCTCCCCTACTCCCAACACAGCCTCTATAGGAAAGGGGGGGGGCGGGGGGGAGACGCCATCAGATGCATGAGGCCCTAGGCCGAGGGGTGGGAGAGATCCTCCCCAGTGGGAGCAACAAGGAGGGCTTCCCGGAGGAGGGGGCGAGGGGCTCCGGAGCGCTGCCGCTGTCCCACCATGCGGTGCCCGCTTGTGCTTATCTGCTGACCCAGATTTAGTCATGAATGAACCGGGCGAGAGCCGAGACTAATTACTTTTCACTCTCCCCGTCATGCATTATGCATTGATGGGGGGTTGTGGGGGCCGGGGAGGAGCCTTTTGTAGCTCGATGCTTCACAAACACGTTAAGGGATCGAGCAGGCAGCTGAAGGTGGCAGGCGCTGGTGGCGCTGTGGGTGGGGGACACTCGGCCACTATCAGACGCTGAATGGAAACAACCAGTGGGAAAGGCCAGGCCAGGACGGCAGTGTCAGAGGGACAGGCCTCCACCAGACCGACGCCCGGCATCGCGGGGTCCCTGCTTGTCAAAGGCCATCGAGGCCGGACTTCTCGACCCAGATTCCAAGATTCCAAACCCCTGGCTGGTCAGCCGCCTCCACGCCGGCCCCAGGATGGGCTGGGAGGTCCGAGCGCCTGCCAGGCGCCCCCACTGCTGACCGCCAAGGGGTCCAGAAGCCCCAGGCCGGATTCGACCCAACGTGCAGCCTTCGTCCGGACAGCTCTGCTCCAGGGTGGCCCGGCTGGCGGCACACACATCAGCTCCCTCACCCCCAGGGCCGGGGGAAGACAGGCCCTTCCCAGGACCCCAGGCCCTCACTGCCAACCTCAGGGCACACCCCTGTCCCTGCCCTCTGCCGCCCATGGTCTGGGCAGAGAGAGGCCACACAGCACGCTGGACGGGGCAGCTGAGCCTGAGAGGCCGGAGGGCCACCTCCCACCCCCGTTCAAGCAGGTCCATCAACATGCCCCACGGAGGCCGACCCCGACTCTCTGGCAGGCACCTTGGCCCAGGCCAGCGGGCCGCCCGGCCCAGAGCCCCAGGAGGAGGTCCAGCTGGGTGGTGGTCAGTGCTCCCATCCCTGCAACCCCACATCCGCTGGACTGTCGGGCCCAGCACCGATGCTAACAAAGACCGAGTCCCTCCCATCAACACCGCCAGGGAAATCGGTGGCGGGGATCGAACCCAGGAGGGCTTCCTGGAAGAGGATGCTTACACACGGACACCTGACAGAACAAGAAGCTGATGGACGGAAGGACGGCGCGGCAGGACCCAGAGGCAGGAGGACTGCGGGGCGACCGGTGTGGCAGCAAGAGGGGCGCAGGCCCGGGGAGCAGTGAGAACTGCCTCCAGTGGGCACTGGGGAGCCACGGAGGGTGGTGCACAGGGGAGAGACAGCGGGCCCAGGAAGAGGGGGCGCAGTGTGCCCAGGAGCCAGGGCCCCAAGCTCCTGCCAGGAACCCAGAGGCGGGAACCGAGAGCTCCACTTCCCACCTCCTTCACGAGAAAAATCTGGGCCACGCGGCAGGTGCCCCAGCTGGGACTTCTGTCGAGAAACCTCCGGTTTCCCCTCCCTGCGGCTGCTGAGTCAGGAGCAAGGGGGGGGGGGGGGGGGGCTAATCTCAGCCCCTTCCTGCCGCACAGGCCCCGCCAGGCACAGGCCCCGCCAGGCACAGGCCCCGCCAGGCTCGCTGGTCCCAGGTCCCGCCGAGCGCCCTGCACACCAGGTGGGACCCGAGCTGGGTGTGCCAGCTCCCTCCATGCCCAGCGCCCCCTCCCCAGGACCCAATGCCACCAAATGCATCCTCACCCTTCAGCGCCAGAAGGGTCCCTTGGGGGCTAGGGAAACACAGGTCCAGGCCGGGACAGGGGGCCTTGGACGTGCTTGGCCGCATCCCCTCCGGGGCTGGAGCAGATGTGGGATGGGACACGCTGAGGGCAGAGAAGCAGGCTCTCGGCTTCAAGGGGGCGGACACCCTGGAATCGGCCGCAGGGACAAGAGGGGACCGGGCCGGCACAGGGAGCCAAGGCTCATGGTGGGGACACAGGGCACAGCCCCCAAGACCTCGCGGGGCTCCGTGCGACCGGTGGGCCCCCTGGAGACGGCCAAGGCTGGGGGGAGGGCCGCTAGACCCACCCCCCTGGGCCATGGGCCCACGCAGGGCAGGCAGGAGGGCGCCAGGACGTCCCCTGCGCTCCCCACCCCCGCCCCCGTGCTGGGAGGAAGCGCTCTTTCCCACAGTTTCGAAAGATCCTCTCTGCTCGAGGGAAGAAGGCGAAGCCAGAATCACACCATCCTGCGCTCGCCCGGGTCGGGAGGCAGGTCGCTGAGGACCAGGGGTGCGCCCCGGAGTCCACCCACCAGGGGCCAGGCTCCTGGACACGGGCCCTCCCTGGGAATCTAAGCGGGCAGGGCTGGTGGCGTGGGGACAGCACAGGGACGTCACCGCGGAGCCTGTGTCAAAGCCGCACCTGACAGAGGTGTCGCTTCCCAGGCTGGGACACGCTGACCAGCTGCCCCGGAAACGCCCTCCCGGGGGCACTTCCTCCCAGGGGAGCGGGAGCAGGGCCAGGACGCTCGCCTCCTCCCGGGTCCTGGGCCCTGAGCGCTCCGCACAGGCCAGGCGCCACAGACACCGGAGCCTCTCCCCGCCCACCGAGGAGGACACGGAGGGTCAGAAGGGCCCCCAGCCACGGCTCCTCCTGCTCTGAGTCCCCCACCTGCCAAGGGCTACGTGAGGGCCTGACCCGGGCACGGGCTGCGCCCCAGCTCGCACGGCCACCCGTCCAGAGCTGGGTCCCAGGTTCCGAGGAGAAACCCTCTGCGGGGAGTGACAGGGAGGCTCTGGCCGCCAGGTGCCCTCTGCCCGTGCCACCTCCCGAGGGCGGGGCAGGTGGAAATCCCAGTCCCTGGGGCCTCTCCAAGGGGGAGGTGCCCACCCCACCCGCCTCGCCATGGGATTCGGTTTCCTAGCCTCTAATCAAGGGATTACCGACAATCCCGGCACCACACGTGCCGCACGCCGGGGCCTCTGTGACCTCGCCGCCCACATGGCTCACGCCGGGACCAAAGGGCCTCCCTCACCCTCGGGGCCTGAGCCGGCGGGCAGGTGCCCCTCAGCGCTCCTCTCACCCCTCAGGCCAGGCCCCCAGCCTGCCCGACGGCCTGGGCACAACAACGCCAGCCGTGGAGGCCAGCCTGGAACCCTGTGGGAAGCACACTAGCACCTGGGCTGGCAGAGGTGCCCGGCACCAGGGGGGCCCCGCAGCGCCGAGTCCAAGCCCCTCCGCACTGAGGGCCTGGGTGGCAGCTCGACACAGTGCCCCAGGCTGGAGTTCTGGGCCCAGCCACCTCCGGGACTTGGCAGCGGTGCCCACTCTGTGCCTGGGGAGCACAGGGAAGGGGTGTGGCACTGCCGCCCCACACCCACAGGCTGTGTGGTCCCAGGACGTGCTGGGCCTCGCTGCGCCCCGTCCTCACCCACACAGGGAGTGCAGCGGGCTTGGCGCAGGCTGGCACCCCACTCCAGCCTGGGCACCGCCATGGGCCCCGCACTTTCCCCAGCTGACCTCACAGCTCAGGCCCCGTCCACCACATGCCAGTACAAGGCCCACCGGTGCCCACGCAGGCAGGCGAGGATCCCCTCACCCATGGCAGGGCCACACGCCCAGGGGAGACGCCCCTCCAGCTGAGGTCTTCGCATCCCCCCAGCCAGCAGCACCCGCCCCAGGAAGACCCAGCCGGCCAGACATGCCAACCACCCCCCGGGACACTCTCACTGACCCCACAGCATGGCCTCCATGGCCAGACCAGGACCCACGGTGGGCCCGGTTCCAAAAAGGTCGGGCCAGCCCTGCCCTCACCACACCCTGCTCAGCCATGTCTGAGACGGGAACACCGAGTATTTATCTACCTGCACGTCTCCGGCCCACCCCACCCAGCGCATACACCCACACCGGTCCCCCTTTCTCCTCTGTCACAGCCACCCCAAACCTAAACCCCCAGCCGAGAACCAGGGAAGGAGTGTGAGGAAACAGTCATGCACCAGGGTGCACCCATTGCCACCACCAGCTCCCCCGGTCTGGTCCCAGGGGAGGAGAAAGGGCTGCCCCACAGAACCACCGAGGGAGGGAGGGAGCTCCCCGTCACCAGGTGTATGCAAGCCAAGCTGCCGGGTCCTCCCCCACCCGGGTCACACACACACTCGCCTTCTCCAAGGCCCAGGGCCAGGCCAGGAAGCCTGGTGGAGACTGGAGGGCGGGGGCCTATCTAACCCACTGTTACTAAAAAGAGCCAAGACGGAAGTAAAAATAGGAAATAAAAATAAGACTGCTGCAGCCACCCTGGTTGTTTGTGTAGGAAACAAGGCATCTCCCGGCCCCACAGGGCAGGCTCAGCTCCAGCCCCTCCTGGACGACGCGTGTCCCCACCACCACCACGCCCCCAACCTCTAGCTGCCACCAGGCCTTCAACTCACACCCAGGGCCCGGGGCAGGAAGCGCAAAGAGGAATCCGAGAACCAGGTTCGAATCCCCGTGGTGCAATCAGCAACCGGGAGGCCTCGGGCGGGGAGCTGCGCTGAGCCCCCTCCCTGTGCGTGGGCTCCGTCCTCAGTGACGGTGCAGACCCACCTCCTGGCACCACCAGCCTGCCACGGGCCTGCACATACCTCTCTGCCAGGTGCCCCTCCAGTAGCCTCCCGCCCCGCAGGCTCGCTCACTCGCCCCAGGTGGGCCGTCAGCAGAGTGAGAGGAGCCTGCTCACCCCCGCTCGCCGGGCAGCTCAGACCTCGATTTCCTCGTCTACACAATCACAGGAAGCCTCCTTCCCATCCTTTCCTGCTGGGCCTTCCAGGGCTGGCACTGGGCTCGCTCGCGCTAAAGTGTGCATGACTGACGCTGGCTCCGGCTCCAGCTCTGAAGGTGCAGAGCTCCACAGAAGAAAGACATCTCATCCTGGAGCTGAGACGCCCAGCCCCAGGGCAAGGGAGGACCAGTGGGGCCAGGGCATAGCTCACTCAGGCGCGCTCGCTCTCTCTCGCTCTCTCTCTCGCTCTGGCTCTGGCTCTGGACCTCGGCCACAGGAGTGGCCCTGCCTGGTCCCTCACTGACATGGTTCTGACTCAGAGTCCCCCAGGAGGTTCTGGGGAGCACAGACCCTCAGAGCTGGCCAGAGAGCCGAGGTGGGTGTTTCCAAGGGCGGGAGCGTAAGGTAAGAGGACAGGCCTGGCTCCTTGGCCTCTGGGTCCTGGGGACCAAGCCCAAGGTCAGGAGCCCCAGCAGCCCACCCAGCGCGGGCACACGGGCCATGATCCAGATCCCGGCTCGGAGTCCCAGGTCCGGCCAGCGTCAGCCGACCAGCACCAAGTACAGGGTCAGCCAGCCAGGTGGTGACAACATCCTCTCCCTGTTCTCCGAACGGGGGAGGGCCAGCCACCGAGAGGGCGCAGGGGAGGCAGGGAGGGAGCCAGGCCGTCCCCAGCGCCCGACAGGGATCTCCTCGCCCTGGCGTCCCCTAGACACCCAGGTCTGCAGGAGGCCTGCCTGCTCCTTGGCTGTGACCTGCCAGCCCTGCCCCTCCCTCAGGGCTGGGCGGGCAGAGGTGGGCACAGTGCAGGGCTGGAGCGGGGGCACTGGCTGCCCCTCAGGTAACAGGCTCCACAGCGTATCACCCATCCAGGGCCCACAGGGCTGAGAGCCACCCGCCCCGACGCCACCAGCGGGTCACCAGTGGCCCTGCTGCCCGTGCAGGAGACACAATAGTGTCCACAGCAGATGAGCCCGGCCGTGGGCTCGGCAGGGAGGCCGCCCTCAACAGCTCCCATGCAGCTGGGCCGAGGCCGCGGGGAGCGCCTCTCCCACCAACACGGCCAGCAGCGCGCGGGGCTGTGACCCGCCCGTGACCCTGCGACTGCGAGGGGCAGCACCAGCCGGTCAGCGGGACCAGGACGCCACCCGGGCTGGCCGGGCCAGGACACGCCCCAACACCAGGAGGCCCTCGGCGCACCACGCGTACTCCTTTTATAAATGCCGCCACGCCAGCCGTGGGAGCCAGAGATAAGGCGGCAGGGATCGCGTGCCCAGAGCTGGCCAGTCCCAGGCCAGGCTGCGCCCACACAGGAACCCACCCTTCCCGCCAAGGACGGAGCCCAGACGAAGCCGCAGCGGGGCCCGGAGGGGTGCTGCCCACAGCGCCGGTGCCAGGCCCTGCTCTCACCGAGTAGAAGTCTCCTGGAACCCCCGGCGCTGGGCTGGCGGGAGCCCCCCTCGCAGACCTGGCACTGGAGGGGGCACCCCGACCAGGCTGATCAGCCCAGCTGCCGGGTCCCCATGACAAGGGCCCAGGATGGGCCTCCCCTTCCCGAGTGTCCAAGCCGGCCTCCTGGAGGGGCACACGGGTGCGGGCGCGGGGCAGTCCCCAGCCCCGTCATCTCGGACACGGCCACCCCGCCATGGCTCCCGCCACACTCACTTCCAACAGATCATCCGAGGGCACAGACCCTGGGCTGGGGGCCGAGAGCATCCCACACCGCACGGGAGACAAGGACCCCCTCCCCAGGGCAAGGCCGGGGGTGCCCCATGCGGCCGCTGGCTGCTGCTCGGCGGGCACAGACCCCCCCAGGACGCGGGCACAGACTCCCAGCAGCGGGAGCAAGGCCGGCGGCCCCACCACCAAGACCCTGAGAAGTGCAGGGGAAGCCAGGGTGGGGGTCCTGCCTCCCCAGACGGCCTGGAAGGGGCCCCCTCACGGGGGTCCGCACCGGCCGCCGCCCCAGCTCCCTGGGGTCGCCAGGCTTTCCCGCCACCCGGGGCACGTTACATCCCAGCCAGGTCCCTCCCCCGAATGCTGGCCCCACTCTGGCTGCCCATACGACCTCTTCCGGGGCCAGAGCGTACCCACACCCAAGTCCTGACCGCCCTAGACCCGCTCGCTACCATTTGCCTCATATGGTAAAAGGGGCGCAGTCTTCCCAGGCGCTCAGGCCAAAGGCCCCGGGGCCCCTCCCACTGCCACCCTCCAGCCCCTACTTCTCACAGAGCAGCAGAGCCTCCTCCCCAGCCCAGGCCACGCTGTCCTCCCAGCCCTGGACCCTCCAGCAGCTGACCCCCACCCCCCAGCCCCGGAGCCAGAGGTTTGTACCTTCTCCTCACTCTCCTTTCTTCCCTGGCTCCACCCCACTGCACAGACAGCCTCATGGAGCTCTGCCCAGAGGCCTCTGGCACCACACGCAGCTCCCGGGAGAACTCCTATGCGTCCTTCAAGACCCAACTCAGAAAGCCCAAGCCCCTGAACACAGGGCATGCAGAAGTCACTCCTTCACCACGTCCCTCACGCCATCTCCTCCCAGAAGGTGTAGAGACCGGGGCAGAAATGACATCACACGGTCACGCTCAGCTCCATACTCACTCCGGGAGGTCTGCCCTGACATGTTACCAGCCCACTTTGCAGACAGGAAAGCTGAGGCCCAGCAGAGTTTTAAAAAGTTGACCCAAGGTGACGCACTGTCTTGACCCCAAGCACCGCTCACCCCTTGGGGGCCTGGGCCTCACTCAACTCTGCCTCCCCAGCGGCCAGCAGGAGCCAGACATCTGTGGACAGACAGCTCGTCAGAGGGAGGGAGGGAGGGATCGACAGTGAGCAGATAGGTGAGATGGATGGATGGATGGATGGACGGACAGACGACGGCTAGCAGAGAGGAGGTGTGCCCTGACATTTCAGCCAAGCCTTGACTCCCCCACCCACCACCCAACAGTGTGCGCCTCGCAGCAGAGGAAGGAAACCAGGTCATTCAGGAAGGGAACAGTCGCTTACGGCTGAGGGCAGTGAGTCCCCTCCGGGGCCTGCCCAGCAGCGAGTGGCAGGGGCGGGTGGCAGGGGCAGGTGGCAGGGGCGGGTGGCAGGTGCGGGTGGCAGGGGCGTCTAAAGCAAGCAGGGCCGAGGGTGGACAGGAACACACACAATCACAGCCCCGAATGCAGGCTCCCTGAGGGCTCCCACGACCCCAGCATCGAGCACTGGCCCAGGGTCCCCTAGGGCAGGTCCCAGCCCAGCGTCCCAGGAATCGGCACCAGCTACGCATGCAGCAGGACTGCCCGCCCCTGAAAGCTGGGCCAGACCCCAAGCAAGGGATAGGCTCACCCCCACGGCGTTTCTGAAACGGAGGCTCAGGGGGGGTCTGCAGGGAACGTGAATTCACTCAACAAACACGTCATGGGGCTGGCGCAGCGCCTGGCGCTATGGGTTTGGCAAACGAGACCTCGGGGCCAACCCCATCCGTGAGCAGGGGCTGAGGTCCCGGGCCCTCACCCATGAGCAGGGCCACCCGGGTCCTGATGCAGCAAGGCCTCCCCCCGCCCCCGACCTCGGCCCAGCATCCCTCCTTGCATGTGCACACGAGGAAACCAGCCAGCAGCCAGGAAGGCACGACGCTCACCAGGCAAACCCTGAGCGTGCGCCCCTCGCCCAGCACCTGGGGCCCCCGCCTCAGAGGGAAGTAGGCTGCTGCCCTGAGCCTGTGCCAGGGAGAGAGAAGCAGAAGATGGAAGGCCCTGCTCTCCTCCCCGCCACCCCTGCCCCCCAGCCGGCCCAGGAAGGCCGCAGCCAGCACTGCCCTGCCTCCAGCGTGGCCCACCTCCCCACGGCTGAGCCCAGAGTGGCCAGGCACCCCGCGCCTAAAGCCCCACCTCCCAGTCCTCCCGACCTTGATCCTGGGCAGAAAGTCCAGGAGCCGGCGGGGCGGGGCGGAGCGCTGCACACCTCCCTGGACTCTGCCCCCCATCAGAGCTGTTTTCCTGGATCCCGGTGGGGAGACGGGGAGCGGCCACCAGACAGACCAGCACACGCAGGAGACTCCTGGGCCAGTGACGCCTGCGGCTGCCCGTGGAGTGGGCGGGGGGCACCGAGGGGTGTGCGGACAGACGGGTGGAGAAGGGGCCTGACAATGGCACTCACCCCAGGCGCCAGGGATCCGAGCCGGGGTCATGCTCTAGGCCAGGACGTTCCAGGGCCCAGAAGGTAGAGAGGACACCAGGCAGCAGGGGACTGACTCAGGGGGCTCCAGTCCCGGCAGGCCCACTCCCAGCCCCACCTCCTCCCACGGTTAATGATTCCCAGACCAGCTGACCACACCCACCCCCCCACCCCCCGCCGCTCACATGGCTCCTCACCAGCACAGGCCTGTAACCCAGCCAGCAAGGGGAGGAGCTTGGCCCTGCAATGGGGTCCTTCTGAAATCCTCCAGGAAGGACCCCGACCCGCGGCCACATGGGCATCCATCCCCTCTCCACACCCTTGGTTGGGGCCAGAACTCCCTGGAAAGGGTCCACCCATTCTCTCTGCCTGATTCCCTTTTGACAGACCATCCAACAAACTCCTATTCATCCCTCAAAACCCATCTACAACATCACCTCCTCCTTGAAGCCTCCTGACTTCCCAGGCACTTTACGAATGAGGCAACTGAGGCCCAGGCAGGTGAAATCTGCTGGCCCCTAACTTGGAGCTGGCAGCCACTCACCACACAGGGCAGCCTCTGTTACCAGCGAATGTTAAACACAAGAAAGCCAGGGAGAAGACTGCGTGGTGCCTGATGTGGCAGGAGAGGCTACGGGGCCACGGGACGCTGAGCAGAGGCCTGGCCTCCACCGGGGGGCGGGGGGGGGGGGGGACATGGGGAGTCAGAGACCAAGGAGAGAGGGGCCTGGGGGTGGCCAACATGATGACCCCACCGCCCCCTGCTCAGCCCAGTAAGTCAGGTTCGCTATTTCCCATCACACGCTGCTCACCCCGCAAGGGTCTCTCCATAACACACTTAGTTCAAACTGGAGCCAGGCCCAGCCGGAGTGACCAGGTGCCCACCCAGCCAACTCAGAGCACGGGGCTCCCTCGCCCCCCAGCCCAGGCCCTGCGCCCTCAACAGAGGTGGGAACAGAGCCATTTCCTGAGGAACTGGCCCCCAACTCTGCCATCCCGACCAGCCACCAGCTCGTGGGAACAAGGCCAAGGTGCCAGGAGGGAAAGGCAGGCGCTCTGGCAGCCAGAGGGCCTGGGGAGACTGAGGCCCAGAGGGAGAAGGGACGTGCCCGCAGCAAGCTGGTCGGAGGGCAGGCTGCACCCCTGCTGGGGAGTGGGTGACCGCCTCCCATGGGAACGGGGCAGGGCCCAGGGCCCAGGGACCTCCCAGCTCAAAGGCACAAACCACTCCCAAAAGCAGCAGCGACAGCCTCAGCCGAGGGTCCCCCAAAGCCACTCTGGAAACTGGGTCCCGGGGGGTCCACGGAGGTACTGACAGCCTCGAGAACACTCCTCGCGGCTTGGCCCCGACTGGCACTGCAGGTCCTCCCGGCAAGGGCACCTGGAGCCCGTCACTCAGCCTGCGAGTGAAGCCCCATCCCCGAAGTGCCTGTGGCCTGTCCTCAGGGAGCCGAACCACTGACCAGCGCCGTCCACGCCCAGGCCCGAAGGCTGGCCTTGCTGGGGCGGGGCCGGACCGTCAGTCGTGGGGTCTCCATTCCCGGACGCCCGTGCTGGCGGCTGCAGGGCTGCCCCGGCCGGCCCTGCCCTGGGGAAGCCTCGAAAACAAGAGGAGGCGGGTGGGCAGCCGCGCGTCCTGGGCCCACGCTGACCACACCGCCGCTCTCCCTGGCCGGCAGCTCATCCCCACGAGCAGCGCGACCGGCCCATGAGGAAACGGCAAGGGGCCAGTGGATCTGACGGCGGGGCTGGGACCGGCAGCCTGCACCAGGCCCACACTGTGCCGGTATTCGTCTCCCCCACACCCCCACCCCCCCACCCCCAAGCACAGACGGGAGAGCCAGGCTTCCGACGGATCCGCACGCAGGCGAGAGGGGCGGGCGGCGGAGTCCCGGGCGGAGACTCAGTACCCGGCGGCCGTCCAGGGGAGCCCAGTGCAGCCACAGCGGCCACCTGGGCCTGTCACCGCCTGACCCCTGCCTGGGGCCAGTGCGGACTCTGAAGCTAAATTGGTCAATTACAGACACTTAGATCCCTCCCCGGGGCTCCCAGCCTCCCCGACTGGGCGGCAGCACTAGGAAGCCTGTTGAATCAGTAACCTCATTACAGCCGGAGCCCACACGGGGCGGCTTTGAACTCCGCGGGGTGGACCCACGCGCACCGAGGGCTTACACACCGCCTGGCCCAGGCCCAACTTGCTCTCCCCCTCCCCTCGGCACTGGAGGCGCCAGATCAGGACGCGGCCCAATGCTGCTGAGGCCCATCACCGTCAGCCCCGGGCCCGGGGCACAGTCAGGGAAACTGAGGCACAGCTGGAGACCACAGTTGGTCAAACGAGCCCAGGGAGGTGGGGAGGCCAAGGCCAGGCTCAGGTCGGCCCAGGAGCCGCGTGAGGGCCCCCCTTTGCGTGCCCGGCCTCGGCTCAGAAGCTCGGGCCACCCGGCTCGGGAACTCCAGCCGAGGGCCAGCCAAGGCCGAGGAAACGCCACACAGCGAGGCCCTGAGTGGTTTGGTCCCCCAAGGGCCCCCAATGTCCCATCCCCCAAGGTCAGTCCCATCACGGCCTGCAGATCCCTGCCCTGGCCCCAGCAGGCCCAACTGCCCGGCCCCGAGGACAGCCTGTCCTCCCCACACGGCCAGGGCCTGGCCGGGCATGTCCTCCCAGGCCCATCAGCCCTGCCCAGTCCCCAGGCCCCAGGCCCCACACTGAGGCTGCTGGCGTGCAGAGGTCCCGGGGCATCCCATCACCAGGGGGCGTGGGGGCTGGGAGCCTCTCTCCACGGATGACAGCCAGGGCCGGTGGGTCCCCCTGCAGACTCCTGCTCAGGGAAGGCGGGTCCCCAGCCAGGAAGCCACGCACAGTCTCCCCTCCCAGCAGCATGAGGGGGAGCAGGCCACTCAGGGCACCTGCCATGTCAGGCTCCAAGCCTCCTGGGACCCTCCTGCTTCCAGCCCCTGCCCGCCTCCAGCCCACACTCTGCCCAGAGCGGGAGGCCTCATTCCAACCAGGAACATGGCTATGCCCTCAGCACCGCGGCCCGGACCCCACACACCTGACCCGGTCCCAGGGCCCCATCCGCGCGATGCTCTCTCTCTCCAGCCTCCTCTCCTCTCACACGTCGTCACCTCTCCCACTGCAGCCGCCGCAGCCTCTGGCCTGTGTCTCCGCTGCCCCTGCCACAGGGAGGCCCCTCCCCCACCACCTGTTGCAACTCTGCCTCCCCTCCGAGCCCGAACCAGCACCACCAGCACCACCAGCACCACCAGAACCACTCCAACAGGAAGCCCTCCCCACACCTCCACTCCCCACACCCATCTGGGGACGCGGGACCAGGCCAGCACCGGCAGGCGAGCCCCGGGCGCCGTGCGGTGCGAACCAGCCAGCAAACCTGGCTCCTCCTGAGGACCAAGTTGTCGAGACGGTTGGGATCGTCTACAAAGGCTGGGCATGGGCATGTGTGGACATGTGTGCCTGTGTATGTGCGCATATGTGCCTCTGTGTTCACATTTGTGGCCGTGTGTGTACATGTGTGTAAGCACGTCTGTGTACTCATTTGTGTGCGTGCATGTTCACACATCTGTGTGTGTTCCCATGTTTGTGATCGTGTGTGTACATGTGTGCTCGTGTGTTTGTGTGATCGTATGTGTGAATGTGCGTACATGTCCGTGTGTGCACTGTGTGCATGCATGTGTGTGTTCATGCTGGTATGTGGGTATTCGTGTGCACGTGTGTACATGTGTGTTGGGGTGGAGACCACAGTATAACCAAGGCCCTACCCTGCCTTGGGAACCCGTGTGACCATCCTTGCCCAACCCCCACCACTACCAGGTCCCTCGGGCAATTGCTTCCAGACAGCTGCCCCCGGGTGGGGTGAGGTGGGCACAGGCCACGGGGTCTCAGGCTCTGGCTGCTTCCCAGCCCACAGCTCTCCAGCCTCTCAGCAGACCCCACTCCCCCCACCCAACCCAGGGACCCGGACGAGGGCCGAGGGTCTCCAGTCCCCTGGCGCCTTCAAGGGGCAAAGAGGGCAGGACAGACAGAGGGAACCTCCCCCTCAACACTCCACAGAGCACAACGCTCGCTCACCCAAGGGCCCGAGACCCCAGGGACCCAGCGGGCGGTAGCTTCAGGGGTGCTACCTGCGGTTGGGAGGGCTGGGGAACAGCAACCCCGCCCGGACGGGCCCTGCTCAGCGGGCGCTCGGGGCCCCCAGACGGGGAACTCAATGTGCTAAGAAACGCAGGCAGCACCTAGGGACCCAGGCCCAGCACAGAGGCCAGGACGGGCCTCCGGACGGGCCCGGTTTCCACCTGCTCACGGGGCACACCTCCGGGAAGCCTCCACGAGGTCCTGGGACGCAGTCCCAGCCACCAGCAGTGCGGCGGGTGGAGCATCAGCACCTCGAAGGGGCAGCGCCGGCCCTGAACTGGGGGACGGGAACGGGACCAGCAGGAGCCGGGGAGACCCGTCCACATCTCCACGAGGGACTCAGGCCCGAGCAGCCACCTTGCACAGGGCACACAGACACAGGGACACACAGTCATAGGGACACACAGTCACAGGGACTCACAGTCACAGGGACACAGGGTCATAGGAGCACAGACACAGGGTCATAGGGACACACAGACATAGGGACGCGGGGTCATAGGGACACTGACACAGGGTCATGGGGTCATAGGGACACACAGTCACAGGGACACACAGACACAGGGACACAGGGTCATAGGAACACAGACACAGGGTCATGGGGTCATAGGGACACACAGTCACAGGGACACACAGACACAGGGACACAGGATCATAGGAGCACAGACACAGGGTCATAGGGACACACAGACATAGGGACGCGGGGTCATAGGGACACTGACACAGGGTCATGGGGTCATAAGGACACACAGTCACAGGGACACACAGACACAGGGACACGGGGTCATAGGGACACTGACACAGGGTCATGGGGTCATAGGGACACACAGTCACAGGGACACACAGACATAGGGACACGGGGTCAAAGGGACACTGACACAGGGACACAGAGTCACAGGACATGGGGTCATAGGAACACATAGACACAGGGTCATGGGGTCATAGGGACACACAGACACAGGGACATAGGGTCGCAGGGACACACAAACAGTGCCGACAGAGCTGCAGGCAGGGTGGCTGAGCGGGAGGGTGTGAGCACGTGCGAGCCTGCGCACCCAGGCCCTGCCCGCGTGTGCGCACCGCACGCTCCCTGCACCGGCCGGGCCCGGGTCATGAAGCTTTCTGCTCCATTTCACGCGCGTTCGGCTGCTGAGCCAGGCAACCGCTCTGTAACTCTAGGGCGCAATTTTCCTGTCTGGGAGGCGCCGGGCACGACAGCTCAGAGTGGCGCACCAGGCTCGGGTGGGTGTGCACGCGGGGCCAGGTCCCGCCTGCCTCCTGTGGGCCTCGGGGAGCCCGTGTGGGGACCCGGCAGGGAGGACACGGGCAGCCCTGTTCCCGAAGCTGCTGTGCACACACCGGGGCACCAGCCATCACCTCTGCTTCGGGGTTCTGTTTTGGTCCCACACTCAGACCCGGCCCCGCCCTGACCCGGCCCTGGCCCAGCAGGAGCAGAGGCAGACAGGCCCTTCGGTAAACCCGCTGCTGCCCGGGCCCCTGGAAGAGCCCAGATGTGCGTCCACGTTACAGATGGACAGGGCGGCTCGGAGAGGCGGACGGGCGGGCCACACACACACAGCAGCAAGAACAGAGGGGAGGACCCCTGGCGGCCTGACCAGCACCCAGACACAGTCCCCCAGGAAGGTATAGCTCCTGGGGTCCCCCCTAGGGATGGCCACATCCTTCCAGAGCCAGTGGATGGGGGAGCAAGTGACACGGGGCCTGCATGGGAGGGGGGAGGGGGCGGAGAGGAAAAGTTAAGGTTGAAGCTGCAGGTGTGCATGCTGTAAGCAGAGAAGGCGGGGGTGCAGGCAGGGAAGGGAGGGGGCGGGGGGTACAGGCCCGCCCTCTCTCCACCCCTCCCCAGCATCCCTGAAATCGACCTGCTTCACAAACATCAGGTCTGGAGGGTGATCCCCAAACAGATGCCAGCCCCACAGTCCAGACAGCCAGGCTGGAGGCCCCTGCCCATCCCTGGCCTCGCCAATGGCCCGTTCCCATGGAAATAGACCAGCTAATGGGCCACCTCAAGGCCTGGCCAGAGGAGGCGGCTGTGAACCCCACACTGGGAGCCATGGAGAGGGAGGAGGGCAGGTCCTGGCTTGCGGAGCCCTGGCCTGAGGCAGCGGGCGGGCGGGCTCTGCTCTGTCCTCCGAGCCCAGCGCTGCTGCTGCTGCTGCTGCTGGCGCCGCAGGGAAGGACCCCTCTCACCCCAAAGGACAGGCGGCGCACAGCTAGGGCCTCGGCCCTGAGACACATCCACCGTGGAAAGAGCCCACACAGCCACGAACATAAGACCCTGCAGGCAGCTCCCAGTGCTCGGGGCAGGCGTCCCCCCAACGCCACCCCCAGGCCCCTTCTTTTAGCTCCAGCCTGTCCTGCCAAACTCCCCCGGGGGCCCCTCTCCTGGTGCCGCAGCCCCAGGCCTGCACGCTCAGCCTCTCAGTCTGCCCAGGCAGGGGGCCGCCCCAGGGCACCAGCCTGCACCCGCACAGTAATTCTGCACCCGCACAGTAATTCGACAACTCCCCGCCCCCAGGCCTCCTTTCCCAGGAGAGGAAATGAAGACCACCAACCGAAACTGCCCCCAGAGCCAGAGGGGGTGGGGTGGGTGCCCAGGCGGAGCAGGCAGAGGGCTTCCTGGAGGAGGTGCCGCCTCCCACAGGCCCTGAAGGACAGGCACAGCCGGAAGAGCTGGTGGAGCCGCCTCACGCTGGCTCGGGGCACGGGCCAATCCTGGGGGCCCCGGCTGGTCCCATCCATGTCCTGGCAAAGGGGGTCAGGGCTGCACGCTGGGCCCAGGCCGACAGCCAGCTCTGGGGAAGGATGCAGGCCCGCAAGGCCACGGCCACAGTCCGGCCACACCTGAGAGCTGTTTTCCTCACCCTGACGCTTCCCCGTCAACAAACAGAGGCCCCTCTGGAGTTCACCAAAACAAGCGCCCCAACAGTCGGCAGGGCCTGGGCGAGGCAGAGCTGCCTGGGCAGGCGGACTCCAGCCCAGCCTCCCGAGAGTCATGTGACCCTGTTATTTCGGGAGGCCCCGGAATGTGCTCTATTTTGGGTCCCGAAGGCTCTGATGTTACCAGAAGCCCCTCACCAGGGCTCCAAGCTCGCCCGGGTCCCAAAGAGCCCCCAAAAGGGTGGCCAGTGTGTCTGCCGCTCTGCTACGGCCACCCCCCCGCCCCGGGCAAATGGGTCACTAGCTGCCAAGAGGGTCTGGTGTGGTCCCAGATCCCAGACACCCTGTCCAGGCTGCCGTCCAGCCCCACTGTCCAGGCTGATGGCAGCACAGTCTCGCCCACTGAAGGGTGCGGGCCACTGTCCAGCCTGGGCAGCAGGGGCAGCCAGCAGGGGTGCCTGGGGCGGGTCACTCGGCCTCCAGGCCTGCACCTGGGGGCTCATTCCTACCCTCGCCAGGTGGCTCCGCAGGCAGCAGCTGGGAGGCTCCGGACGGGTGAGGGCCAGTGTCCCACAGCCGCCACCAAGCCCCACGGCGCTGGGAGGAGGAAGCCCTTGGGCCCGAGGCCCTGAAAGTGGCCAGACAACTCCGAGGGGCGGTGCGGGTCGGGCCGTGTTGACCAAGGGCTCAGGCCGCCAGCCGCTTAAATGGACCTTCAACTCCTCTGGACTTCAGTGCTGGTCACAAGCTCAGGAAAAAATAAAATGTCATCATAGCCCAGGTCTCCCGCTCAGGCCTGGGTGTGTGGGCTGCCGGAAGCCACGGGCGGACTTGGGGAGAAGCCTGCAGCCTCCTGGCGGTGGGGGACATCCATCCAGGGTCCTGGGTGGCTCCGAGGCTCGACCTCCACTCCTCACGGGGACGCTGGCACCGTCACCCTGCAACCTGGGTCCCACCTGCGCCAGCTCCCAGGACGTCAGGGACAGGGGCCTGTCCCGCTCCCAGTTCCCAGGGCCCTGCCACTCGGGGTTGGGAGGACACCATGGAGCTGAGCCTTCTTGTCCCAAAAGGATCCTCTGGGAGAGCCTCGCTCTGTGTGTGTGTGCATGTGTGTGTGTGTCTGTGCATGTGCATGCAAAGCTTTAATGGGGAAAAGGAGATGTTGGCCCACAAGGGAGCTGGCCAGCCCCACGCCAGGCCGGACAGCACGTAACAAACACCTCGGCTCTTTTCCCTGCTCCACATGCCCCTGCCACACGGGGGTCTGTAGCTGGGGCCTCAACCTTTCCCAGCCAGATCTCCCATCTGTGAAATGGGCACGCGTGCCCACCCCGACCCTGGGGCTGAGGGGGAGCCCAGGTCCTCGTCAGATAGAGTCAGGGAGGGAGTCTTGGATCTGACACATGCAGAGCCCTCGCCGTCGCCTGCAGCAGGCCCCGGGGGGAGGGGGGGGGGCCGTGCGCAGACCCTTGGCCGTCACCCAGGGGCCAGCTCCCAGGCTCCAAGGGCCCTGCAGCCCCAGGTTCTGACCAGCAGCCCAGTGGCCAGACTGCACCCCAGGCTGCAGAGAAGGAGCCGATTGGGGGGAGCGGGGGGGGGGGGGGGTA
>JAWPEG010064499.1:1901329-1954936 GCA_035771395.1 Myotis vivesi
TCTGCACACACAGGGAGCATGTGTTCTGTGTGTGAGGGGCTGGGTGTCTGCACACACAGGGAGCATGTGTTCTGTGTGTGAGGGGCTGGGTGTCTGCACACAGGGAGCATGTGTTCTGTGTGTGAGTGGCTGGGTGTCTGCACACACAGGGAGCATGTGTTCTGTGTGTGAGGGGCTGGGTGTCTGCACACACACGGAGCATGTGTTCTGTGTGAGGGGCTGGTTGTCTGCACACACATGGAGCACATGTGTTCTGTGTGTGAGGGGCTGTGTGTCTGCACAGCACCCAGCGCTCCCCTCGGAGCCTCTGGAGGACCCAGGTTAGCGCTGCCGAGGAGGGAGCAGGAGCCCTGGGAGAACTCAGGGCACTGGGGCGTGGAGACCTGGCCTCAGAGGCAGACGTCTGCAGGAGCCGGGCGGGCGGGCAGACAGGCGAGGAGGCCCGAGCGGAAGGCTCAGGCGCTGGGGCCGAGACCAAAGCCTGGCCTTCGTGATAAGACCAGGCTCCGTGGGCAGCTCAGCCACGCCCGCCCACCGCCTGGGGCACGGGGTGGAGCCTCTGGGCTCAGTTTCCATCTGCAAAGCCGGCGGGCTGCACTCCCCCTCCCCCGGCGGTAGAGCTGGACCCGAGCCCGTGTGCTGGGCATGGTGCCCCTGACGGGGAAGCAGGTCCCCCACCGCCCACCTCTGCGCCCCCAGGTCTGCGCCCCGTCCTCTGACTGCAGCGGCTCTCAGAGTCACCTCTCCTGCCATCACCGCCCCCAAACCCCCACCTCTCCCCAACATTCAGCTGCCCGATCCAGGACCCTGCTCGGGGGCCCGCCCCCCGGGACAGGCACATGCAGGGCCCAGGCGCTAGGAGGCCCCGAGCTGCAGGAGACACAGGAGGCCTGGGGACCACAGCGGGGCCCTGGGCCCGGCCTGGGCAGTGGGGAGGGCAGGGCACGCTTCTCGGAGGAGGAGCCAGCGTGGAGCGGGCAGCCCAGGAGAAGTGGCTAAAACAGCGCCAGGTACAGAGTAGGGGCGCCATCGGTGCCGGCCCGTGAGTGAATGAGCCTGTGGGGCCAGAGAAAACGGAAGCCCAGAGAAGGAACGTCCCTCCGGGTTGCGGGGTGTCCCCTGGCTGCTGGGCAAGAGGTGGGGGTGGTGTCCCCGCCTGCCCGCCCACCCAGGGAGGGCCCTGTCCCCATGGCCTGCTTCTCTCCAGCGTCACAAACACGGCCTGTGCCCAGGGCTCAGCACCAGGAGCCCACTGGTCCTCAGGGCTGCTGGGCAGGGCCGGCTCCCTGAACCCCTGCCAGCCCCGTGGGGGGGGGGGGGGGGGGGGCAGAGGAGCGTCCTCCTCGCCTGGCTACAGCCAGGAGGCCCATTTGGGACATGGGTGGCGGGAGGAGATGCGGGCGTGAGAGGGCAGCGGTCCCCAGCCAATGCCAGGGCTGCCAAGCTGTCCACCCCTCAGACTCCCCGCGGCTGGAGGGGGCTCCCCAGCAGGGCCAAGCCTTGGGTACCCGTGAGCCAAAACCACTCAGAAACCGCAGCCAAATGAATCCACATTCTGAAGTGCCCAGGGACGCAGAGGGGATGGAGGGGGGATGCCACAGCCTCTGGGCCAGCGGCTCCGCCCAGGGAAGCCTGAGGCAGCAAACAGCATGGGGGGGGGGGGGGGGCGGGAGTAACATGCCCTGAGCTGTCGCCAGGTCCCCAGCCCCCAGCGACTGGACATGCCCAGTGGTGGTCCCCGTCCTGAGAGGCCAGCTCCCGCCTGGCACTCCCCCCATTGCCAGGGAAGTGGCAGAGGCACCAGCCAGGGAGGGAAGGGGTCAGGACGGGGTGGGGGACATGGCTACACCACACCACCAAGATGGCCTCATGGGGGGCGGGGGGGACCATCTCGGGGCCACGGCGGGATTGCTCCCACAGCGGGGACCTCCCTCCCTGAGCCCCAGCACCCACACAGCCCAGACCGCCCCGTCCCGAAACCACCGACCCTGGCGGGGGGCGGGGGGGCTGCCTCCGTGCCCTGCCCACTTCCCAGGGGGACACCAAGAAAGCTGACAGGATGGGGGGGAGGGCAGAAATGTGCTCCCTTCCCCCCCCACCCCACCCCCCCGGACATCCCTGTGCCTCAGTGTCCCGCTCCTCACACTGGCAGCCCTGACCCCAGGCACATACCCCGTGCCTGCAGCCCAGTGCCCTAAACGGGCCTCAGTGCCCTCCTGACCTCCGGGACCCGGGAGGTGACCCGAGTGCGGCTCGGGGGCCTCCCTTCCTGCTCTGCCCCCGCGAGCTCCAGGCGGCATCGGCATCGACAGTGCTGCCCAAGGGCCGTCCTGGGGCCCTGCCTATCGTGGTCCGGGGGAAGTGGGGGGGTCTGAGGAATGGCACGGGCAGCATGGGGTGGCGGCCGAGGCTGGTTAATGTCCCGTGTGACCAGAACCTGGGCTCCCAGAGCCTTCGCTTCAGGGACCTCGCTCAGATCCCACAGACCCGGTGCCCCAGGAGCAGCTTCCGGAAGCCCTGCCCCCCCTCCCCCGGCCCCTTCCCCCTGCCCGGGAGCACAGCACAGCGGCTGGGCCTGGTGTGGCCCCCGGCAGAGCCACCAAGTCAAGGGCATCAATAGCAGGGACTGACCAGGTCCCCACCCGCCCTCCACTGCTGGGCATTTCTTGCCGGGTTCAGTGGACACTAAGAGCTCAGAACCCCACCTCCGTCTGTGCCCCTCAAGTCCATCACTCACTCTCTACCAACCAGCACTACTTCCCAAAGTACGGGTGCTGGTCCAGCAGCCCCCCGGCTCCCCGCTCCCCAGAAGAGAACCCGCCTCATCCACAGGCTTCCCCTCCCTCCCAGGTCTTCTTCCCTCTTCCTACTCAACTCCCCAAACTGAGGTCACACCTCCTCCTCCTCCTGCCTCTTCCCAGGGACCCTCTCAGGGTGTCTAGCTCCACCAAGAGGCGCTCCCAGCTGCCCCATCTCCCCTGGCCGCCCTGGCCCTCCCTGCTCTGGGTCCCGCGGTCTGCAGCGCTGGCGTGGGCCTGGTCGAGAGCAGGCTACTGGGTGAACTTTGCCAACACATCGCTAGGTCCACGGGGCTCCTACAAGACACTGTTAAACCAAAGGCAGGGAGTTTTAGAAGCGAGAGGGACCCAGACTTCAAGGCGGGGCCAGCTGCCTGACTCGGCTGGGGGGGGGGGGACCTCGGGAGGCCCCGGCTCCTCCCCAGCACCCCCAGCAGGACGTGACACCCGGCCAGCCCACATCCTGGCGGCAGCAGGCGGGTCCCAGTCCCCAGACTGGGCCTGCAGTCCAGACCCCTCTCTTTCCAGACCCGCGAGAGGGAGGCTGCGGGCCTCTGACCCCTCCGCTCCCGGGGGGCGTGGGACGCAGCAGCCAGAGCCGGGTCCCACGGGAGGGGCGGGTGGGGAGTGAGCCCGGCCCCTCGCAGGCAGGAAGGCCAGGGACCTCCGAATCGGCTAATTGGGGTCTGGCAAGCGCATCCCAGCAGCAGGCCTGGCTCTCCTCCCGCTCAGCGCTGACCCACCCCAAACCCAACCCAGTCTGAAGCCGCCCCTTCCGCCTGGGCCACTCAGGAAGCCTCTGATTGGGGTCTCCTCCAGCCTGAGGCCCTGCCGCAGGGGGGGCGGGGGGATGGCGGGCGGGGGTGGGGGGGGACCCTGAGCATCGCAGGGACCAGGCCAGAGACAGACGCGGCTCACCAGGCCAGAGACAGACGCGGCTCCAGGGCCCCGAGAGGAGACGCGGCCCCATAAACAGCGATAGGAAACGCGTCTGCGCTGCTCCAGGCTGGACGGGAGCCCGATCCCAGCGGAGCCCCCGCGGGGATTGCCCAATGGCCTGTTGCAAGGGGCTCAGATTCTGGCACCAGGCCCCCCATGGCTGCCAGGCCCCTGATGGCTGCCAAGCCCCCCCCCCCCCGCCTCCCGGGCCCCTGAGCACCTCAGGCTTGATGACAGCGGCCATAGTCAGGGTGGAGAGGCCAGGTGTGCCTGGGCCCCGCCTGGCCCTGTAGACAGGACATGAGGCAGGAACAGGGCGGGGGTGGCAGTGGCGAGGGGACCCTTCTCATCCCAGGACCCCTTAGCGTGTCACTTGCTTGCCTCTGGGACACAGGGCTGTGCTCCCAGGGGCCCCCCACTTTTCCACACCCTCATCAGTCCTGGGGGAGCAGACCAGCGGCCCCCAGGGTGGCCCTTAAACCTGCCCCACAAATGCAGCCGCAGCCGCCGGAGGTCCCCTCGAGGTGGAGAGGTGGGGGTAGATGGGGGAAGGTGGTGGTGGTGGAAATGTCATACTGATATTTTTTTAATCCTCACCTGAGGATATTTTTTCCTTTGATTTGTGGAAGGGAGGCGGGAAAGAGAGAAACATGGACATGAGAGAGACACATCAATTTGTTGCCTCCTGCAGGAGCCCCAACCGGGGCCAGGGATCGAACCTGCAACCGAGGTGCATGCCCTTGACCGGGAATCGAACCAGTGACCCTTTGGTGTGAGGGCTGATGCTCTACCCATGGAGCCCAACCGGCCAGGGCCATGAGAGCCTGGGTTCCTATCCACAAAGCGGGCGGGGGTGGCACGGCCTCAGAGCTGCTGGGAGAACACAGGTGTCACTCGCTTGGCACCACCCTCCTTGTCAAACGGGTCCCTTCCCTGCTTCCTGGGACCACGCCCTGCCTGTGCCCCACTCACCCTGCGGGGCCGCCTGCCTGCAGCCCACGCCTCCCTCCGGGGTCCGGCCCCCACGCTCGGGCCCAGGCACTGCCGCCGGGTTCCCTGCCAATTCCGGGTGGGCATCCCCGCGACACGCTGGTCTCTGGGCCCCCTATCCCAGCCCATGACCATGGAGCCCCAGGCAGGACGCAGAACCTTCTGGAAGGCTTCGAAGGGACCCGCCCTCACTGACAGCCCTGCCGTCGGGCTCCGGCCATGCTCCAGGACCCCTGCCCGGCCAGTCCGCGGGGCGACCCCGGAAGCTGCCGATGCAACAGGGCTGGCTGGAAGTGGTATTGATTGAACACAGCCGGGTGGGTGGGGAGTCCTGTGTAACCCACTTCTCCTTAATGGGCCATCCCAGGCGCTCACGTGTGTATGTTAAAGGAGCTTGAGGACGATTTAATAGCTCATAAAATTTTATAGTCCCAGTTGAAATCAGAGTGATAACTCCGGCCCGCACAGCTATTGTTTGCTAAATGTCTCATCTATTTTTCCCCCCGCTTATCGGAAAGTTAACATCTGCTCTGGATGGGAGGAGAGAAAAGAATGATCTATTTCTCCAGAAGAAAGGTAAGCGGTTCGGGCTCTCCCGGCAGCCTCCTCTGTTCTAAAAACACGCTTTTCCTTTAAGCCAGAAGGAGGCTCACTAACCCGGCTGACCCGCCGCCCGTGCTGTGCGCCCAGCAGGCCTCGGCGCCCCTCCGGCGACCGACCGCGAGGCGCTGCGAGCCTATCCAGGCCATGGCCGCGCCCTGGGATCAGCCCAAAGCTGCCAGAGCCATTAGAGTCACAACCTGGTGATTTATAAAGCACCCACTGTGTGCACGGTCTGGGAGGGGGAGCCACAGAGAATGAGGCCACAAGGTCACGGCCGGTGAGGAGCTTGTCCTCGGAAGCTAGGAGAGTAACGGAGCCCTGCACCCGGGCAGACGGGCTTCCCGGAGGCCGGGCCATCGGCTGGGGCTCAGGGACAGATTCAGAGCCCAGTGCAGCCCGGCCAGTGCGGCTCAGTGGTTGAGCATCAACCCATGAACCAGGAGGTCACGGTTCCATTCCCCATCAGGGCACATGCCCAGGGGCGTGCAGGAGGCAGCTGATCAATGATTCTATTTCATCATTGATGTTTCTCTCTCTCTCTCTCCCTCTCCCTTCCTCTCTGAAATCAATAAAAATATTTAATAAAAAAGAAGCAGCAGCTGGCCCAGGTGGCAGAGTCTGGCCGCACACGTACGTCGTGTGTGCCACCCCCAGGAGGCTGTTTCCTCGCTGCTCTCCGTGAGGGTGAGAGGAAATGGGGTCTGTGAGTGCCGGCCGGTGGCTGGTGCTGGGGACACGTCATCAGAAAGAAGGAAACGGAGGAAACCAGTGCAGCAGTTCGTCAAACGTAGGTCACCCCAACACCCAGCAACGCCCCCTCTGTACACGCTCCAAAGGGCGGCAGGGGAGGCGCCAACAAGCCCACGTTCACCCATGTTCACGCAGCACCATTCACATCAACCAGGAGGCGGGACCAGCCCTCGAGCCCCCCAGCGGACAGTGGGCGAGCAGTGTGGCCCGTCCACGCGTGGAATGTCACTCGGCCGTGAAAAGGAACGTGGCGCGGACACACGCTACCGGGGGGGGGGGGGGACCCCCAAAAGCATCATGGAGTGGAGGGAGCTGGCCCGGAAGGTCACATCGGGTTTGCTTCCATTTGTGCAAACTAAGCAGAATGAGTCGGTCCTTAGAGACGGGGCCGGTGGGCGGCCGCCAGGGCCGGCCGGGGCTGCCAGGGGCTGGAGGAGGGGGATAGGGTTTCCTTTGGTGATGAAAGATTCTGGAACGGGATGGAGGCGGTGGTTGCACAACATGGCAAACGTGCTAAGCGCCAGTGCGTTGCACAGTTTAAGAGGGTTAGCTTTGTGGTATGTGAATTTTATGTCCATAAAACTTTTTTGAATAGAAGGAAATTCATGTTGACCATCGTGGTCTATGGGATGCTCACTGGGGCCAAACCCCAGACACTGCACCTCCGTTAGCCCCCCCAGCCTGTGAAGGGCGAGTGGCCGGGGTCCCTGGTCTGACCCTGGAAGCCTGGAGCGTGGTGGGCTGGTGCCCAGCAGAGCCCGGACCTGCAGATGGGCTGGGCCAGGCCAGCTGCTGGAAGGGCTAAATCAAACAGGAGATAACTGATGGAGGGGACAAGTGAAGGACTAGAGCTCGGCCCCGGCACGCTGGCTGTACCTGCCCCCGGGGGATCCTACCCCGAGGGCTCAGCTGGGGGACCCATAGGGGTCAGGGCACCCCCCTCCCCCAGCCGCACCCCTCTCCTAGCTTCTCCCCAATTTCCCATTCCTAACCCCCCCAAGAGGGAACTCAGGTGGGGGGGGTCTCCATGCTGTGCCCTCCCAAAGGCCGCCAGGCACACGGGCTGAGGCCACCTTCCCCGCCTGGAGCCACGGAGGAGGCCCGGCCACCCCGGCACCAGTGAGGTGGGTCCCAGGCTCTCCCGCTGACCCCGCGCTTGCCCACCAAGGAGCAGGAGAAAACACGGCACCCCTGTCTCCCGCACATGGAGGCGCCAGCCTGGTGAGCAACTGACCTCAGGGCCAGAGAACCAAGTGGCGCTCGGCGGTTAGGCCGGTGGGACCGACACCCCCTGCCCAGCAGGTTCCCGGGCTCAGGAGTCCACACTGCCCCAGGGGCTCCCGGTCAGCCTTGGACCCACCTGGGGAGCCGCCCACAACTGAAACCTCACTTCACTGTCGTCTGGCCGGCCTGGCTCAGCAGTTGAGCGTCAGACTATGAACCAGGAGGTCACCGTTCGATTCCCGGCCGGTCAGGGCACAAGCTCAGGTTCCCCAGTGGGGGGCGTGCAGGAGGCAGCTGATCCATGATTCTCTCTCATCGTTGATGCTTTTCTCTCTCTCTCTCTCTCTCTCTCTCTCTCTCTCTCTCTCCCTTCCTCTCTGAAATCAATAAAAATATTTAAAAAAAAAAAGAATGGCCGAAACCGGTTTGGCTCAGTGGATAGAGCGTCAGCCTGCGGACTGAAAGGTCCCAGGTTCGATTCCGGTCAAGGGCATGTACCTGGATTGCGGGCACATCCCCAGTAGGGAATGTGCAGGAGGCAGCTGATCGATGTTTCTCTCTCATCGATGTTTCAAACTCTCTATCTCTCTCCCTTCCTCTCTGTAAAAAATCAATAAAATATATTTTTAAAAAAAAAAAAAAAGAATGAAAGGCTTGGTTAGGAGGTCTCGACGCCACCCCCTCCCCCAAAATAGAGAAGCTGCAGTCAGCCGCCCGTTTGGTCCCCAGAGCTCCCGGGACAGCCCCTGCGTGTGAACACGGTGCATCGTGGGCCCGAAATACTCCAACTGCCGATGGGGGCGGGAGGGCGAGGGAGGGTAACTGAACATCAGAGAGGAGGCTCTTCCCCAGCCTGCCATTCCGTGGGCCTCCCCGCTTGTGTTTTCCAGGGGACCCAGCACGAAGCTGCTCTTGGTTGATGACTCATAATATAGACGTCACAGTTCTCCCCTACGACAGCCACAGCGCAGCCCTGCGAGGGAAGACCTACTACGCGCCACAGACTCTCAAGGAGGGTCTGACGCTCCCACTTTGCAGCTGGGAAAGCCATGACGCCCCCTGGGCAGGTTCGAAGCCCCCCCCCGCCTCTCCTCCCCCCACCCCCCCATCCCCCCAACCCCCCTCCCCGAGCAAATGGAGCAACTCGGCGTGAAATGCAATAACCCCGGTGAGGACCGGGCCGGGGGCGGCGGCCCAGACCGAGGAAGCAGGCAGGCCGCGGGAAGCTGTCCTGGCGTCGGGAGGGCACGGCGAGGGTTCACCCTGCAGGATGGCGGCACAGCCTGCACCGGGGAGGGGGGGCCCCGGAGCCTCAAGGACCCCGGTCCCAGCTCTGACTCCGGTCCCAGCCAAGTGCCCGGGAGGGTGACCTTGCACCTCTGCCCTCAGCTTCCCGGCCCTAAGGTGGACACCTGGGTGCCCTGGGACATTGAGAACACCGCCTGGCACAGGGGGAGGACTCAGGGACGCTGGTGCCCACCTGCTTGTGAGGTGGACGTGGTGCTGCCAATACTGAATGACAAGGGGGCTCGGTGCTTTGAAAGGAATGTACATCCCGCCCGCGTGGCTCAGAGGTTGAGCATCGACCTATGAACCAGGTCAGGGGTTCACGGTCAGGGCACAAGCCCGGGTTGTGGGCTTGATCCTCAGTGTGGGGCGTGCAGGAGGCAGCCGATCCATGATTCCCTCTCATCATTGCTGTTTCTCTCTCTCCCACTCCCTTACTCTCTGAAATCAATAAAATATCTGTATTTTTAAATTAGCCTGCTGTATTTGGTCCAACATTTCATTAACTCACCCCTAATGCCTTGGCAGGGCCAACCCCATGCTTTCTTAGGCCTTTTATGGCCCGCGGGCCGATGTTCCCCACCCCTGCTGCCATGGGAGGTGCTGGGCCGGGCTCTGTGCGGAACTTGCCCACCTGGAAAAGCCACGTCACAGACAGACACACCCTGAGGCGCGGAGGCCCCGCCTCCCCTGAGCCGTCTGCCTCCCGCTGTGGCCGGCGTGGTCATTCTATGAACCGGGCGAGACTTCCTGCGGCTGCCGCTGGGGACAGGCCTGGCACTTACACACCGACATCACGTGATTTTACTATCGATGGTTCCCCTTTCATTCCTCCTTCACATTCCAGTCGGAACATCATATCGATTATTTTTCAAAATGATGTGTGAGGTTAGTGACACCCCTGTGGGATCTGCACTTCAGACGGTAAAGGGAGTGGCACGGGCCAACCCAGCAGCCCAGTCCCCCAAATCGCCGGGCACGTTACAAAATGCGGCGCCCGGGCCCTGCCCCAGTGCTGACTCCCCTGGTCTGGGAGGAGAGAGTCCCTGTGTGGCCACAATGGGGAGCCTCTGGGCTGCGCCCCCCTCTTACCTCCTTACCCCCCACCCCTCCCGTTTGGGGGCGCACAGGGGTTGTGCCCGCCCTCGCCCAGCCGCCCAGCCGCCCAGCTGGAAGAGAATGAACGGTGTTTCCCACAGCGATGAACTCCGAGGGGGAGGACGTGGGGCCATGGCCGTTTCTCAACCCACGTGTGTGCAAGCCCGTGTCCCCGAGGGAGGCCCGTGGCTCAGGCCGCTGGTGGCTGCACTGGCCACCCTCCCTCTGCCGCCCGCCCGGCCGCCAGGAGATCACTCAGGCCCTAATACGCGCCTTGGGACAGGCGGCAATTGGAGTGTCCCCGGTGCTTGATGGTGCCGGTGCCGGCGCCAGCGTGCCCGCGGGGACATTAGAGGCGGCGTAATGGCCGCATTCAGCTCCCCTCGCAGCCCCACCGTGACCTTGGGCAGCTCGGAGCCCGTGGCCGTTTTAATGAAAAATCAGGAAACAAAAGAAAAGAAGAAAAATCAGGAGTGAGGAGCTGGCTGGGGGTGGGGGAGGGCTCTGTGCGCCGCCCACGTCCGTCCGTCTGTCCCCACTGGCAGCAGGCCACCCCATGGACGACCCCTCACCGTGGAGCCTGGAGACCCCTGAGGAGACAAAGAGATCCCACCCCCAGGCGTCCTGGGTCCAACCTGTGATGGGGGGTATTTGGAGGCCCCGTGGGAAGGGCAACGGGAGAAACAGTGACAAAGCCCAAGGGTTTGTCCTCACGGCGCCAGGACCAAGGGGCCCTCGCTCCCCCAGGCCGGGCGAGGACCCGCTCCATCCCCGATGCCCCTCCCACGGCCTCTGTCCCCCAGGCCAGCTCCTGAGTCAGACCCGGAGCCCGGGCTCTGCTAACAGCCAGCCCCCGAGTGGCGTCACCCCTCTGAGCCTCAGTCTCCTTGTCTGTAAAATGGGTGCCTCTGCCGCAGGTCGCGGTTTGTGTTTCTGTGCGACAAGAGGAATGGAACAGTAGGTACCAAGCCTGACCCTGGACAGGCCCCGTGACCGGGAGCTGTGAGCAGTGACATCATCGTGTGGGCTCGGCCCCCACTCGCCCCCCACCCCCCCACATCGGGGATGAGCCGCGCAAGCTCCCTTCCTGAAGCAGCTCCGCTCACCCTGCTCCTCCGATAAAAACTGCCGAGACCCCTGCCCACCACCCAGTCTCCCCTCCCCCGTGCGCCTGGCCCGGTCCGGCCCAGGCAGCTCCCGGCCAGGGAGGCCCCCACGGAGCTGCGGTGGCGGCGGCGGCCACGTCTGCCCCTGCGGCCGGATTGGTTTGTGGTGGGAAGGACGATGGGCCGGAGCCCGAGGAGAGCCCAGACGCCTCCCGTGAGCAGGACAACTTGGTTCGGGCATGGCCAGCAGCGCCCTGGAGGTCCCGGAGGACGGGCCGGCCACGCCAGAGGCCACGCCGCGGGAGCCAGGCCGAGCGAGGAACACCCCGTCCTGCGGGCCGCGGAGCAGGAGTTCCGGGGACCTCTGCCCCGCTTACGAACCACCCTGTGCCAGGCTTGTCCTTGCCAAACTATTAGCCAAGCGGGTTGAGGAGCGAGCTGGCGAGGAGGGCTCGGGCGTGTCTAGAGGAGACAAAGGGCTGTGGAGAGCCAGCACTCGCCCTGCCCTCCCCCTGGAGAGCGTGGGGCCCGTGGGTGTCGATTGCAACGTGCCCGTGGGCGCTGCGGTGATGACAGACACCGGGAGGGCGTGCGGCTCGGTTCCCAAACCCACCGGGACCCTCCTTCTCGCTGCCAAAGGCCTGTGACTGGCGCACAGATGGGTGGGAGGCTGTGAGGACCGTGGGCACCACAGCACCAGGGACACCGTCAGGGCCACAGCCACGCCAGACAGGGCCCCTCCCCCGGCAGCCCCACTTCCTGGGACCATCCAGAGGCCGCGTTAGCACCAGGGCCTCTGAAGCTGCGGTGCCCGGCGGAGCTCCAGCAGTGACGATCCTGCCGTGGGTGACAATCCTGCCATCGGTGACGAGAGCACAGGCGCAGGACAGACTGTTCGCTGCTCTGAGGTCACAGTGCCCCCGCTCCAGCGCCTGTGCACCCGTGGTTTTGTGAAACCGCAGCCATGGGGTTGGGGAGGGGGTTGGATTTTGTTTTGTTGGTTTCAGTGTCTCTACTCAATAAGAAATCAGCAGCTCTGCCTGGCGGGCATGGCTCAGGGGCTGAGCACTGACCTATGACCCAGGAGATCGCGGTTTGATTCCCAATCAGGGCACAGGCCCGGGTTGCGGACTCGATCCCCAGTGGGGGGCGTGCAGGAGGCAGCCGGTCCATGATTCTCTCTCATCACTGATGTTTCTCTCTCTCTCCCTCTCCCTTCCTCTCTGAAATCAATAAAATATATTTTTTTAAAAGAAAAGAGCCCTGGCCGGTGTGGCTCAGTGGACAGAGCGCGCGTGCCATCCTGGGCTGCAGGCTCCTCCCTGGCCTGGCCCTGGTTGGGGCGCGTGCAGGAGGCCACCAATCGAGGTGTTTCTCTCTGTCATTCCCTCTCCCTTCCTCTCTCCCTAAAAGTCAATGGGAAAATAGCCTCAGGTGAGGATTTTAAAAAAAAGAAAGTAAGTAAAGAAAAGAAAAGAAGCCAGCAGCCTGTGCTGGGCCCACAGAGCCCACCCCTCACCCCCACCCCCACTCTGTCTGGCCTGGGGAGCTGGGACTCAAGCCGTCCTGGGGGCCCACCTGCCTTGGCCTCTGGGCTGTCCTGGGGGCCCACCTGCCTGGACGACACCAGCCCCATGTTTGCCATCAACCAACACTCCATGGGGCCTGGACGGAGCAAGACAGAAAGGGCCGCTGGTTTCCTGGGATTTCCGTGGAGGGAGGGAGGGGCAGCGCGTGAGTAAACTTGAACTTGCTTGAGGAAAGAATGATGTTGGAAAACACCTTACCGCGTGGCAGGGACTTCCCCACCGCAGTCGGCTGAGGGTGCCCCCGAGGCAGCCCCCACGTCCACGCGGTCCGGCCCCATCCCCACGTCCCCGGCACCAGCCAAGACCCTGGGTCTCAGCAGGCTCTGGCCGACTGAGGCAGGCCCTGCGGGGTAGGTTTGACGATCCCCCTGCCACAGACGAGGAAGCTGGGACTGGAGTCCCCGCCTCCAGGCAGGGCCCAGGGAGGGGGTCAGCGTGACCCGCACACCGTGCTCCTCAGCCCTGACCTTAGCCGGAGCCACAGGAGGAGCACAGACTGGCCTGTCACCCCCGGCACCCCCTCCGCCATCCTCTTGTGGAAGCCAAGTCCTAGGGGCTCCCTCTTTGGGGGGGGGGCCGGGGGGGCTGTTCTCTGAGGTCCTGGGACCAGCCCGGAGCTCAGCACTGAGCCCCACAGCTCCACCCACAGGGAGCGAGTGGCCCCGTAGGTTGGTCACCCCGACTCTGTGACCCGCCTCTCAGCCCTCAAGGCGGGGACAGTGATGGTCCCCTGAAGGTCGCTGCCCAGCTGAGCCCCACGCCCCAAGGCCCACCTCCAGCCCTCTGTGTGCCACCCCTCACACCGGCTAGGAGGTGGGCCCCAAACCAACACCAGCCCCCTGCGTGCCTCCCACTCCAGTGCCCCGGCACCCCGTCTCTGAGACGGAGCCCAAGGCCCCTGGAAATGAAGTGTCCCCCGCTCCTGGCTCGGGGCGCCACGGACCCTTGCCGGTGGTCACAGCTGTGCCAACAGAACAGAGCCCTCGAATGCCGCCTCGCTGACCAAGCCAGCGACTTTCAGGGTCCTTGTCGCTGGAGCACTCAGACCACCTTCCCAAGGCGGGGGCGCGGGGGACAGAGACCTCACCCTGCTGACCCCGAGGAGCCCTGGGGCCGGAGCACCCGTGCCCACACCAGCTCCTGTGGGTGTTACTAACTCGCCAAGCCCACGTGACCCCAGACGTGAGCAAGGCCAGAAACGCCAGGAGGGTGAGGGCAGCTCACAGGCAGCAGAGAGGTCAGTTCCGGCCCGTGTGGTGGGTGTGACAGCAAACAGTCGGGGAGAGGGACGGAGGGGGCAAAGGGCAGGACCCCCACCCCGAGGTGGGGCCCATGAGACCCTCGGGGGAGGCGCTCCCGGGGGAGATGGCGGGTGCAAGACCCTGAGGCGGAATGAGCAGCGCGGCTGGACGGGGCCGCAGCGGACAGGGTCTCCGGGTGTCCAGGAGGGGGTCGCGGGGCGGAGCTGGGGCTGAGCTGGTGCATCAGGTGGGGCAGAGGCCGGAAGAGATGCCACGGAACCGGCCTGGCCCCAGATCCAGAGACCACGGGTCTTTGATCCCTCCCCTGCCCCCCACATCTGCTCTTCATGCCACAGCCGGAAGGCCCCGATTTTCAGGAAGATGCTGGGGCGAAGGCCAGGCCTCCTCACGGTCCGTCCAGGGAGCCCTCCCTCGGTCCCTGCACTGGCCGGGCCTCCTGGGTGCTCCATGGTGAGGCCACACTTACTGGGGTCTGCTCGCCGCTGCCCCCCAGAGGCCTGGACGGAGGGGCCAGCCGGGCTCCACATGGGCAATAAGACGGCCAGGGAACAACAGAACATCCCCACTCGGGCGACCGCACTGGTCAGCCAGGCCACGCACGCCCTTCAATGCCCCTCCTTCCCTCCCGGCCCCAGTCCAGCCCCCCCTTGAATGCCTCCTGCGACGGGGCGCTCAGTATCGCTCAGGCAGCCACGTTCCTGCTCTGCTTACTCCTTCCTGGCGCGGGTTCTAGGGGGAAGCAGGGAGCCAGGCCGGCGTAGCCAGGGGACTTTTTGTCGTTGCTGTTAATCCTCCTGAGGGTATTTCTTCCAGTGCTTTTTATTTTTTAAATCTTTATTGTTGAAAGTATTACGTGTGTCCCCCTCTTTCCCCCGTTAACTCCCTCCTTCCATTGCTTTTTAGAGAGAGTGGGAGGGAGGGAGGGAGACAGAGAAACATCGATGTGAGAGAGACACACCAATTGGGTGCCTCCTGCACACACCCCTACGAGGGGTGGGGAGCGAACCTGCAACCCAGGTGTGTGCCCTTGAACGGGAATCCAACCCAAGACCCCGGTGCTCTAACCGCTGAGCGCACCGGCCAGGGCGTAGCCAGGGGACTTTGCCACTCCATTGCCTCCCTGAGGCTGGGCACGCGCCTCCCCTGACCAGCTCTCAGACATGCGCTGGAACACCTACCTTTTCCTTTGGACCCATTAGCGTAACCTGGTGGCAATAAAACCTCAGTCTGAGAGTCACACAGGTGTCCCCAAATCCCCTCGCTGCAGCCCGGGCCCACCCGCCGTTCAGACCCCTCGTCCCGGAGAAAAATAAGTCGTTCCTCTCCAGTGGTTCTCAACCTTCCTAACGCCGCGACCCTTTAATACAGTTCCTCATGTTGTGGTGACCCCCAAATTTCATTGTGACAAATGGAACATAATGAAAGCGTAGTGATTAATCACAAAAACAATGTGTAATTATATATGTGTTTTCCGATGGTCTTAGGCGACCCCCGTGAAAGGGTCGTTCGACCCCCAAAGGGGTCGGGACCCACAGGTTGAGAACCGCTGTAAGCCCACCCGCTCCGCGGAGGCGCCATCAATATGCAGCGATGACATCGCGGGCAGCGGGCTGTGTGAGTGATGTCATCTCGGGGGTTGCCTAGCAACCCCACAACGTTTGGGAGGCTCTGGCTCCCGCGTGGGGAGAAGTCACATTTCTGCAGTTCAGTTAATCAGCTTCCTGGCAACTGGGCCGCGATGATCTCATGTTATTCATGACTGTTCCATGCGCGGCGCGCTCTGGGCTCCCCGGGCGCACAAAGCCTCGATTCAAAGCCCGCGCTGGCGTGCTGTTTCCAGGGTGTCGTTAACACGGCGTCCCCGCAGGTAACCATGGCAACGCCCGGTAATTAGTGTAGCGCTGGCCGCATTAAGACCGGCCCGGCCGGCTCCCCGTTTGCGCAGATGACGGCAGGTTATTACCGGAGTAATTACCTGCAGTGACACGCAAATTGAACTAAATGGCCAATTGAAGTAAAGTGAATGGCTTTTTATTCTCGTCCCTAAATAATGCGTCTGCCGGGCTGAGCAGTTCAAGGTAAACACAGCTCCCACATGGACGCCTCGCCCAGGCCCGAGGAGGAGAGGGGGCTCCGGCTGGCAGGTATTTGAGGCGCCACCAGCCTCCGGCTCTGGAAGGGCACCCCCGGGAGAGGGGCCTCTGGGCCTGAGCAAACCCAGAGGCCTCACACGCTGTCTGTCTCGAGCTGCCTTGCTCATCGCCGGAGGGAGGAAGGCACAGAACTTCCCCGAGGAGGATGGGGTGAAAAGGCGCCCCTCCAGGGGTGCTCTCTTGCCCCCACCCCCGGAGGTGGGGCCCAATCGCCTGCTTCCCGGGACAGGATGCAAGGGGGAGGGGGGTCAGAGGTGACTCCCGCCTTTACGAACAGAGCGTTTCTCAAATTCCAGAAACTTGGATCTTCCAACAGGAAGTCACGCTGGACCTCGAAAGGAGCCCTCGGAGGCCACATTCCTCCCTCCCTGGGGGGGCGAGGCGGGGAGGGGGGGCTGGTGTGGCCAGAGGCCCAGCAGCGGACGAAAGGGAACAAAATCCGTCCTATTTGGGGAGTCCATCGATGGTTGCAGAGCGGGCTCCTCGGCTGGGCCTGGCGCCGGGCTGGCCTCAGGACAATGGCCACGGCCTTGGGGCTGACCATCCAGGGCTGACAGGAAGCCCGCGAGGGCACCCAGGCCACCAGGCAGACAGGTGCCAGGGGAGCATGGGAGGGGCGGCCTGGCTCCGGGATTTGTGTCTAAGCTGACCCTGGAGGGCGAGGGCGCTCGGTGCCCGGGGGGCAGGGAGAAGGCTCCCCGTCAGCCCGGCCGGCAGGGCTCAGTGCCTGAGCATCAACCTATGAACCAGGAGGTCACCATTCGATTCCCGGTCAGGGCACAGGCCCCGGTTTCAGGCTTGATTCCCAGTGGGGGGTGCGGGAGGCAGCCAATCAGTAAGTCTCTCATTGATGTTTCTCTCTCTCTCCCTCTCTTGCTTTCTGAAATCAATAAAAAACATGTATTTTTTAATCCTCACCCAAGGATATGTTCCCACTGATTTTTAGAGAGAATGGAAGAGAGAGGGAAAGAGAGAGAAACATGATGTGAGAGAAACACATTGATTGGTTGCCTCCCACTGGAACCCCCACCAGGGCCGGGGGAGGTATGTGCCCTTGTCCGGAATCGAACCCGAGACCCTTCAGTCCACAGGCCAACGCTCTATCCACTGAGCCAAACCAGCTGGGGCTATAAAAATATATTTTAAAAAAAAGAAGGCTCCAAGTTAGAGAAACCAACCGCATCTCCATCGTGACCTGCCACCCGCGCAGAACCCCGTGCAGGTGGCAGGAACGCACACGCGCCCACCTGTGCAGAGGGCGGCGGGAACCTGACAAAGCCCCGCCCTCCTGCGCCCCTCGATTTGATTCGGAAAACCTTCCCCAAGGCTCGGAGCTCAGGGTGAGGCTGCCACAACCACTCGGCTGGCGAGGCCAAGACAGACGGCGAGGTTGGCGGGCGCGCTGTCTCACCTGCACTGCCCAGGGCCTGGCGGCGACACATACAACACAGAGGGGCCCGGGGCGGGACTGAGCAGGACAAGATACGCGGTGACCGTCTCCAGGAGCAACGTACAGACGCGGAGCGTGGAGCCACGGCGCAGGCTGAGGGGAGCCGGAGGGTCTGGGCTCTGGCACTCCCCGGGGGGCCTGGTCCCTAGGTCCGGGGTCCAGGACACACGTCTTAAAGGAGACGAGCAAAGGGCAGGGCGGCTGGGCACCAAGGTGTGTTCAACGTTGTGAGAAACTGCCCCCCCCCCCCGTGCTGCAGTGTTTTGTGCACGTCCCCACCCCCCCCACCCCCGCGCCCACGTCTGAGTGTTACAGCTGCTGCTCCATGTCACAGTGCCCCCGGGGCCCCCCATCTCTTGCTTCAACAGTGTTTGGACGGCACAGGCCCAGGGACGCCCCTTTTACCAGCCGCCGCTGGCCCTCCAGCCTCTTTCCCATTCACCGCTTTGGAACCGTCTCCCCGTCCTCGGCCCCTGAGACCAGTCCCCGCCGATTTTCTAGCTTCGCTCCTTCTCCCCGCGCCCCCAGAGCCCCCAGTTCCCAGAATCATTCCACCCAGTGGAGGCCCCATCAGCTGTGGTCAGCGGGCATCGGCGGCCTCCACACCTACCTCTCTCTGGGCTTCTATTTCCATGGCGATCATGGGGCTCTGCAGGGCATGGGCCACTTCCGTAGCCAGTTGGCCCAGGAGCCGCGCCAGGGCCCCCAGCGTCTCCTGAAGATGCAAACCCAGCACCACGGCAACCACGCCGTCTTCCAGACGGGCACAGGGTCCCCACGATGAGGGGGTGAAACTCAGGACCCTGGGAGCCGGGTGGTCCTGGGAAGAACCTGATGCAGGCCCTGGGGGAGCTGCAGGCCCTGGGTTCTGCCCGCAGAGCCCCTCGGCTCTGTGACTCCTGAGGAACCACTTCCTGGGTGAGGAGGTGAAACTCATCAAGAAGATGGGCGACACCTGGCTCACCCCGCAGGCCACAGGTCCCCAGCCGGGCCGGGCTGTGCGTGTGTCTTCACAGGGTCCCCCTCAAGCACAGCCAGGAGCCTTGGGAGCCCAGAGGCCTTTCAGAGGCCCCTCTGTGGCCCCCGGGGTCTGGCTTCTGTCTGAGCCTCTCTGCAACCAGGAGGCAGCCTTTTAACCGCCTCGCCCATGCCTCCTGCCAAATGCAAACAACAAAGCTTTTTGCAGCAAAGAAAGCCGTGATCACAGGTTAGAGCCGGAGCTCGCTCAGCACCGACATAACGGCCAATCGCCTGAGCTCCTTTAGGTGCTCTCGTGGTGCCCTGGCATGTGCTTTTGGTGACGTGTCCAAATCTTTTGTTATTTATTTATTTATTTTAACTTTTTTTAAACCCTCATCTGAGGGTATGTTTATTGATTTTAGAGTGAGAGCAAGGGAGAGAGACGGGGATAGAGAGAAACATTGATGTGGGAGAGAAACATCGATCAGTTGCCTCCAGCATGTGCCCCAACCGGGAATCGAACCCACAACCCAGGTATGTGCCCTGACCGAGAATAGAACCAGCAACCTTTTTGGTGCGCGGGACAACCCTCCAACCAAACAACCCACCCGGCCAGGACCAAACGCTCTATTCGTTTTTAAATCTTTGGTTACTTATTTTTGAGTTTGGGAATTATTTTATGCCTTCTGGATGCAAACCCTTTATCAGATTGGGGTTTTGAAATGATCTTTTTCTGCCCGGCTGGCGTAACTCAATGGTTAGGCGTCGACCTATGAACCAGGAGGTCACGGTTCAATTCCCAGTCAGGGCACATGCCTGGGTTGTGGGCTAGATCCCCAGTTGGGGGCATGCAGGAAGCAGCCGATCAATGATTCTCTCTCATCATTGATGTTTCTCTCTCTCTCCCTCTCCCTTCCTCTATGAAATCAACAAAAATATAACTAAGAAAAAAAAGGGCCGAAACCGGTTTGGCTCAGTGGATGGAGCGTCAGCCTGCGGACTGAAGGGTCCCAGGTTCGATTCCGGTCAAGGGCATGTACATTAGTTGTGGGCACATTCCCAGTGGGGAGTGTGCAGGAGGCAGCTGATCGATGTTTCTAAATCTGCCTCTCTCCCTTCCTCTCTGTGAAAAATCAATAAAATATATTTTTTAAAAAAGAAAGAAAAAGAAAAAGAAAAAAGAGGAAATTATCTTTTTCTAAGTCTGTGGATTGTCTTTCCATTTACATTTTTTAATTTGATAAAGTCTAATTTATCAAATATTAAATGGATTGTGCTTTTGGTGCCAGATATAAGACATTGTTGCCAAAACCAAGGTCAGAAAGATTTTTTTCCTATGTTTTCTTCTAGGAGTTTTATATTTTTACATTTTATACTTCTATAGACTTTATAGTTTCATATTTTGTTTTGAGTTAATTTTTGTATGTGGTGCAAGGTATGGGTCAAGTTTCTTTCTTTCTTTTTTGCAGATGAATGTCCAGCTGTTCCAGAGTCATTTCTTTAAAAGGCTATCCCTTCTAAATTGAGTTATTGTGCAGCCTTTGGTAAAACTCAGACATATGCATTGGGGTCTATTTCTGGGTTCCACATTCCGTCTCACGGATCTATATGTAAATCCTTTGCCAATACCACACTGTCTTATTGTAGCTTTAAAAGAAGTCTTAAAATCAGATAGTGTGACTCCTCCATGGTTTTTTACCCCTGGTTATTTTAGTTCTCCTGCACCCTTCCACGTGAATTTTAGAGTGGGCATGATGATTTCTACAAACACTCCTGCTGAGATTTTCAGTGGGATTGTATCAAATGTCAAATTTGGGGAGAAATGACATCATAACTATATTGAGTCTGCCAATCCATGAATATGATATATCTCTGTTTATTTAGGTCTTTGATTTCTTTCACCATTGTTTTGTAGTTTGAGCATACAGGTCTTGTACATGTTTTGTCAGATTTATACCTCGGTTTTTGGGGGAGGGGGGTTGGTGCTAATGTAAATAGTTTTGCTTCTCTTTTAACTTCAATTTCCAATGATTTATCACAGGTACATAACATTATAATTATTTTTTGCATATTAACCTTGTATCCTTGACTTTGCTAAATTCACTTATTAGTTCTAGCACCTCTTTCATATTCTTTGAGATGTCCTATATCAATGATCACACTGAATGCAATTAGGAGAATGTTATTTCTTCCGTTTCAATCTGCGTGTCTTTTATTTCTTTTTCTTGCCTTATTCCACCGGCTATGCTCTCCCAGACAGCACTGATGAGAAATAAAGGTACCGCGTCCCCTTGCTTTGGTTCTGAGATTAGGGGGAAGGTTTTCAATATTCACCATCAGTGATGATGTTAGCTGAAGGGTTTCTGTGCACACCCTTTGCAAGATTGAGGAAGTTCCCTTCTCTTTCTGGTTTGTTGAAAGTCTTTTCCATGAATAGATGTTGAATTTTATCACATGCTTTCCCCCCATCTATTAAAATAATCATCAGTTTTTTCTTCTTTCATCTGTTGACATGGTAAATTATATTGATTGATTTTTGAATGTTGAACCAGATTTGCATTCCTAGGATAAGTCCCATTGTTCATTCTCCTTTTTGGATATTGTTGGATTTGATTTGCTAATATTTTGTTGAGAATTTTTGTGTCTATATTCATGAGGGATATTGGTCAGTAGCTTTTTAAAAAGTTTTTATATATTCTATTTTAAAATACATTTTTATTGATTTCAGAGAGGAAGGAGAGGGAGGGAGAGATAGAAACATCAATGATGAGAGAGAATCATTGATTGGCTGCCTCCTGCACGGCCCCCACTGGGGATTGAGCCTGCAACCCAGGCACGTCCCCGTGATCAGAATTGAACCCAGGACCCTTCAGTCCACAGGCAGATGCTCTATCCACTGAGCCAAACCAGCCAGGGCAAGTAGCTTTTGTACTTGTCTTTGTCAGGTTGTATGAGGGTAACGCTGGCCTCATAAAAACAGTCCGTAGTTTGTATTCTGGAAGAAATTGTATGTGATTGGTATTATTTCTTTCCTAAGTGTTTGGGAAATTTGCCAGGAAACGCCTCTATGTCTGGAATTTATTGTGCGAAGGCTTTTAACAACCAACTCTTTAATGTGTATGGGACTTTTTTTTATTTTTGAGTGAGTGACTTTTGGTAACTTTTGTCTTTCGGAGAATTTGTCTATTTCACCTATGTCATAGAATTTATGGGTATAAATTGTTTGTAGTGTTATTTATTGTCCTTTTAATAGCTATAGGATCTGTAGTGATGTCCCTTTAGCCATCCCTGAGATGGGACCATTTGTGTCTTCTATATTTTTTTCTGTGCAGTCCAATTAGAGATCTGTTGATTATTTACAATCTTTTTATAGAGGAAACTGGTTTCATTGATTATTTTCTCCTAATACCTTTCTGTTTTCTATTTCATTGATTTTTGCTTGTTACTATTTGTTTGCTTTGATTTTAACTTGCTTCTTTTTATAGTTTCTCACGGTAGAAACTTAGATCACTGACTCTTTTATAATATAACTATAAAAAAACAAAAATACTTAACTATACACTTTCCTTTATGTAAATTTTCCTTAAATTTAAGCTATAAATTTTCTCTTCAACACGGTTTTAGCTGCATCACACAGTTATGTTGTATTTTAATTTTCACTCAATCCCACATATTTTGTCATTTCCCTTGCTCGTCGCCACGCCCCTAACCGAGCTGTGTGGCCCTGGCAATGGGATAATCAGGGGCTGGGGCACCACCTGGGATTCTGGGACTCAACCCCAAGAAAGCCCTTCAACGTGGAGAAAACGAGCCAGCCACCCCCATGTCCCGTCCAGCTCGGCCCCCTCAGGCCGCCCTGCGGTGCGGCACAGGCCTCAGCCTTCCCGGTGCTCTGGCGGCCGCTCGCACCCACGGCCACTCCACCCCGGCCCAGACGAGGGGCTCCTCACTGCGGCCCTGTGTCCACCCCGAGCAAAGTGATGACGGCGCCGGGAGCCCTCCCTGCCCCCCGGGACCGTGGGTGGCACGTCCTGGTCAGCTCCTCCCGAGCCCACGGACTCCCATCTAGAGAGAAGGATGCTCGCTCCCCATGTCCCCGGGGTCAGCAGCCGGCAGGGTCCCGGGCTCAGCAGAAGCTGCAGGGCAGGGGTCTGCCTGTTCGGTCACGGAGGCCCCTGACAGCTCAGGGAACGTCCCGCAGGAGTGGAGGTGGTGCGGCCAGGCAGGACCAGAGCCCAGCCACCGCTCCCAGGAGAGCTCAGAACCCACACACACACACACACACACACACACACACACACACACACAGGACCACCCGGGAGTGTCCCTGAACCAAGGACATGAGTGGGGGGTTTGTGTTGTTGTTGTTGTTGCTAATCCTCACCCGAGACCCAAGGGTATTTTTCCATTGATTTCTAGAGAGGGTGGAAGAGAGAGGGACACAGAGAAACATCCATGTGAGAGAGACACATCGATTGGTTGCCTCCTGCAGGCGCCCTGACCAGGGCCCGGCCGGGGAGGAGCCTGCAACCCGGGCATATGCCCTTGACCGGAATCGAACCCGGGAGGGAGCCTTTGGTCCACAGGCCGATGCTCTGCCCACTGAGCGACACCAGCAAGGCCAGGGCTTGGGTGTTTTCGAGGACACACGGCGAGTCCTGACCAGCAGCTTCACCCGGCAGCCGCCATGACCAGGGCACAGGCACCGACGCCATCCAGGGCCCACCTCTGTGCGTGTGCCACGCACCCCGAGGACAGAGGCTCAGCAGGGAAGCCACGCGGAGTCATGGCTTCGCATTCACGCACGCCGGCTGAGCGTGTGTGGAGTGGCTCCGTCACAGAAAATGTACCGCAACTGCTGTCCTGGCTTCCTGCTCCCTTTTCATGTGACTCTAGGACACGTAACACGCGTGTGGTTCACACACCGCCTGGGTCTCGGGGAGCATCTGCCGTAGGGGGCCCAGGAGCGTGGAGGCTCGGAGGCCCCGTCCCTGTGCCCGGACCTGGCGTCCCACCTCCCTGCTCTGGGTCCGACTGCCCGGTGCCCTTCCCGTCCTGTGCCCACTGGGCCCAGCCTGGATGGCAGGAGGGAGGGAGTGGGGAGCCCTGCCCCAGGACCAGCCCCCAGGCCAGCGGCTACGAGGCCAGCTGCCCCTTCCCCGATGGACGGACGGACGGACGGATGGCCAGGAAATAAATAACCCTCCCCACGGGCCCGCAAGGGTCCCCTCCGTTGCTGGTTTCGTCTCTCTAGTCGCCTCCTTCTGCCCGGCTGCCTGTCTCCCTCCCTCCTTCCCCACTCCCTCCCTGTCCTGCCCCCTCCCCCAGCAGCCAGAGCAGAGGAGGAAGCCACGCGCTCACGGTAACAAATCTCCCGCGTTACCCCAAGCCCGTGTTCAGCGGCCGCACAGCAGCAATTCAATCCGAAAGGAGCCGTGTTTTCAGAGCGCGCAGCCCGAGAAATGGATGTTTGTGTTCATCAATCTTGCGGGCGCCCGCGGGGCTCGGAGAGGTGCCACCGAGAGGGTTCTTCCGCTGATGGACGGGCCGGAGCAGGAGGGTGGGGGTCACTCACTCGAAGGGCCTGAGAGCTTTAGAGGCGGGCGGCTTCTGTCCCCACTGCCCGGCCGAGCTGGGCCCCCTAACTTCCTCCTCGCTCCGTGTCCAGCTCTGCCTGGGGTCAGGGCTCCGCACTGCAGGGCCCGCTCTGCTGACTCCCCATAGGACGTTGGAGGCCGGGGACACCCCTGCCTCACGCTGCCCCCTTGGTGGGTCCCGCGCCTCCTGAGAGCTGGACACTGTGGGCCCCATGGCTGATGCGGGCAGGACTGGGCTCTGAGTGCGGCAGCGTGTGGGGGTGAGGATAGAGCCCCTCGCCGGGCCCCCGCTGGCCTCCAACCAGGGCCCCACGGGTGGAAAGTCGCTGGGCACCAGCCCAGAGCTGCCGGCGGCTGGCTGGGCGGGCGGAAAGAGGCCGGCGCCCCACCCTGGGGCCTGCCGTTCGCAGAGGCCGGCAGGCGGGGGCCAGAGGGCCCAGACTCTGCGGCTCAAGGGCGGAGGGTTCTCGCTGATGGTGGGGAGGGCGGACCCACTTTACAGACAGAACACTGAGGCTGGGGGCCACCGGGGGGGGGGACCCCGAGGCGGGCCCACTCCCGGGCATCCCTGGGGGTGGCCATCTGACCACTTCCTGGGTGGCTGAAGTTTTCTACATCTGGGGGCGGGCCCCTCACCAGAGCCCACTGACTTAGCCCTTTGCCCCAGGCCACGAGCCCCCGGGAATCTCTGATAAAGTAAATCACAATGGCATTCGAATCCGACCTCTTCTATTCTCTCCTCACCACCAACTAGCACCCACTGCCTGACCCCTGCCACCGTGACCCGGTGCCGGGCACCTGACCCAACGAAGGAGGCAGGACCGGGACGGTGGGCGGAGACCGCCCCGCGGCCCAGGGACAGCCCAGGGGCAGGGACCCCTAAGCAGGAGAGGGAGGGTCCCAGTCCATCCAGGCGTCTCCCGCGTCCTGTGACTTTGGGCACCTGGGCCCCAGCGCCAGGCCTCACCTTCCCCATCTGTAAAGTGGGTCTGGAGAGAGACATCAGCAGGCAGCATGGCCTCGACCCCACTGGACAGAAGGCCCTGGACCCTCGTCCTTGCCTGCCTTCGGGGAGACCCAGGCCGGATGGGCACACTGGCCTAGGAGCCACGTGCTGGCCTCTGTGCTTGCCTGTCCCCTGGGAGCGCTGTCCCCAGACCCTGGGAGCTGAGAGCCGGGGGAAGAGGCCCGGGCACGGCTCTGGACCGGAAAGTAAGTGAAATTTTACATAAAGAGGCTTTTTGTCGTTAATTCTCACCCGAGGATATTTTTCCATTGATTTTTAGGGAGAGGGAAAGACACAGAGAAACATCGATGTGAGAGAAACACATCAACTGGTTGCCTCTTGCACGGGCCCTGACCAGGGCCCGGGCCGGGGAGGAGCCTGTCACCGAGGAACGCGCCCTTGACCGGAATCGAACCCGGGACCCTTCGGTTCGCAGGCCGGCGCTCTAACCACTGAGCCTTCCTCCACCAGCCCCTCCCCTCTGACGGCTGCCAGTCTGTAAATCAAGCGTCACGTCCATGTTTCTGAAGGAAGCGTGGCCTCTGCTACCCACTCGAGCCACACGGGGCCTTCGCTCTGGGTGGGGACGCCCCGTCTTGCTCCTCCCCCAGGGACGCGGGTGTCTGTCTGAAGCTTGGTGTTTTGTTTTTGTTTGTTTTAAATATATTTTATTGATTCTTTACAGAGAGGAAGGGAGAGGAATAGAGAGTTAGAAACATCGATGAGAGAAACATCGATCAGCTGCCTCCTGCACATCTCCTACTGGGGATGTGCCTGCAACCCAGGTACATGCCCTTGACTGGAATCGAACCCGGGACCCTCGAGTCCACAGGCTGACGCTCCATCCACTGAGCCAAACCGGCTAGGGCGAGGTTGGTGTTTTTTGTGGGGAAAATGGTCCAACAGGACACGAGACGGGCGGGGTACAACGCGACCCCTCGTGGCAATTCAGTCGCGTGTAGATCTCACGCCAGATGATATGAAGTAAGCATGAACTGGCGACGCTCACACACATGCAGGGCAGGGCTCAGACACGCCGCGGTGTCGGCACGGCTGTTCTCGGGGGTCGGACTGGTTCTCTCTCCCACTTTCCCTTCTTCCTATTTCTCGTATAATGAACGTTTGACCTTTTTCATGAAAACCAGACACGGAAACTCACGCTTCCCCGGAGCTCCCAGGAGCTCGGCCCAGACCCGGGCAGGCCCCACCGCGTGTCTGTGAGCGGCCTCGGGATCTGTAGGTCCCCCCGACCCCGGGCCCTCGCCTGTGGGGTGACACCTGACTCACCAGCCCCGACCCTGAGGGTGAAACTGGAGCGCAGCTGCCACCTGGGCCTCCAGGGCCGCCTGGGCGTCCCCAGCTCAGTTACGCGGTGGCCTCAGGACCGTCTGGGTGACCCCTTCTCACCAGGGGAACTAAGCTCGACCTTCAGGGCCCAGCACCCGATCTCCCCCACCCCCACCCCGCCCCACCCCACCCCCAGGCGGGACCTGGACCCCGCGGGCGGGCGCAGGGCCGGGGCCAGGCAGTCGGGCCACATGCTGCTCCCAGGTCACCGCTGGGAAGGAAGTGGCCTCAGCCCACACCTGTGCTTCCGGAGACCCCGAGCACGAAGTCAGCCCGGCGCTGTCCAGGGACCCCAGTGACAAGAGACTGTGGGAGAGGTACTTGCTGAGCCCCTCTGAGCATCGCCAGGAGCTCACTCCATCCCTCACCTGGCCCCCAGGTGTGAGCTGGCCCCCAGGTGTGGGCACCGGCTCTCCCCTCCCTGACTCCTCACACCTGAGCCAGGGCAGTGGGGGAACTGGTTTGGGGGCAGCGGGCAGGGGGGCGGCCAAGTGTTGGACACGCCGAGCTGGGGATGACCGCAGACGCCGGGGGCAGGTGCAGAGGGAGGCTTGGGGTCTGCTGGCACTCGGACACCTAGGAGAATGGCAGCCCCGAGACTGCGGGGTCCTGGTGAGGGGGTCCCAGAGGCCCCATGGAGGCCGGAAGGGTGAGGAGTGGGGTGACCCCGTGCCCCACCACCCAGAGGTCACAGGGACATTGGAGGAGGGGCCGAGAGCTCCGGGGAGGGTTCCTCTGCCAACAGGGCCGGGGCCGGGCTGCAGTGCCCACCCGCTCAGCCCAGGCCGCCGGCGGATGCAGCCAGGGCACCCCCACGCAGACCTGTCCCCCAGGAAGAGGAGCTCTCGCACCAGAACCCCAAAGTCAAGGGGTTGAGTGTGGAGGCCGCTGGCTCCCAGCTGAGCAGAGGCTCCAGGGGTTGCTCCAGGGCAAATAAGTGAGGGTCGAGCAGGAGAGGAGAGGAGAGGAGAGGGCACCCCTGGCCCGTGTGTCAGCCCTGCAGGAGCCGGAGCGGGGGTGCTGGCTGGAGGGACAGCTGGCCTGTTTGCAGGGCCCGCAGGAGCCCCTTCGAGGCCAGGAATCCTGCTCGTGCCGGCCCCAGCCTGAGGCTCCAGGCAGAGGCTGGGCCATGTGCCTCTCACCGGGGCTGGCACAGGGCAAAGCACACAGTGGGTCTTCAACACTCATGGGTCCCTGAATGTTTACAACAGCCGCTTGGAGAGATTTTCCTGTGCGTCTCCCAACAGCCCTGCATGGAGGGCTGTTTCTACCCCCATTTCACAGGTGAGGGGTCCCGAGGCTCCCAGAGTGAGGCCTGGTGATGCAAGGCAGCAGGTGGGAGCGAGGAGCCACACCCACTTCCTGGCTCATGTCCCGCCCCCTCCTCCTCCTTAGGGCCTGAGGGCATCCACGGCCACTGGTGCTGCCCCGAGGCGTGGAGTTTGGGAAACGCTGGGAGCAGAGGGAGCGGGACTCTCTGTGCAGGTGCCTCTGCCTTCAGCTCTGGACGCTGGCCTCGGGGCGCCGAGTGGGATTCCCAAAGCATTTGGCCACAGGTGGCCCGGACCCCGTGGTGGGAGGGGTGGCCGGGACCCCATGGACGGACGCCTGGGTTCCGTTAGAGGAGGGCCAGCCTGGGCCCGAGCTGCCTTCAACCCCCTCCCGGTGCCCTCTAGCTGGGGTCCTCTCTGACCCTCGGATCCTCCTCTGTTCTGTGGAGAGAGAAGCCTAGATCCCAGGAGCAGAAAGCCAGGTGTGAGCCTCCCATCCCCGCCCACCAGGTGTGTGGACCGGAGGGATGAGGTGCCGCTGGGCGGGTAGTGATTTCTTTCATCATCTGTCTCCCCTCCTGGAACCCCGAGGCCTGAGGCCGGAGATGGAAAACCCGCCACAAGCACGCCGCCTGTCACCTGGTCACGTCCCCCCGCCCCCCGCCCCCGTGTCTGCAGCCACGGCCAGGCTCCTGGGAGGGGGACAGATGCCAGCCCCCCCTCCGCCCCAGCCCCAAACGGCAGGAGCCGAGAACACAAACATGGCGGGTGGATGCTCTGCCCGGCTGCCCCTGGGGCCTAAGGCAGTAGCCGCCCGAGAAAGCGCTGAGTGAGGGGCGCCGGCTCCTGGAGGGGTGGCTGGGAGCCCCCTCCTCCCACAGGCCCGCAGGCCGCTGCAGGGACCGGCCGGATATTTATATCCTGAAGGAGGGGCAGCCCGTGCTCGGCCCCCAGAGCTTCCTGCCCACGGGCCACGGGGCCAGGGCAGGACCGTGCTCAGAGGCCGCTGGTCACGCAAGAGAGGCCTCCGGCCAAGTGCCAACCCTGGGAACGCAGCGGCCCTCCGCCCTCTGCACGTCCTTTATTAATAGCAGCCCCTTGACCAGAGGCCTCTCCCCCGACGGTCAGCGCCCTCCCTGCAGGCCCGGCCAAGTGACCCTGGGACATCCCTCAGAGCGACCCCGGGAGTGACGGGCCCTCACCTCCCAGCCCGCAGGACACGCGGGGGGGGGGGGGGGGGGGGGCGACAGGAGGGAGCAGGCTTCAAACACCGAGTGATCCTCCTCCCCCCCCTCCCCCATCCACACTTCATAGCAGCTCTCGGGGCAAAGAAAGACCGCACTCTGTCCACCCTCTGAAAGGCTCGGCCGCATCGTCACAAGGAATGTCCTGCTTCAGGCCACCTGAGCCCCTGGACACAGAAACATCTGGAACGTTAGCCACCAGACAGGCCTCCCCTGAACCGGCCCTGGCTCCCTGCACAGCGAGCGCCGGGGGAGACCCTGGGAGACCCTGGAACAGGCAGCACGGCTCCTGGCCAGACCCGCGCCCCTGGGGCACCCAGGACAGGGAACCGGGTAACCAGACGCGGTGCCCATCCCAGAGATGCAGGGACCGTGCGCCAGGCGGGTGCGCCAATGACCAGGTGCCCCTCGTGTGAGAGAGAAAAACCGGCCGTGGAGAGAATGAAGCAGAAGCATCGCCTCCACCTGGAGATTCTGCGTGTCATCCGCCCATCAGGACCCGCCCTGCCCACGTGGCCTCCAGCCCCGGCACCGCCCAGCGCTTCCCGGTGCCTCTGGAAGCCCAAGAGTCCCGGCTCCAGACCCCGGAGCCTGGGGTGCCCCCTCCAGGCGTCCTGCCAGTGTCCTGAGCCTCAGTCTCTCCGTCTGGAAAATGGGACCGTAACGGCCACAGGCCCATCTACTGGGCTGAGCTCCAGGGCCACGGGGGAGGGAACTGAGGCACCGGCCAGTCAGGCGGCTTGCCCGAGGCCGCAGCTGCCAGACTGTGAGCTGAGACGGTTGGCTTTGCTCCAGGGGCCGAGGCTGAGAGCAGGTGAGAGGCCCAGGCTGGCTCCTCCATCACCGCCTCAGGGACCCTGAGAGGTGCGGCCCCGCCCCCTGGTGGACGCTTCTGGGATTGCCCAGCGTGGCGCCCCAAAAAGAGCGTGTTCCCCACCCGGAGAGGAGCCACTGACTGGGGGGGTGCCCACTCCCAGGGCAGCAGGACGGGGGTGGCGGGCAGGGGCATCCAGAGACCTGGTCTGCGTGGTGGCCTTCGGCAGTGGCCTTGAGGCTGACCCACTGGGCCCCGGCAGTCACTCTGAGAGGCTGTGACAGCCCAAGAGGGGCCTGATCACCCGGCTTTCCGCTCCAGAAGCAGTGAGGCCTCGGGGCCTCTCCCTGTTCCTGGGAATGTCCCTCTCTCCCCTCCCCGCCGAGTGCCGCCACCCCCACCTACGCAGCCACGGATGCTGCCAGCAAAGTGTGTCGCCAGCAGAACCTCCCCGACAAGATCAGCTCTAACCACCACCGAGTCCCTAACTGGTGGGGTCCTGCGGCCCCACATCCGCGCGACCCTCCCTCCAGGCGGTCAAGAACTCCGAGGTGCAGAGCGAAGGCCGCCCTGGGCCAGCCCCGCGGCTGGGGAGGAACATGCCCACGTGTGGGTACCCAGACTGGCCGCGGGCTTCCGGGCAGCTGAGCCCCAACCCCGGCATTTCTCCCGGCCCCACAGACTCCGTCAGGGTCCGGAAAGCCCTGGAGGTGAGACTGGAGGTGAGCACTCAACACCCTGGTGCCAGGCTCGCGGCCAGGTGGACAGGAGGCCAGATGGACCGGAGCTGGGCCTGCAAACCCAGAGGCTGCGCCAGGGGGCGGCCGCGAGAGGGCTGGCTGGTCGGGGTCGCAGGGACTCTGCCATTCCGCCTTCCCCTCCTCTCCTTCCCTTCCCTTCCCCTCCCGCACTTTTTCCCTTTGGAGAACAGGCCTCCACCCCTCCAGCCTGTTGGCCTAGACCAGTGATGGCAAACCCATGACACACGTGTCAGAGGTGACATGCGAACTCCTTTTTTTGGTTGATTTTTCTTTGTTAAATGGCATTTAAATATATAAAATAAATATCAAAAATATAAGTCTTTGCCCTGGACGGTTTGGCTCAGTGGATAGAGTGTCAGCCTGTGGACTGAAGGGTCCTGGGTTCGATTCCGGCCAAGGGCACAGGCCCGGGTTGTGGGCTCGATCTCCAGTGTGGGGCGTGCAGGAGGCAGCCAATCAATGATTCTCTCTTACCACTGATGTTTCTATCTCTCTCTCCCTCTCCCTTCCTTTCTGAAATTAATAAAGAAATATATTTAAAAAATAAAAAATATATGTCTTTCTTTGCAACTATGGTCGCAAACATCAAAAAATTTCTATATGTGACACGGCACCAGAGTTAAGTTAGAGTTTTTCAAAATGCTGACAGGCCGAGCTCAAAAGGTTCGCCATCACTGGCCTAGACAGACGACTGAATGCCACTGGCCCTGCCCTCATTCTCACAAGCTCCGCGGCCTGCTGGCAGCTCCTCCTTTACCAGGCGGTGGGTGGGGGCCCTGGCCGGGCGGCTCAGCTGGTTGAGCATTGCCCGGTGCACCGAAAGGTTGTGGGTTCAATTCCCGGTCAGGGCACGTGCTGGAGGCAACTAATCAATGCTTTTCTCTCAAAATCAATAAAAAATGTTTAAAAAACATATCCTCCGGTGAGGATAAAATGATAATTAAAGGGGGTGGGGGAGGAGTCTGCAATTCCATTTAAGACAGAATTTCCCAGAGACGGGTCTTCCCTCCCACAGGGCATCCGAGTCCTCAAGCGGAGGACACGGCGCCGGGGGCAGCTGACAAGCTGTCCCTCCTGTCACCAAGGCTGCCAACTCGCTGACAAGGACCCAGGGCGTTACTTGTGGGGCCTAATGAACAAAATCAACTGACGAACAAAACTGGTCCAGAGGCACGGATGCCTGGGGCAGACCGAGACCTCAGAGGGGAGGGGTTGCAGGGACGGGAAGAGATCAACCAAAGAACACACATGCATGTATGCAAGGCCCATGGACACAGGCGACGGTGTGGGGAAGGCCTGGGGAGGGGAGCTGAGCAGAGGGGGGCAATGGGGGACATCTGTAATACTGTCAACAATTTAAAAATATTTTTTAATCCAGAACAGTCCGTGGCAATCACCGCAGCACCGACCCAGCGTCTATTCAACAGACGCTCGGGAGCACCAGGTCCGAGCAGGCATCGGCTCCGCCCCGAGGCCATGGCGCACGGGCAGGTGTCTGCTGGTGCTCGCGTCCTGGCGGTCACACAGGTCAGTGTGGATCCCACCCGGGGAGGGACCCTCTGCCTTCGTCTACAGACCTTCCCAGGTCTTGGTCTTTATCCCTCAGTCGCCAGAGCAAAGACAGGCTGGGGGGGAGGGGGGGAAGAAAGGTTCCTGAATGCAGACCCCTAGGCCTGCTCCAGACCCCAGACTCGGGGGGAGGGGCCTGGAATCAGCATTTTGATCTCAGGTGCTGGCTTTTCGTCCTAAAGCCCGAGGCCTGGTCTGAGGCTCTGAGGAGCCAGCGGCCCTTCTGTCTACGCCCATGGGGACCAGGAGCTGCAGCCCCAAAGAAGGGGAGGCCCATCGTGGCCTGGCCACGGGCAGGACACGTCGCTGGGACCCGGCACCCCCGTGGAACCCCGCCTGTGACCAGACCCCAGGGGCCCCCATGTAAGACTCGCCTGGCCTCACCCACAGCCGGGCCCACACCCACCTGTGGCCCCAGCGGAAGTGTGATTTTGCACAATTAACCAACCTCTTCGGCCTCTCTGTGTCTTCAGCTGTGAAGTGGGGGTGCCGATGGCCGCTTCCTCGTGGGACGTGGGAGTGAAGTGAGACACTTGTGAGGACTACCCGGGCCTTGCACACAGTAGGTGCTCGGGGAGAACTCCGGCGCGACCTTCCTCACAGCCTCTGCGCTTGGGCGCCCAGGTCTCACGCCCTCCGTCCTGCTCTCACCTCCTGTCTCTCCGCACGAGCCCTGCCAAGGCGGGCGGCCTCCTGTGCAGCCGGGGGCCCGCCACCTGTCACTCGCGAGCTCACCGGGACCTCCCCACGTGCCCACCCAGCGCGCTCCGCCACCCCTGCGGCCCACGGCCCTTCTGTGTTGTCTATGCACACGTGTGTGGACACCTAGTTGTGCACGGACACAGGATTCTGCACACGTGGGCGTGCCCGCACGTGTGCACAGGTACAAGCACACACGTGCACGCACACATGCACGTCCTGCGCGCACACGCCAGTCTCCCGCGGCCGCACGCACCGCAGCACACGCGGGCCGCCCGGGGACGCGCGCCCGCCGCCGTCCGGAGGCCCCGCCTCGCCGCCTGGGGATGGGCCGCGGCTCGCGCGAAAGAGGCAGGCGGGAGCCGTGCGGCCCACCGTCTCCCCTACGGCCCGGCCAGCACCCGAAGCATCGGATTTAAATCTTAAAACCCCGAGGAAAGGGCGGGCGAGAGAAGCGGGGGCCAGCTCCGCGCAGACTGACCCGGCTGCGGCTCGAACCCACGGCCCCAAGACAGCGCCGGGCATGCGCAGAAGCCGAGAAGGGCAGGCGCGGAGCCCGGAGCGCGGGCGGGCGACGTGCCTCACGTCCCAGCGCCCCGAACACCCACAGTTCCAAGCGCAGGGCCGCGTCCGGAAGTCCGTGGAGCCGAGCTTCCTTCCTCGTCCTCTGATTCGCTACAAACCACTTCCATTTCCGCAGAAAGTTCCGAGCCAGTTCCTGACCGTTCCAGAGTCGTGTTGCTGTTTTGTTTCCGGGGGAATCTAGTTTGCTGTAGGACACGGGACTTCCGGGTGCTCCTCTCAGCCTTTGATTGGCTGTACTTATGCATACATTAGAGCACGAATAAAAAGAGGTTTTTCACACGTTAAAACGAATATGGGCGGTGTTACCGTAGACAGTGTGGTCCCTGTAGGATGTGAGTGCTCTCTCTCGTGTCTCTGAAACTTGTAAATAAAGTCACCATGACCTAAAAGGGATGGGAATGGAGGGCTTTAAATAGCAATCGACGCCACACTACGTTTGTGTTGTATGAAAGGAGAGAAGGTTAGCACTCCCCTTGACAAGGATGGAAGAGGCTCTCGGGCCTAACAACACACATACGGTTAAGGCATTGCCACCTACTTCGTGGCATCTAACCACTGTTTTTTTTTCCCTTCTGCCCCGAGTACAGTGGACCACGTGACTGACAGACCTACCTGCGTGCACAGACCTGTGATGCACCCATGGGCGGCGCACAGACACGTGACTGCTTTGCTCTTTGAGCTGCATGGCATTCCACTGACATGAGCACACTGCCTCCAGTCTTACTCCGAACTTCCCGCGCACCAGCTTTTGGATGGGGTAGTTCGTGGGGTGGTTCGTCTGCCAGGAAAAACTGCCACCTTGACTTGGGCCAAAAAAAAATAAGAGGGCTCGCTGGTGCCCTCGGTGCAGGCCCTCTGCCTCTGGTGTCTCAGCCATTGCTCAACATACAGGGAGCTGGGCGACCACTGTCACCCACAGAGATGCCGAAGCTGTGCGGGGCGGAAATGACTGTTGCCCTGTGGGTTTCCACCACTCCTGCCAGTTTTGAATCCATTTGCAAATTCACTTCAGCATGTGTACACGGACATGTGTGTATGTAGTATGTACTTCTGGTTGCTTTGTGTTTCCTATGTAGGTTGGTGTTTGAATTCTTCTGAATCGGTGGTGACAATTCCAGCCACGGAGCTTCTGGACGGCAGGGGCAGGGCGACCAGGCGCAGCCGGGGGCCTGCAGGTGAGCCCTGGCCTCCTGGTCAGGGGAGGGACGCCGAGCAGCTGGAGATCAACCACCACGCACAGGCAGGCCTCGCCGGGGCAGTTGACACCATGTTGTGAACGTGTCCGAGCACACAGACATGTGTATACACCTAAGCTTGTTTGCTTTTTGTTCCTTTCGTTTTTGAGAAGCATGCGGACATACATTCTTTTTTTTAAGGTATTAAGGCAACTGGGAAACCTGGATAGCGAATACCTGACTGAAGACTATTTTAGGTGTGTGACGATGGTATGTGATAAGGTCCTGGAAGAAAGTTTTTTTAGCCTAACTAGTGCGGCTCAGTGGCCGAGTGCTGACCTATGAACCAGGAGGTCTCGGTTCAATTTGGTTGCAGGCTCGATCCCCAGTGGGGGCGGCGGCAGAAGGCAGTCAATATATTTTTTATAAAGAAATCTCTTTTAGATTCTACGTATTTGCTGCCTAGAGAATGAAACCCCTGGGATTTGCACTAACTAACGGGCAGGGGCACGAACAGCAGAGGCGCCGTCTCCGGAGCTGGAGGACTGGACGTGAGGGTTTCCACTCTCCCTCGTGGTGAAGTCCTGTGACGACCTTCATAGTCGTACAGGCTCATTTTTTAAAAACCATGAACTTTCGCCCGAGGCCCCAGCTGTAATAGGGCCACATCAATTCTACCCCCATAACAGCTACACATGAAGGTAAAAAATTCTCAGGGGACAAAAATACAAGACATGAAAATCTTTATTTCCAAAAAGTGAATGTATTTTTACATAAATCTACAACAGAGAATTCCAATGTAGAAAAAATACACTATATTCAGGATACGGTGCTCCGCACACACCCCTCCTCCCGGGGGCAAACCGACACCAGAGCCAACAAAACAAGGAGCAAACTCTCCCGGGAACCGCCAGCCAAGTCCCCGCAGCCTCCGCTCTCCTATCAGGACACACTGAGCGGGGGCGCCCGAGCGATGCACCCTCTCCCTGCGGCCGTTTGTCCCAAAGACAGACAAGCCACGAGCACATCTACTTCCAAGGACGGTCTGTGGCAGCCGCCCAAGGTGCCTCAGGGTTGTCACGCTCCCCCTGTGCCACAGTGGCCACCAGGGGGTTCCCAGGAGGCCTGTGAGGGTGGCCCCCACTTCCTCACAGCCCATCAACTCCAGGCCCTACAAGCTTCATCCACCACTTGGCACCGTCCCAAACCCCAGACCAGGGCCCGGGCTCAGGAGAGCAGGGGCTGAGACCCAGGCTGTGAATGGACGTCAGCTGTCTGCTCACCCAGCCCCGGTGGGTCCGCACCTCCCTCACGCCTCCACCGAAGGTCTCAGCACTGCAGACTGGGTTCGAACCCAGGGGGGCCTTGCTACATGCAGGGGTCCCCAGGAGCCAGCCACTACCACAAACTGCTCCGCAGTCCTGCCCTCACGCCCACCGCTGCCCAGGCTTGGCCGGCCGGGAGGGCCAGGCAGGCGGATGCCAACCTGCTCCCTGCCGCCAAGGACTCCAAGAAGCCTGCCACCGGCAGGTCCTTAGGCCAGCAACAGAGGAGAGCCACCAGCTGGTCCCTCGGAGCAGAGCCTACACCGGGAACTGAGGTTCTGGGGCCTCCTGCACCCCAGTCACCTCGAGAGCCATCTGCAACGTTCAGCAGAACGTTTCAGGGCCGGGCTCCATCTCAACTAGCCCCTCCCCAAGAGCTCGTCCCCGCCGCGTGCACAGTGTTCAGTGCAGGGCCCCGTCCCGGCCTTGACCAAGTTCGTGCACGTGCCAACAGCAGGGAGAGGAGCTGCCAGGGAGCCTGCTGCCAGGGCCCGCCTGCTTCCTGCCTGCGGCGCGGTGTGCTGTGTGCATACCACACACCAGCACCAATCGCCTGAGCACGAGGGTTCAGACATGGCCTCACAGGGTCTGGGTTCCAGACAACCACACGGGGAACCACTACAGGCAGGGCCGGCGGCAGTGGGACCGGGTCGGGCAGTGCCTGCTGCCAGCCAGGACCTGCGGAGCCGGGCGGAGAGCCGAGGCGACTGGTCACAGCGCTGGCACGGGCAATAAAACATCAAAAACAGTACAGAACGCTTACTGGGAAAACACCGCGACAAACTGAACTTCACCTCACCTTCTGTCATAAAAAATGAAAAGTTTTGTTGACGGAACACAATAGACTAGGAACTCTTCCCAGTGAGAGGAATCGGCAATGTCACCTCTAGAACTTTCTGGTGGGAACTCTCCCCCTTGGCCTAATGGTCCTGAGGGGTCCAGGCCCCGCCCCGACCCCCAGCCTGGATCAGGGGAACCCCAGGCTCCGCCCTGCCCATCGGGTCATCCCGGCCGCGGGCGGGCCTAGCAGTCGCTCTTCCAGAGCTTGATGGTCTTGTCGTTCTCCAGCGCGGCCGAGGCGATGATGTTCTCCGTCGGATGGCACGCCGTCGAGATCACCACGTCTGCAAACAAGAGACGGTCCACACACTCCCGCCCTGCACAGGGACCGACGACAACCCCAGGGCCGCTCCCCGCCCAGCGCTGACCCCGGCTCGCACAGCCTGTCCCTGCAACAGCCTCAGGCACCTGGGCGGGGAGCCTGCAAGGCAGCGCCTGAGCGCCAGTCCGCCCACAAGGGGACGACAGGCCTGAGGGGGACCAGGCGCTGCGGGCAGAGGCCACACCAGGCTGGGTCACAGGTGGTCTCTGCCTGGACAACACCCTCAGCGGGGCCGAGCCCACGCCTGCCCTCCCGCCACCGCTTGGCTAAGCCCTCGGGGCTGCTGTCACAGGAGGCAAGTCCGTGCCATCACAGCAGCGGGCACCAGGCTCAGCAGCTCGATGCCCTGGACTTACAAAGGCTGAAACCCCGAACCTGACCTTCCCCCACGCCCTTGGGGGAGCAGCGCGTCCGCCCCGGCTGCCCCCAAGAGTGCCGCGCCCTGGGGAGAGCAGGCCACGTCGGTGCCCCTCCGCCTCTGGGGTTAAGCCATGTGGGGGTGCTGCTGCTTCTCAGGGGGCACACCACTCTCTACTGACTATAGAAGGTGGGTACGGGGGCGGGGGGGGACAGGCAGCTGGGGCAGGGGCAGCCCGAGTGCTGAGGAGCCAGTGAGGGGGTGAGGGGCCGGAGTACTGAGGAACGGGCCTGCCTGGAGTCACAGCCCTAGGAGCAGGGCCTGCAATGGACAGCGGTGTCCTCACTCCCGGGACACACTGGGCATGGGCCAGCGCACAGGCCGCCTGCACGGAGAAACCACAGCCACGCATGGACTCGAGGCCAGGCAGCCGAGGGGAAGAGGCGGAAGCCAGAACCTGGCGCTGGCCAGCCACTCCCCAATGGGCAGCGTCCCCCGGGCCAAGCACTACAACACCCGCCTCGCTGCGGGCAGGGCCTGGCCCGCTCACCTGTGTGGCCCTGCAGCTTCTGCACAATCTCCTTGGTCTGCAGGTTCCAGATGTACACCAGGTTGTCTTCCGAGCCGGACACGATCCACTGGGCAGACAGGGACAAGGTGAGGGGAGTTTCCATAGCCCCGGAACTCACCCCTCCCTCCCGCACTGAGTGCTGTCCTCACCCCCCTCCCGCTCCCACTCAGAAACACAGCCACACACACGGGCATCTAGGATGTACGATGTTGTCTTCAGTTACCACTTTACAGGTTTTGTGTAGTTTACATTTCAGCTGGATGTCACATCTCCTCAGTCCCACTGCCCTGGACTGAGGCAGGCAGGCCTGGGCCCGGCTCTGGGCGGCCCCGGCTCTGTGCAGCATGGCCCGCTAGGCGACCACTCAGACGCCCACCCGTGCCCACCGCTCCTGGGAGCTGTGCCAGGTCTGACTTACAGGGCCGGCAGGTCCAGGAGCACCGGAGCCATGACAGCCCCTTTGTGAGTGACGGCCACAACTCCACAGCATGTGGCTCTGTTTTTGGTTTTTGTGTCTTGTTTTGTGCACAGGGGCCTCTCAGGTGGCCCTGGGAAGGACGGCGAGAACTCACCTTCCCTCCCGTCACGGAGAAGTTGGCAAATATGCAGTACTTCTCGTTCTTGTGCCCGGTGTACGTCTTCAGGCACTGAAAGGACACGTGCGGGTCAGAGGCCGCTTCCCCGCCTCCTGACAATCCGAGAATGCTGAGTGCTCGCCCTTTAAGGCCAACCCAACGTTTTGTGAAAAGCACTCAAATGCCCACAGCACAAACCCACGTGGTCAGAGCTGATGTGCCAGCTGCAAACACCCACGTCTTGGAGAAATTTGCACCAAACCAACTCAATGAACATGGCTCTCTGAGTCCCCCCAGCTCAGCCATCACCCAAAACCCCACCCGGCCTGGAGCGTCGCCTCTGCTGCTTACCTTCCCTTTGCTGTAGTCCCAGAGTTTCAGGGTGCTGGAAGGAAAGAAGGGGTCACACACACTCCCCGGCTGTCACTGGAACCCCCAGGCGCAGGTGCAGGTGCCAGCAGTGCGCGGAGCCCCAGGATTTGAGGACACCCCAGAGCACAGGGCGAGAACCCCAAATATTTAGCTCAAAGACATTTTGAAAGAAAGCTGCTGGCTGCTCCCACACCACTGGGTGGTCACCTCATGCCTGCTAGAGGGACGTGGGGGACCTGGTTCCAGAAACATCCCAACCAGACTGGAGCACAGCACCCGCCTCCTGGAGCAGAAAGGCCCCCACAAGGGCGCTGCGGCGGGAAACGCCGGGGCTCAGGAAGGCACCCCGCCCCCGGGCCCCCAACGCGTACTCAGCAAAGCCCGTGCCAAAGGTGCTCCCGTGGAGGGCGACCGGGGGCTGCCGGGGAATCTGCTCCCAGGCATGTGTGGGGGGAAACGCCGCAGGGCCAGACGCAGCTCGGCCCGGCCGTCCCCCAATCCTGCAGCTGGGAGGCCCGCCCCGGGGAGGAAGCTGGGGGCGGCGGGAGCACTCACTTGTCCAAGGTCGCCGCCAGGATGTACTTGCCGTTCGGGGAGAACTTCACGAAGGACACCGGCGGGTTGTCGTCGTCTGCGGGAAAGAGGGGTGAGGTGGGGCTCGGGCCAGCGGGCGGGAGGAAGCACCCTCAGGTGAGGCCGCTGCCACCGGTGCCAACACCGCCGCCCCACGTGCCCCAGGAGAGCCTGCTCGTGCCTGTCCAGCCCACGGACCCCTGTGGGGCCATCACCCTGACACGAGGGTTTGGGGAGCACAGGGCTGCAGCAGCGCAGACTCAGGTTGCCAGCCCCCCATGGGCATAGTGAGCCATCCAGCATCAGCTTCCTCACGTGAAACATCCACACGCCCAGCCAGGCGGGATGTCAGGACTACGCAAACCATTTGGGTGAATGCTCTCAGGTGTCTTCCGTGACAGTTTTGCAAAAGATTTGTAAGTTCCTCTAGAAAAATACCATTGCACCCACACCGCTGCGTCTGACCCCTGGCAACCCTGGGACTGCGGCAGGAGCCGCCGCGGGCTCAGCATCACCCGACAGCCGCAGGGGTCAGCACTCCCAGAGACCCCACAGGAGGGGCCTTTCCGCCACGTGACAGTGCTGTGCTCCCTGGCCAGGCGAGAGGACCGGAGCTTGCACCTGGAGCGGGAGCGGGGGCGGCTGGCGTCCCGAGCGCCAGGGGAGTGGCATTACCACTTTGGAGAACCCAAGCCTGGCTGCTGGGCACCTGGGGCCTATGCCGCTGGCTGGTCCAAGACACTGGAAAGGCACGGGGAAGGCGTGAGGCTGCCAGCCCCTGGGTTCCAGGGGCCCCGCCAGGAGGCAGGTGGGTAACGCAGGCGAGATGAGGGTACCGACAGCCCCAACCCAGCCCCTGAGCACAGCCTCAGCGGGATTGTGTGCTCCAGTCCAGAAGGTTCTACCTCCTAGACCTGGGCTGAGAAACAGGACCGGGAACCGCTGCCCGCTGCCCGCCTTCCCCAGGCTCCGGGGTGCTGCTGGCCTTTTGCTGGTTAACCTCTCGGGCCTGTTTCCCCCGCTGCGGGGTGGCCGAGCTGATCAAAGGCTAACGTAACTGGTTAACAGAGAGCGGAGGAGCTGCACCGGGCCGCCCGGGAGAGACGGGAGAAACGCTGTGTCCGACTGCGGGATGTCGGACTGCGGGATGTCGCTGTGGGAAGTCAGGACGCCCCTGTCCTGGCCCGTTTTGCTCAGTGTCAGAGCGTCGGCCCCAGGACCGAAGGGTCACTGGCTCGATTCTGGGTCAGGGCACAGGCCCGGGTTTCAGGCTCGAGCCCGTCAGGGCCATGCAGGAGGCAGCCGATCGGTGATTCTCTCGTCACTGATGTTTCTCTCATCCCCTCTCCCTTCTTCTCTGAAATCAATAAAAATACGTATCTTTTAAATCAATGGGAAAATATTCTCGGGTGAGGGTTAACAAAACAAAAAAAGTGAGGCCCTCACAGCGGCCATGACCCAGCTTGAATGGGTCTTAGGAGTCTGACACCAGCGCACAGAACAGCCCCAGCGAGGACCTAGGAGCCGGGAGCCTCAGGGACCAGCCCTGCAGGCGGGAGGCGAGCTGGGCGGCCTGAGCCGCCCCGCAGCCTCCCCTTCCCCGCACCCCCCCACATGCTTCTATGGCAGCCTTGGGAAGGAGCTTAGGGGCGCACATCCCCGTGGCCATCCCCTCCACGTGGCTGCCGGCTGCACGGGCTCCCCTTTAACCTAGACCTGTGAATACTTCCGGCTCAGGTGATCAGGTTCCTAACCAGCACCCGCCCTGACTGAAACCCTCCAGGGCGGACTCCCTCCCCAGAGCCTGCCCAGGCCGGAGGCCCCGCGGGGCCTATGGCACCCTGCTCACAGGCACAGCAGGCCTGCAGCCCGCCCACGGCACCCACCAGCCAGCCAGGCCAAGTCTTCCCACTCCAGGACACCCTGGCCCAGAGCGCATCCCTCCTCTAATGCCGCCAGCAGTGACCTCAGGGCCCCTCCTCGGAGCACGCCCCTCCTCGGAGCACGCCTGGAGGGCAAGGCGCAATCAAGCTGCCCCAGGAAGGACTAGGAAGAGGCCCCGAGGCCAAAGACAGCCAGGGCCTGGCAGGCACAGGCAGAGGGCTCAGGCCCTCAGAGGACAGGGTGGGGCCAGCCCCGTGAGGCGGGAAGGAGCGGTGGGCGATGTGGGCAATGGGAGGGCGGCAGAGGAGGGAAATCCTCCCAGAGGAGCAGATGCAAGACAGAGAAGGGGCTCCCAGAACCTCAGAAGGCGAGGCGGGCGCGATGGAGAAGGGCCCTGCCACCCAGGGCGAGCGCGGCTCACCGATCAGCGTCTTCAGGCACTGGCCAGAGGCGGTGTCCCAGATCCGGCTGCAAAGCAAAACAAGTTGTGAAGAAGCCAGTCACAGCAGGTGGCCTGCGAGCGGTTCTCAATCAAAGAGCTTTAGAGGGAACGCGCTTCCCCTGCGCTGTCCCGCTCACTCGGCCACTGAAGTTTCTCTCGCACGTTCCAGGGACCAGAATGGGCGCTGCGCACACCACGGACCCGTGTGCTCTAGTTCCTCTTCCACAGCAGCGATCACACAGGGCAACCACCAAGGAGCAGCGGCTGGCCCGTGGCCCCCACCGCGGGGTCTCCCGCACAGGCACCCGGGCTGGCCCACCGAGCCTCCCGCGCTCTGGCACCGTCCACACGCACGCTCCTGCCAGCACCGAGGGCATCACTGTCTCCCTCCCCGGTGGACGTTCCATCTTTAAGTCCCACGGGCCTCAGTGTCCCCTTGGTTTCCCACCTGCTCGACACCATTCCCCACCCCTCCTGTCAGGCCTGCAGTGGCCACTCTGTGAGGTGTTTCCGGAAGAGGACGAAGGGTCAGAGGGTTTTAACCCCAAACTGACAGCCTCCTCCCAACACCGCGGCCCCACAAACCCGCCCTGACGCTCACTGAGTTCATCTAAACCAGTGGTCGCCCATCGGTGGTCCGTGAGGTCGGCGACCACTGACCTAAACCAACACATGTGCATCTTCCCTCCTGCGCCTCCACCCCCGCACACAGGCTTCACACCCCCAAGCTCCACGACCACGATCCCCGAGACTGCACCGACGGTCTGCCGCCACCCCGTCCCCCTGCCGCCACCCTCTGCCGCCTGCCCGCCTGCGGTGGGGCGTCTGGAGTCACCGCTCGGGACTGACAGCCTCGTGGACGCCAGGCAGGCCGGCTCCGACTCGTCACCGTGAGCCGGGCCTTCCCCACCCCAGGCCCGGGTGCCTGGCCGGTACATGTCAGTGTCCACAGGCGCTCAGTCTGGTCCAGGCCTCGCGGGGAGGCACCCTCCCGCCACACACACCGCACACACCGGCCGTGGGCCTGGCAGCACCCCGCCCCCTGAGGCTGCACTGGGTGTCCACCCGTCCGCGGCCCTCGCTGCTCCGGAGGGCAGAGCCCGCCTGCTCCCGCTGCTGCCACCCGAGGGCCACGGCTCACAAGCACACGTCGCCAAGGGGAGGGAGCACCTCCACTCACCAGAGCCCGTCGTAGCTGCTGGACACGATCAGGGACCCGTCGCGGTTGAAGTGAACCTGAGGGGGAGGGGGAGGAGGACTTGACGCCAGCGACACGGACTTCTTCCCTGCAGCCCCACCCGAGTGCAGGACCAGCCTCTGGTGCTGCCCCCGTGCTGGCTCCTGAGCCGCTGCCGCGGAGAGGACCGCTTTCCCCAGGGGCCTCTCATGGAGGAACCACAGAAAGACCAGCCTGCAGTCCACCTGGAGGAGGTGATCGCTCACTATGAAACGGACTGAAAGTAAACCCATGGCCACAGGAGCTCCTCCTGAGGGCCTGTCCTGTCCGGGGATCCGGCCTCCAGTCGTCACTGTCGCCCCCTCACACCCCAGTGAAGGCAGCCTGACCCAATGTAGCCAAAAATGACTTCCCTTGGCATTGCTTTACAAAAGCAAAAAAAACAGGGGGGAAAACCCCCCAATTCAGTAGCCTCCTAAGAATGGAGGCAGGTGGCTTCTCACCCAGGTGCCCGCCCACGGCCATCGGAGCGCCAGTCCCTGCCACCGCGCCACTGCTCCAGGCCCCGGACAGGGACATACACCTGGGCCTGCCTGAGCAGCCTGGTGCTGCCGAGGGCACAGGAAGGAGACCCAGGCGGCCCCAGGCTGGCGGCGGTCCAGCCCCCATTGATCTGATCTGAACGTCAATTTCTGCAGGGGGAGAGGACACACCTTCCCACAAACACGTTCCAACCTGACACGTCCCTTTCCTGGAACGGCTTCACCTCTGGGGTTTCCCTCCTTTGCCCAATTGAATCTCAGTGCCAAGGGTCGCAATGTCAGAGGGAGGGTTCACACGCATCCCTGTTCTTTCTGTTGAGTCCTGAGCCGACGTTACCCAGGATAAGCCTTCTTACAACAAGTACCACCTTTTATAGGCTGTCTCCCTTCCTGCTACAGGACCGCTCCCGGGTGAGACGGAGGCGCAGGGCAGCCCTGGGGCCATGCTCTCAATGGAGCCATCAACCCTGTGTGCAGTGTGACTACACTGCTGTGCACACGCTGGCCCCTGCAGGACGGCAGGGCTCGGACCCCACGGAGCAGGATGGGCGCTCTCGGGCCCACCCCCCACCGTTCTCACCACGACCAGGGATTCTCACCGCAACTGGGCCATCCCACCCGCCTCCAGCCACCACCCACCACTCAGAGCTATCGGCTCCACTCTAAACTCACACTGTTCCCTGGTCACACTTCCCAGGACTGAACGCCCCGACCAGAAGGTTCCGTTTGCGGACACCACTCCCCCACGCTACAGCCACCTGCCCTTCCATGGACTGAGATTCTGCAGGGTCACCATCCACACTGCAGGTGTCGGTGGAGCCCGGAGTTCCCAGGTCAGGGGGACTTACGGCGGAGACGGGGTCTGAGTGCGCAGGCAGGGTCTTGAGGCACTTCCCCGTCTTCACATCCCATATCCTCACGCTCTCATCAAACTGCAGACAAAGGAGAGATCAGGCCACTCACAGGGAGGACAGAAGCTGACAGACCTTCGGCCCCCCAGCCCCCCCCCGCAGCCCCGCAGGTCACCTCTGTGCCCCCCCCCCCCAGAGGCCGGCGCACTTACCCCAGCCCCCCACCCCCAGAGGCCAGCGCACTTACGGAGCCTGAGACAATGAGGTTGGACTGGGGGTTGAAGTTGCAGCAAAAGACATAATTGCTGTGGCCCTTCAGGGTTTTCAGACACTTTCCCTGCAGCGAGATATTGATAGACTGTCATTCCAGCGCCGCCAGGCCCCGGCTGCCCCCCCCCCAGCCTCTCCGCTCACACGCTCCCCCAGGAGGGACCTCGAGTCCGGCTTACCGAGCTCACATCCCATATCTTTAGGGTTTTGTCATCTGAGGCAGAAACAAGGAGATTAGAATCTGAGGACCAGGCCACATCGGATATTCCCTGGGGAGAAAAGACAGAGGGTCACCCCCTTGAGGGACAAAACACAATGAACCTGCAGAAGCCAAATCCGCCCTCCCATCCGACTGGACACACAGCCCTCGTTCCACCCTCCAAGTCCGCAGCCAGCGCTGAGCACAGGGGACCCCGCCCGGCCGAGGACCAGCACGCTCTCGGCGGCTCTGCAGGCCTCACCATGGACAGAAACTCATCTGGGACTCAGGAGTATTTGCTTAAAAAAACAAGAGGTGGCCGCTCTGGCCCGTGGCTCAGTGGTTAGTGTCAGCTCTCACACCAAAGGGTTGCGGGTTCAATTCCCGATCGAGGGCAGGCACCTGGGTTGTGGGATGTCTTTCTCTCTCTCCTAAGCCCCATGGGCCCTTCTTCTGCCTCTGTAACTTGTTCCCTGAGCCCATGTGAACCAGTGGGCTCACTCTTTCTACCTTGGTGACTTTTCTAAATAAACTTCCACTTGTATTTGGAAAAACGAGCAGATGCAAATAACCACCAAAAAGAACCTGTAGGGGCCCCGCCCATGTGGCTCCGTGGTGAGCGTTGATCCATGAACCAAGTGACTCCCGGTCAGGACACACCCGGGTTCCAGCTCCATCCCCAAGCGGGGTGTGCAGGAGGCAGCCGATCTTTCTCTCTCTATCCCTCTCCCTTCCCCTCTCCCCAAAATCAGTAAAAAACATATTTAAAAAATAAAAAGAATTTGGGGGGAAACTCAACATAACTCCACAGGCCTGAGAGAGGGGCCCCACCCACGTGATGGCTGGAGCTACGCTGTCCAGCAGCCACCGCAGTGTGCAGGGCCGATACCTACCAGCTTGTGACCAGATATGGTTTTCTCGAATTTCCCATCATAAGCGCCCCAAATTTTAATGAGCTTGTCTGCAGCTGAGAGAAAGGAGTAACAAAGAACCAGTCATCCACAGTCCAGAATCTGGGTTTTCCCACCTGAGCCCCGGGAACAGTGAGAGGGACCCTGAGGAGAGCCACCCACACGGAACAGGCAACACTCTCCACTGCCCGGCCACTGCCCTGCAGAGTGGCAGTGGCACAATTTCAACGGGGAATGGATTCTTCCAGTTAAACGCGGAAGCTAACAGGCACACCCACGCTGCACCGACGCAGAGGGGTGTCGGAAAGCAAGCCCCCCTCTCCCCGCCCCCCCCCACACACACCGGTTTCTCCCAGCCACCAAGGCCCCGCTGATACCTACACGAACTCGCCAGCCACTCCCCGTTCGGGCTGAATTTCACGGAGGACACGGCTTTCGTGTGGCCGGCCAGGGTGAACTTTAGAGCATAGTTTGGTTTCACAGGTGTAGGCTGGTGAAGAAAGAGTACTCATCAGCCACAAGTACCCACCACCACCAAGTCAACCATCAGTCTGGATTCGATTCCCAAAACTGAATGTCGAGCTCAGACCTCGGCTTGAGCTCCACACCACGTGGCTACCAGAGCTGTCTGCGTGTCACCTCAGCCTGAACAAGCAGCCTGCGCTCTTACTCCTGCAGCCCTCACCTCAGTGCCGCGGCTCCAGCACCCTAATCCCACCCACCCAGACCACCAGCACCCACCCGCCTGCCCGCATGCAGCCCCAAGCAAACCGGAAGGCTGCTCCCGGGGAAAGGTCTGCAGGGGTCTGCACCTGCCCAGGCATCAGAACTGCGGCCGGGAGGGGGGCTGCGGAACAGCGCTGCCTGGGCCCTAGACTCTCACAGGAGGACTGAGGAGCTGTGTGGTTGCTAAGGCCCCGCCCCAGGGGACGGGTCCGGACACCGCCAGTCACAGAACACAATCGGCAGCAGCTCTCTGCCAGGAGAACACCCCGATGGACCTGCAATGCCCTTCCCAAGCATCTTGCAGCCCGTGCCCCCTGCAGTTCCCCAGGAGCCGCGGGGACTTGCCTTGCTCTGCGTGGCCGACGACGAGGGGGTGGGCTGCGCTCGGGCAGCCTCTGCCTCCGGCTTCTTCTCCTCCGTTGCCATGGCTCCGAGGCCCACCGGGCAGCAGGGAGATGCAGGCGGATGGGTTCACAGCTCCGCACAGAACACTCAAAGCAGGAAGAACTCTGGGCTACCGCAGCCTACAGTGGGGGACCTAGGCCAACAAGCAAACCATATACTAAAAGGCAATTTCCAGGAAAAAGGATAAAAACCATTGGACCACCTTACAGAGCCTGGATCTGCTGCTCCAAATGGAGGCGCCTGTTACCCTAACTCCCTAAGGCTTTCAGAGGCTGCTGGGCCGAGCCCCCTCAGGCTCCTGCAGTACTGTGATCAAAGGCCCCTCCTTCAAGGCTTCGCCCTCTTGTTACCTTCGAGCCTGCGGGAATGCAGCCCCGCCCACCCAGTAAACACAGCCTCTGCTTCAAAGGGCCCTGCACTTTATACACCACTGAAGGCTGCTTGTCAGGGAACCAGCCGGGTTACAGGAGGCTGCGCTTGGGGTGCACAGGTGTGGGGACTTATCCAAGGCCTCACATGCACCCGGGGATGCAACAGCTGAGAGCCATGTCTGCAAACCCAAGGGCTCCCCCGGCCCTGCCTGCTGGCGCAGCTGGAGCATGCGCCACGCGCCACGGTCTGCATGAGGCTGGCGCTGCGGGAGGGAAAGCCTGGCTCCAGTAGGTCTCACCGCGACCAGGGGAACTGCCCTCCCAGAAGCACACCGACCGGGGCTCGGAGGAGAGCCACCAGGGTGTTCTTGTAAGTATCATGGCCGTCCAACTCCCGGAAGCTGGAATCAGCATCAGGAGTTTGCACTGTGAGTTCTTGCTTGGAGCTTAAAACTGAAGTGTGCACAGTGACGTGAAATGGAAGCCATCAGAAAAAGAGCAAGTCTCAGTCTTCATCCACGAAGGGTTAGGAATTACAACGCAGCACAGCTGTGCAGAGCACGGCGCGGCCAGGGCTGGCCGCCTGCAGCGAGGACGGAGCCCACTGCACCCCGTGGGGGAGGGGAGAGGGGGCGGGCAGTCCTGCCAGGGAAAACGCGCTGGCACTCAGCTGCCGAGGGCAAAGGCTACTCGGCGATGATCTGCGGCCTTCCCCTCGGTGGGCTGGACCAGTCCCGGGAGGGAGGAGCAAGGACCAGGGCTAGAAAGTCCCTTTCGGAGAACCCAGCCCCGGGGACGCCCAACCACACGGGGCTGGGGCCAGTGTGGCTCCCGGGGCGCCGGAGCGATCCCAGCAACGGCGGAGACAGGAGAGGAGAAAGGAGCGCTTCAGGGGCCAGAACAGCGCGTTTTAGCATAAAAACGGAGGCCCAGCAGGAGGTGCGGCTTGGCCAGGCAAACCGGCTGTCCTCAGGTGAGGACAGAAAGGATGCCCAACCCTCCCCGCCGGCCCAATCCGCTCGCACCTGGGGCGCGCCAAGCATCCGCGCAAAAACCCAGCTGGGCTTCCAACCGGACCCCCACGTTTCTCGCTAAAGGGGGGGGGGGAGCGCGGCATTTGGGGCATTTTTAAACCCTCGGTGGTTCCTGGGCCACTGGGAAGCCTGCTGGGGACTGGCCCCTTAGAAAGGCGGTCTGGGAAAGGGGACACCAACGGCCGCTGGCGCTGGCCCCCCGGGCACCCTACCTGCCCCCCCCAGCACCCTACCCGCCCCCAGGTGCTCCCTAACCTCCTGCGGCCAAGCCCCGACCCTGAGTGCTTCCGGCTGCAGGAAACAGGCAGGTTCCTGAGCTGCGGGGCAGAGGCCAGGCCCACGGGCGAGGGGACGCAGGAGGCAACCTGGCGACCCCAGTGGGCAGCCCCGCGGGAACAGCGCTCCCCGCACCGGCGCCCGCGCTCGGCCGCCTCACCTACCGTCCCGCGGCCCGGCCCGCCCGCGAGGCCGTGTCCAGCGCCGGGCCCGCCAAAGGGTCGGTGAACGGACCCGGGTGGTAGGGAAAGCGACCGGGAAGGCGCGCCTTTCACATCACCCGGAATGGCCCCGGCGGACCGGACTGGAAGGGGTCGCCGGCTCGGGGCCCGCAGCGGGGGCCTCCCCTTCCGACAGCGAACCCCACCGAAAAGGGCCCGGGCCTCTCGGGGGGACGGGGCCCGGCCGCCTCGGGCTGAGGCCGAGCAGCAGGTCGGGGTGCGGGCGCGCCCGCAGCGGAGGGCAGACGGGGTGCGCGCCCGTCCAGGCCCGGGGCGCTCGTGGGGTGTGTTTTTGGAGGCGCCGTGCAGACGGGGGGGACCTGCTGGCTGGCTGCGTGCTTGTCACTAGGTCCATGGGCAGCGGCCGCCCCGGTGAGCGCCGGAGGTCCCGGGAGCCGCTGGGGGCCCGTTAGGGGAGGGGACGGGACCTCCGCGGCGAGGCTCGGGTGAGGAGAGGGGCCCCGCGCTCGGCCGCGCTCGGCCGGAAGAGGGGCGCAGGGCGGGTACCCGGAAGGCGAGGCGGCATGGGCGCGCGGGGCGTCTGCATCGAGGGGCCCGGCGCGCGGGACCGGGCTGAGGCCGGGCCCGCCGGAACACGTGCGGCGGCGGCGGTTTGGGGTGCAACGGCGTCAGCCCCCCTCACGTGCCCGCAGCCCAGGCGTCCCCCGCTTACCTGCGGGCCCGCGGCGGGAGGGAGCGGGCAGAGCGCCCCGGGAGTCGCGTCGGCCGAAGTCTGGGCGGGAGCCGGGCCGAGCAGCACTAGGCGGCGCGGAGCCGGCGGTGCGCGTGCGCGAAGGGCCGCAGCGGCGTCGGGGCGGGGCGAGCGCACAAAGCCGGCCTCTCGGAGGGGCGCTACGGGGAGCGGCGAGGGCCAGAATACCTCGGGCAGGCCCTACGCCTTAAAGGAACAGTACATAGTGCGTGCTTACTGCTTAAAAGCCTTAACCCATAGGTAACCGGTTGCAGGCCGTTCTCCTCCTGCGCTTTCTAGAAACTGAAGTATGAAGACACTACCGTAGGGAGAGATAAAAAATGGCGGCAGAGTAGGAGGATGCTGCATGGACATGCTCCCAGGAACAAGCTGGAATTACAACTGAAATACAGAAAGGCTTCCTGAATAATCAATGGAAAACTCACAGGAGAGAACCCTGATACCAAAGACCGAAGGTGGAGACCGCATAGAGACTGGTAGGAGGGGCAGAGGTGCGAAAGGGCTGGCCCGGCACCCACAGATGGCAAATGAAGTCCTGGAGAGATATCTCAGCTGTGGGGCGCGAGGGCGGGGGGGGGGGGGGGNAAGTAACAATGAGCCTCAAGGCAGAAGGAACCTCCGCACCCTGTAGAAAAAAAACTCTCACCACCCCTGAGGACGATTGCCTCGGGGCAATTCAAGTCAGAATCCTATTAGTCTAGGTCAGTGGTTCTCGGCCTTGGCTGCACGTTGGCATCACCTGGGAATCTTTTCTGAATCCTGATTTCTGGGCCTCGTCCTCCGGAAATTCTGTGTCTTTGTTACTAATGTTGTGGCCCCATCCATCACAAAGAGGCCCAGGAGTTAGGATTTGGGGAGGAATCCCAGGTGATTCTAGGGTGCGGCCAAGGTTGAGAACCACTGGTCTAGGTGGTATCTGGAGGCTTTGAGGCTATTGCCTGACCCAATTACGGTGGAGCCTTGACTTAACGAGTGTCCCGACTAACGAGTTTTTTGAGATACCAGCTGTCTCTCGGCTGATTTTTTGCATTGAGTTGATAAGAGTAATTTGAGTTAAGAGCTCCTTAACGAGCTCGGTCTCAGAAGGAATTAAACTCGTAAGTCAAGGCCCCATTGTAGTCAGAAACAGCCTTCAACACTGTCCTGCACTAGAGATTGAGAGGTGTAGAGGATCCACCTAAAACATAGTCACAAACCCGAACAGACAGCCAAAATGAGGAGACAAAGAAACAAGCCCCAAATGATAGAACTAGTGAATTCTTCAGAAGAAGAGATCAAGGAAGCAGAGAAGAAATTTTTCTGAACAGAGTTCAGAGTAATGATGTTAAAAATGCTCAACAGGAGGAAAAAAGATATGGTAACTATGAAAAAAGAACAGTCTGAGATAAAGAATGACATAACACGAATAAGAACACACTGGAAGGAATGCACAGCAGATAGGAGAAGCTGAGGATCGAATCAGTGAATTAGAAGACAGAGTTGAAAATATCACTCAATTAGAGAACCAAAAAGAAGAAACAAGTAAAAAAACAGGAGGACAGCTTACAGGAGCTGTGGGACGATGTGAAACGTAACAATATTAGAGTAGTAGGTGTGCCAGAAGAGGCAGAAAGGAATAGAGAAGTTGTTTGAAGCAATAATGATGGGAAACTTCCCGAACCTGGTAAAGGAAAAAGTTACACAAGCTCAGGAGGCACAGAGAACCCCAAACGAGAAGAACCCAAACAGACCCATGCCCAGACACATCATAATTAGAGACAAAGAGAGGATCTTAAAGGCAGCACGAGAAAAGAAAACTGTTACCTGCAAAGGAGTTCCCATAAGGCTGACACCTGATTTCTCATCAGAAACTCTACAGGCCAGAAGGGAATGGCATGAAGTACTCAAAGTAATGGAAAGCAAGGATCTGAGACCAAGATTACTATATCCAGCAAGGCTATCATTCAAAATAGATGGTCAAATAAAGAGCTTCCCAGACAAAAAAAAAAAAAAAGAGCTTCACAGATAAGGAAAAGCTAAAGGAGTTCCTCACCACTAAACCAGTATTAAATGAAATGCTGAAAGGTATCCTTTAAGAAGAGGAAGAAGAAAAAGGTAAAGATACAAATTATGAACAACAAATACACATCTATCAACAAGTGAATCTAAGAATCAAGTGAATAAATAATCTGATGAACAGTATGAACTGGTGATTGTAATAGAATCAGGGACGTAGAAAGGGAGTGGACTGACTATTCTTGGGGGGGAAGGGGTATGGCGGGTGCGGGAGAGATTGGACAATAATCGTGCACCTACGGATGAGGACAGTGGGTGGGGAGTGAGGGCGGAGGGTGGGGCGGGAACAGGGTGGAGGGGAGTTACGGTGGGGAAAAAAGAGGAACCAATGTAATAATCTGAACAATAAAGATTTAATTTAAAAAAAAAAAAAAGCTAAAGGAGTTCACCATCACCAAGCCAGCATTACAAAAATGCTATAGGGATTGCTGAGAAGAAGAAATGGAGAGAGAAACCTCGCCGTACAGAATTAAAATGGCTCTAAATAAGTACCTCAATAATAACCCTAAATGTAAATGTTTTAAATGCTCCAATCAAAAGGTGTAGGGTAGCTGAATGGATAAAAAAACATGACCCAACTATATGCTGTCCACAACAGATCCACCTCAAAAGAAAAGACACACAGGATGAAAGTGAAGGGATGGAAAAACATTTTCCATGCAAATGGAAAAGAAAAAAAAAGCTGGAGCAGCAATACTCAGATCTGACAAAATAGATGTTAAAAGCATCATGCTAGGCCAGCGGTTCTCAACCTGTGGGTCGCGACCCCTTTGGGGGTCGAACGACCCTTTCACAGCGGTCGCCTAAGACCATCGGAAAACACATATATAATTACATATTGTTTTTGTGATTAATCACTGTGCTTTAGTTATGTTCAATTTGTAACAATGAAAATACATCCTGCATATTAGATATTTACATTATGGTTCATAACAGTAGCAAAATTATAGTTATGAATAGCAATGAAAATAATTTTATGGTTGGGGGTCTCCACAACATGAGGAACTGTATTAAAGGGTCGCGGCGTTAGGAAGGTTGAGAACCACTGTGCTAAGTGAAATAAGCAAGTCAGAGAAAGATAAATATCATATGATCTCACTCATTTGTGGAATATAATGAACATAAACTGATGAACAAAAATAGAGCCAGAGGGAAAAAATATTCCAGAATACAGTGGGGCCTTGACTTACGAGTTTCATTCGTTCCGTGACGGAGCTCGTAACTCAAATTACTCGTATGTCAAATCATTAAAGTGAACGAGTGAGACACGTGATGCTGGGCTGATGTTGTGGCGTTCACTGTGACGTTCGCTGCGCCAGCTAGCGGTGGGGTATCTGAAGCTGGCTCGTAACCCGAATTTTAGCTCAAACTCAAAGCAAAAAATCGGCCAAGAGACGGCTCGTATCTCGAAAAACTCGTTAGTCGGCACACTCGTAAGTCAAGGTCCCGCTGTATAATAGAAATAATCCTATTATTTGCATATTTTTAATATTTCCTATAACTTTTGTGATATCTACTATGCTAGTACAGTTGTGGTAATATACTAAAATCCTTTTATTCTTGAAATATTAATGATTATTGCATGTAACATTATTATATATAAGATCATTTTTTCCTGAATAATTGGTGTCTATGTAACATCATCATATTTAAAATCGTTTTTCTTGAAATATTAAGGTTTATTGCATGTAACATTATTATTTTTAAAATCGTTTTTCTTGAAATAAAAAAAACGGGGGGTGGGGGGGAGACACTACCGCAGGGCGCCAGGGTCCCCCTCGAAGGCTCAGGTCCTGAGCTCGCCCTGCAGCGGCGCTCTCCGCCGGGAAGCGAGGGCAGGCGGCCCACCGTCTCTGCTGAGCTCCGGTCCCGCCTCGGCGCGAGCGCTCAGGGCGGCAGCTGACGCGTCCAGGGCCTCCGCGCGGGGTCTCCACGATGCTCGGGACACGGGACGCCGGGACCCTTACCTCCCCGCTTGGCAGCGCAGATCGCGAGCTCCCGCGGCTTCCGCCCGCCGGCTCCGCGCCCCCCAGCGCTCCCGCGGGCGCCCCTGCGCCTCGCCGAGCCCCGGCCGAGCAGAGCCGATGCGGGGGAGCGGGCTGCTCCGCTGTCCGCAGGGTGACGTCTCCGGTACCATCACCTGCGGTGACACGCGGGACGGGAGGCTCAGAGGCCTCGGGAGGACGGGAGCCCCAAGTCCGGTGCATTCGGCCCCCTGGGCGGCGCCCCTCCGCTACCCACGTGGCTCTTAGGGTCTTGGAGGGGGTCATGGGGGGCCCCCCCCCCCCCCCCCCCCCCCCCCCCCCCCCCCCCCCCCC
>JAWPEG010064499.1:1954952-1992142 GCA_035771395.1 Myotis vivesi
GGGGGTCATGCCCCCCCCCCCCGCCCCCGGCTCCGCGACCCCAGCCCAGCCCTGTCATCGCAGAATAGCAGGCAGCCTGTCATTTACCGACTGAAACGGAGCCCGGACAGGACCCGGGACCGGTGCCGACACGAGGACGAGGACGGGGCGTTTGAGATGGGAAGGCCCCGGGAAGGGAAGGGAGCGGCGCGGTTGACATAGACACCGAAGGCGGGCAGCTGGTGTGGGCGCCTCTCCCAGGGCTCTCCGTGCCCCGGAGGCCTCCACTCGCGTGGAGGTGAGGCAGCGGCTGCAGAGGGTCACCCGAGCGGCTCGGGAGGGAGCGGGCACCTCCGGCCACGGCCCGCCCCGGCCCGCCCCGGCCCGCCTCCCCACGGGCCTCGGGAGCGCAGCCCCAGCCGGCCACACCCTAGAGTTTAAGGCCCAGCTGGCTTCCCCGGCCCTCGGTCCAAATGCAAACTCAGCCGCGGGAGTTTACCAGACCCGCTTCCTCCTCTCACCTAGTGCCCCCCCACAAACTGTGCACCCCGGGTCCCGGCGCCAACTCCAGAGTCTTCCCGTCTCCAGGCTCCACTGCGGCCCGTGGAGCAAGACAAGGGCCCTGATCCCCGAGCTCAGAACTCAAGCCAGGCTCCCGTTCATTTGGTTTCCCCTCCCTCCTCCAGAAGACAGACTTCCAGGGAGCCCCACGGGCGGGGCTCAGTGGGTGAGTGTCAGCCTGTGAACCAGGAGGTCACAGTTGGACCCCAGGTCAGGGCAGAGGCCCGGGTTGCAGGCTCTATCCCCGGTGGGGGGCGTTCAGGAGGCAGCTGATCCATGATTCTCTCTCATCATTGATGTTTCTCATTTTCTCTCCCTTCCTCTCTGAAATCAATAAAATATGTATATATATTTTTTAAAGAATCAGTCAATGAATACATGAATAAGTGGAATAGCAAACCGATGTTTCTCCAAAAAGAACATCGCCGTCTCATAGGACTGGAAGCTCCTGAGCAGCCGTATCTAGTCACAAGGCCGGCGGAGGGCTTTCCCAGGGTGGCAGAGGAACAGACCACATGGCAGAGACTGGGATGCCCCCCACACAACCCAAAGCAGGCAGCAAGCTGGGTGGGAGCACTGGCCCTTTAACGGCCGAACCCCCAGGTTGGGTTCCGATGGCAGTTGATAAGGGAGCATCGTGGGGGGGGGGGGAATGTGCAGGACCCAGACCTTGCAGGAGCTGCTGACCCAGTCCCCGTGCAGGACAGCCGCCCCCCACTCCACCTCCATTCCCGGGGGCTGCTGATGCTGCCCCGCCAGCCCGAGGCTCCCGCCAGCCCAGGTCAGTGTGGGGGGGAGGGGCGTTCCTTCTCCCTGGTGACTGGTGTGGGAGACTTATGTCCCCACTTTCCTCCACGCCTCCTCACGGTCCATGCGACGGGCATGTTGCCCACCATCCCCGGGCCCAAAGGACCTTCAGCTAACCCGAGTCCATTGGCCACTCCAACCCTGGTATCCAGACCACCATTTCTAGCCCCGACTGCCCCAGCCTTCGCTGGGGCCTCGGTTTCCCAGGGACAGAAAGAGCAGATGACAGGAGGAAGCGTGACTCTTGGCCGGATTCTCTCCTTCCAGGGCCTCTGCCCAGGGTATGCCCTCCCCCATGGACCCATCCCTTCCTCCCTCCTTCCTCTCGCCCCTAGTGAGCACCCCAGCCCGTTTCCCCTGCATCACCTCCCCGCTGATGCCGCCCTCTCTAAGGCGACACCTTAGGCTGCCCACCTAGGGTGACCGACAGCTCAGTTGGCTTAGGACTGTCTCATTTGAAAATTCAGCCCGGCTGGTGTGGCTCAGTGGTTGAACCTGGCGGTCACACTTCGATTCCCCGTCAGAGCACATGCAGGGTTGCGGGCTCGATCCCTAGTGGGAGGCGTGCAGGAGGCAGCCAATCCGTGATTCTCGTCATTGATGTTTCTATCCCTCTCCCTTCTTCTCTGAAATCAATGAAAATATAGTTTTTTAAAAAGAAAGAAAACTGCCCTAACTGGTTTGGCTCAGTGGATAGAGCGTCAGCCTGCGGACTCAAGGGTCCTGGTTCGATTCCGGTCAAGGGCATGTACCTTGGTTGCGGGCACATCCCCAGTAGGGAGTGTGCAGGAGGCAGCTGATCAATGTTTCTCTCTCATCGATGTTTCTAACTCTCTATCCCTCTCCCTTCCTCAAGCTCCCCAGGCTCAGCCCTAGGCTGCCCGCCCCACACCCGCACCCCCACCCCCGCTTCTCTGCCCCCTCCCATCCCTGGGAGCACCGTGACCCTCACTTGTCCACCTCCCTCCCTCTTGTGGGTTCATGGGAGTGGGGACAGCCAGCCAGGCCGCAGAGCCTGCTGGGAGGGGCACACAGTCGGTGCCTAATAAAGAGCCCCCCAACGAATGAATCCTGGGACGTTAGCTGCCACTTCCTGTTGGGTCTAAGCCCATCCTAATTTGCTTCAAAGGCCCCACAACTAAATCTGTCTGCCCTCAGCCCCGCCCCAACTCCAGGCCCAGGGTCCCAGGGCGGCCCCCCTCCAATCTGTGCAGGGTGTTGGGCTGGGGCCAGCGGGGCGGGTCTCAGAGCAGGAATCCCAGGAATGCGGCTCCCGGCTCCCCAGCCAGGCCCCACTGCTCCTGTCTGCAGAGGCCTGGGCTTAATCCCTGGGTTAGAGAGCGGTCCTGACAAGCTAGCGAGAAAGACGGGGCCCCTGGGCTGGCAGGTGGAAATCAGAGGCCCCAAAAGCCAGGGATTTTGTTCAAAGCCTTTAGGCTTTTGGGGGGGGGGTGCAGCAGGGGTTCCCGGGGGCATCCTTAAGGGATATAAATTCCGCTGCTAGTGCCCCACCTGTTTCCCTGTCACCTCAAACCACTGCCAGTTGTCCTGGCTAGCACCCCGCAGCTGCTCTTCCTGGGCCCCCCTCCCGTAGCCTTTCCCCGCCGAGGGCTGCACATACCGTCTCCCTAAATCCCAGACGCCCTGGTAAGACATTCCCATTTTCACCGATGAGGGACATGGAGGCTCAGAGAGCCTCAGTGACTTGCCCCAGGCCACATAGCGAGGCAAGGACAGGGCTGGGCTTGACCCTGCGCTATGGGCCTCCACACAGGTGAGCAGACGCCATGGCCACATTTCCACAGTGACCGTGACCACAGTGGCCCTGCAGCCTGCCTCCCGCTCGCAGCTCGCAGGGGTCCCCACACCCCCCACCCACGCAGCCGGCCCCTCCCCTCCCACTGCCGCCTGTGGGCCTCGGCTTTTGGGTCTTTTCTGACTTTCTGGGCTATGGATTGCGGGTTGTTTCTGTGGGATAAGCTCCAGGAGTGCCCGGACCGGCTCAGGAGGCGGGAGCATTGCGCTGGGGGTACAGGCCAGCCTGCCAGCCTGGGGGCACCCCTCACCTGGCACTGGAGGGGAGTCCCTGCGGCTGAGGAAGGGCTTCCAGAGGCCACCACCCCAGCCCTCGTCTTTCTGGGTTCCCACGGCGGGAGAGTTCCCTAACAGAGGAGCAACTGGCCCAAAATAGAACAGCTGACACAGTGAACCAGGGGCCAAAGTCCCAGGCGTGTGCCCGGGCGCCTGGGAGGCCAGCTGCAGACCGGCTCCCCCCCTCCCCACTCCGCTCCCCTCCCCTGCCTTCCCTCCCTCCACCCTCCCAGGTCTGTGAACCCCCTGAAGCTGCTGAGGGCCGAGTGTCTGCAAGGAATGTGGTCCAGGCTTTGGCCTGGGCTGGCTGGCAGGACGGCCTGGGCTGGCTGGCATCTGTCACCTCCTGGGAGGCGGACCTTGGGGGACAGAACCGGGGGCTGAGCGGCCGCCCGCCACATCCAGCCCCAGCCCACAGGCCGGCAGGGGCTCCCGCAGGCAGGGGCGGGTGCTGCCCACCGCGGGCCTGCTTTGGGCAGAAGGGGTGAAGTGCAGATGGCTCTGGATAGTTCTAATCCCAGACATGGGTTCCCCCTCAGTCTCAGGGTCTCTTGTTCAAGCTGTCAGGGACCAAATGGGGAGGGACTAGGAAGGCAGGAGGTCCTGTGAAACAGCCCAGCCCTGTGGTTGAGCACTGACCTATGAACCAGGAGGTCAGGGTTCGAGGTCATGTGTCTCTCTCACATCGATGCTTCTCTCTCTCTCTCTCTCTCTCTCTCTCCTCCCCTTTTCTCTCTCATTCTCTCTAAAAATCAATGGAAAAATATCCTCAGTGGGGATTTTAAAAAATAACAATAATAATAATAGAAACAGTGGTTCCTAAACCCGAGAGCCTGGCCTCGGTGCCCGTGTAGCACACAGACCCCCCGAGCAGATCCTTCCCGGAGCCCTTCCCTCAAAACACTGCCGAGGGCTCCGGGCTCCCCGCAGTGTCAGGTACAGGATGGCACCACTGGACCGGGCAGAGCTGCCCATCCCTAGAGGCGCGTGAATCCGCGGGCACTGGGGATCCTGGGACCGTCTGGTCTGCGCCACCTGGTGAATGAGGTGTCGGGCCCTGGCCCCCGGGAGGGCCACTCTCGGGCGTGTGTGTGTGTGGGGGGGGGGGTGCCAGTGATGCCATTGTGCAGCTCTGTGGGGAGAGACCGAGGGAGGACGCCCCAGGCCCCGGGAAGGGAACTACAAGGTTCTCAGCGGTGTCCCCCCCTGTCTTTTGCGGGCGGTGCTCTGTGAGGAGCCGCGGGCAGGCGCGGTAAGGACTTGCTCCGGCCTCCGCTCTTGGGAGAGGGAGAAGGACTGGTGCTTTTCCTGCAGGAGGTGTCTGGAGATTTTGAGTTTCTTCCCAAGTCAAGCCTGGGGGGAGTGCGGGCTCCCGGGAATCCGTCCCTTTCATCCAGGTTACGGTGTTTGTGGGCTTACAGCTGCCCTGCTGTTCTCTTCTCGTCCTTTGCACTCCCCGTCCAGTAATATTAGTCTCTCTGTCTCTCTCTCTCTCTTTCTCTCTCTCTCTTTTCTTGGACAATCTAGCTAAAGGCTTGTCAGTGTCATTGATTCCACTACCCCACCCCCAAAGACAGCCTTTAGGGTAGCTGAGTCTCGCTACTGCTTTTCTATTTTTTATTTTATTTATCTGCACTCTAAGCTTTATTATTTCCTTCCATTTGCTGCCTTCGAGTTTAGTTTATTCTTTTTCTAGTTCCGCTAGGTGGAAGCTTAGCTTATTGATTTGAGATAGTTCTTCTCTCTTGATATAGCCATTTACAAATATATATATATATAATCATTTACAGCTATAACTCTCTCTCTGAGCGTTGGCTTCACTGCACCCAATAAGTTTTGGTGTGTTTGGATTTTTAAAAATTTTTATTTATTTTTTAAATGTTATTATTGATATATTTTTATTTATTTTTCTTAATTGTCACCTGAGGATATTTTCCCAGTGATTTTTAGGGAGAGTGGAAGAGAGAAGGAAAGACAGAGAGAAACACATCGATTGGTTGCCTCCTACAGGAGCCCAACCAGGGCCCGGGGAGGAGCTTGCAGCCGGGTACGTGCCATTGGTTGATCCTCCTATGTGACCTGACCAGGCATCAAACCCACAGCTTCGGTCTCATGCTCTAGCTCTAACCAACGGAGCTAGCAGCCAAGGCTGAATTGCTCCTTTCCTTTTTCTCTCCCATTCTCTATAAAAAATCAATGGAAAAATATCCTCAGTGAGGATATTTAAAATAATAACAATAATAGTAACAGTGGTCCCTAAACCCAAGTGAGAGCCTGGCCTCCGTGTCTGTGTAGCACACATACACCCTCAGCCGATCCCTCCCGGAGCCCTTCCCGAGGAGTCGAAAAATCTTTGCTTCCTTCCCCGGCCAGCCCTCTCTCCACTGCATCACCAGGATTGCTTCTTCAAACAAGACTCAACTGTATTGCATAATATTTACCTGTTTGCCAGGGGAAAAAACAAATGATCAAGATGAAAAACGACACTAAGTCACCCACAAGCCTGGTGCCTACACTTAGCTGCTATGGCCACAAGGCCGAGCACCCGGCCCCCCCCAGCCTTGATTTAGCTCCAGGGCCCTGAGCACGGCAGGCACGCTGCATGCGTTCTGCTGCATGCTTCCTGCTGCATGCGTTCTGCTGCATGCTTCCTGCTGCGTGCTTCCTGCTGCATGCGTCCTGCTGCGTGCGTCCTGCTGCATGCTTCCTGCTGCATGCGTTCTGCTGCATGCTTCCTGCTGCATGCATTCTGCTGCATGCTTCCTGCTGCATGCGTTCTGCTGCATGCGTTCTGCATGCGTTCTGCTGCATGCTTCCTGCTGCATGCGTTCTGCTGCATGCTTCCTGCTGCGTGCTTCCTGCTGCATGCGTTCTGCATGCGTTCTGCTGCGTGCGTCCTGCTGCATGCTTCCTGCTGCATGCGTTCTGCTGCATGTTTCATTTGTGATCCTCTGTGCTTCCCAGCCCCGGCGTGGCAGCCCCGTGGCCGCTGGTGCTTCGTCTTGCCCGCTGTTGTGCCTGCCGTGCCAGGAGGCAGGAGTGTAGGGCACCTCCCCCTCCGTCGCTAGGTCCGGAGTGAAGGAAGGAATGAATGTACAATCTTATGAATGAGAACTCACACCCCATCCCCTGCGACCATCCTCTGAGGCGGGTACTTGTTATCCCCATTTCACAGATGAGTAGGTTGAGATTCTGGCCGGCTCTCACCTGTCTTCCTGCCTCTGTGGCCACATTAATGCAGCGCAGCCCACTCTTCCACTCTGTGCCTTCAAGGACTTTACTGTTACTTTTGTGCAAATGACCTACTTTGGGGGCAGGAAAACCCCCATCCCCTCACTGGGGCCCTCCACACCTTTCTAAGACAACCACTTCATAACTCTGACTTGGGCCTCTGCTTCCTCAAACACACTCCTCCGCTCCCCTACCGAAACGCAGGCTCCTGGAATGGTATTTTTGCAGGTAAAACGTAAAACCCTATCTGGGTCCAAACCGTGGCTCCGGCGGGCTAGCGGTTTCACCTCACTGCGCCTCCCTTGTCCTCAGGGAAGTAGGTCTCATAATCCTACCTCAGAGAATTGTTTGGAAATGCAGTGGAACTGTGTATGTACAGCTCCTGACACAGTGCCCAGCACCCAGCAAGTGACCAGTAAGTGATTTATAATTAGAAACCTCTGCTTCCCAGAATCTCTGTAGCTTAGACTTTGCTCGGTGGGGGCAGAAACTCCTTTTTTTCTCTAGTTCTGAGAGCTGATCAGTCTCCTGGAGAAGGACTCACAATAACTAAACTTTTAAGAGACTGATGTATAACCTGTACATACAGTAACCTACCTGCTCTGGGCCTCCAGGGGCGGGCTGGATGAGGACTGCATGAGGGGTGAGGAGGCAGCTGAGGCCCTGGCCCTGTCCTAAGCGTGGGTTTAAGGCCAAGTGCCAGCTTTAAGGCCATGGCTCTCAGGCCCCCGGCAGGGTGCTGTGGGGGGAGCAGGGCAGCTGCCTTGCTGGCTGCACTGAGGTTTGCAAATGGCGGCTGGAAGGTGGGGCAGGTGGGCAGAAAAGAACATTCATTCATTCAGCAAATATTTCCTGAGCGCCCCAAGGTGCCAGACCTGCTGGCCCTGCGCAGACAGAGCCCGGCCCTCACGGAGCTGCCACTATGGAGGGGAGAAGCCAGTGAACAGGCCTTGTCAGTGAGAGCCCAAGGCAGAGCAGCAGCCAGGACCATGGGGGTCCCAGGCCCCACCTTTCCCACCAGCTTCCCCTCCCCCACCCCCTCCCTGAGCGGAGGATCAGGCCCTATTTTTGTCCCCTTTGACAGATGAGGAAACTGGGTTGGGGAGATTAAGTGGCCCAACCTCATGGTGTTGAAACTCCAAGAACTTGGGAAGGGAGAGACTAGTGGTTGGTGGGGACAGTCAGGGTCACCCAAGCACCTTCCTAAGGCAGCTCTGCTTCTCAAGGGGTCCCAGGAAGATGCCCCACACTGGGCCCAGGGAGGCACCCCACACTGGGCGCAGGGAGGCACCCCACACTGGGCCCAAGGAGGGGTGAGCCCTGGGCTAAGAGGCCCGAGGTAAGTGTCTTCACGTCGCTCTGACAGACGGCTCCCCAGACTTCTCCACCCGCAGGGAGGGTCACTGCACTAAGCCATCTGGGCCACACCTGAGCTGGCAAGCCGGACTGGTGGGCACGGGGAAGGGAGAGGTGGGACCTGGGTCCTCCCTTCAGAGCCAGGTCCCCCGGGATGCCCAGGTACCTGCTATGCTCCCGGGGGGACTCCTCTGGGCAGCAGAGGCCCAAGGAGGGTCACCAGCGTCCAGGGCATTCGGTCAGCAGCCTCGACAGCCTGGCTGGTCAGGGGCGGCTCTGCAAGGTCAAGACCAGGGGAGAGGCTCTTTGTTTTGGCCTCAGGGGGAAGGGAGGGGGGGTGTTTTTAAGTGATTAAGTGGACCATCCTGTTGGCCAGAGTGCCCAGGCCCCGGGCGTCCAAGAGAATGAGACCCCCCGATGGCAGGATGGGGACTAGGCCTTGGGGGTGAAACAGAAGTGGGGGTACCAAACCAGGGCTTGGAGAGGGACACAACCAGGACGGTGGTTCTGAGGAACCAGCCTGCAGACCCTCACCTTCCCGGACCTGTTCCCCCTGGAACCTAAAAAGGCAAAGGTCTTCCCCAGCCGGGCCTACTCTGCAGCCTCCGGGGCCGCGGGGGCAGTGGGAGGCTGGGACAGTTTGGTTTGGGCCTCTCCTGCACAGTTTCCCACATTCTGGTTCCGTGACCCAAAGCAAGTCATTTCACCTCCCAGAGCCCGGCTTCCGCCCCTGTAAGCCTGGGCAGACGGCCTGTTAGAGGGGGTGTGGGTGCCGGCTGGCTGGGCCTGCACTCCCCTCTCTGGCGCTCATCGCTCATCGTAAAGACGCATGCATTGGGGCAGTCGGTGCAGCGCTTGCGCAACCTCAGATACACCTGGTGACCCGGGGCTTGGGATGGGTCCAGCCCACGCTCGGAAACGCCACCTCGCAGTGGGCAGGGTCAGCGAGCACTGAGGAAGATGTGTTGTTTCTGACGTTTTTATGGGGGGGGTGTCTAATATACACAACGGGCAGCTACCTTAATTTATAGCTGGGTACCATGTACTTATGTATGCAGCCGAGTAATTGCCACCTAAAACAAGATCCGAAAACGTGTCCACCAGCTGATCTTTTCAAATTATGGGAAAGGGGCCCGGGTCCTTGTTTTTATCTTTGGAGTCTGGAATCTCAGGCTAGGGACCTCAGATTCCATGCCTGCCCTCACTGGGCAGGTGGGGAAACTGAGGCTGAGGGGGAGGTCTCCCGGCAGAGGCGGGAACATCTCTTACGCCTCGCCAGTTCGGGTACTTGGGCTCCCCACCCCACCCCAGGCGTGGTGTGCACGAAAGACGGGTGCGGTGAGTAGGGACAGGAGGTGGGCAGATGGGGGCGGAGCCGAGCGCAGCTCCTCCCCCGCGGGGCCGCCCCTGCGCGCGCCCGCCGCCCCGCCCTCGCCTCCCGTGCGCGCCCCCGCCGGGCTAATTAGCAGCGCGGTTTGTTTACAAACAAGGGCGCTCTGCAGGTGCGCGCCGCCCCGGCTGTGCGCGGCCGGGTTCCAGGGCGACCCCAAACCCCGAGCTCGGGGACCCCGGGTGCGTTGGGCGGCGGGCAGGCGGGCGATGGCCGCGCTCCCGCCATTTCCACACCACCCGGGGGCACCAGGAAATTCGCCCGAGGAGCTCATCCCCTGCACCGGAGGGAGGGCCGCCCGGGGTCCCCGCCCCGTCGCTGGGGTCGGAGGGTTGGGCGGGCGCCCCGCCCCAGCGCGCCCCCGGGGCCGCGTCCGCGGGGCGGGTGGCGGGCGGGGGCGCGCGGGGTGGGGCGCGGCGCCGGCGGAGACGGGACATGTAGTCCGCGCGCTGCCGCCTACCCTGGGCAGCCCGGGCGCGGTCCCGGCCGCGGACTACGACTCCCGCCAGGCTCCGCGGCGCAGCGCAAGAGCCCCGCTCGGCTCTGGCGCGTCTATTATGCTGCCGGGGCCGGCGAGCCAAAGAGGAGCCGGCCGCGCGGGCCGGGAGGGGACGGCCGCCGGAGCCGCCGAGGCCAAGTACGCCTTTCTCTTGCTTCCTTGCGCGCGCGGGGCGGCGGGCGGCAGCGGGCCGGGCGGGCCGGGCAGCGCGGCCCCTAGTCCCCGGCGCAGGCCGCCGGCGCGTCCGGGGAGCCGGGCGCCCCAGCCTCTGCCGCCGCCGCCTTTGTGCGCGGCCACGATGCAACAAAGCGCGGCGGCCGCCCGGGCCCCCTCTCCTCGCCCTCCGCCCGCTCCCTCCCCGCTGGCCGCGTCCCGGGCTCGGGGGCGTCGCCGCGGCCGGGGCGCGTAGCCTGGAGTTGGCACGACCCGCGCCAGCCGGCCTCCCGTGCGCCCAGCCTCACGGAAGGGATTTTTCCCCCCTTTCCTCTGCCCGCCATCTTTTGGAGGGGAAACCGGGGAGGACGCGGCGGGGAAGGTGCGCGGCGCGTCCCGGGCCGCGCCGTCCGCTCCGGCGCCACTTTCTTTGCGCGCTCCGCCCGCCACGGTTCCCCGCCGCCGCCGGGAGGCTCGCACTGGGGCCGTCGACGCGGCCAGGGCGAGGGGCGAGGCCAGGCCCGAGCCCGGCTCTGCGCGGCCGCCCAGAGTTAGAGGCCAGCGGGCGGCGTGGCTTAGGGCAGCGCCCTCCCAGAGTTAGGGGCCCAGCGCCGAGTTGGAGCTCCTTTGCAGGGTCGCAGCAGCCGGGCCGGGAGGAGACGCAGTTCCCGTTTTGAAATCAGCCTGAAAAGCGCTTAATCCGCGCGAGGGCGAGTTGGAGCGGGAGGAGCGGGCGCTGCTGCTTTCCCTCCTCGGGGTGGGCCTGTTACAAGCCCATCGGGGAGCAGTGCTCGCCCCAGACCTCCGATGTCCACATGTTCCGGTGAATAAAGCTGGGCCCTCCGGGAAGGCGATCCCCTCTCCACAGGTTGCTCCTGCGGGGGCAGGGCCGGGGGGAGGCCTTGGGAAACCTTTTTCTCGGGGCCAGGGGCAGTTTTGCAAAGATAAAAAGTGGGGGCACTGCACAGGGACCCCCTGGGCGGTCCCCTGGTTTATCTTGTGAGTTCTCTCCCTTGGGCCCGATCCCTGAGTGTCCTGTGACCCTTATTTTTGGCCAAAAGCTTTCTGTCCAGAATTTCTTAACGTGCCCCCACCCGGTCCCCGTGTTAACCGGGCTGTTGGCTGCGAGTTGGGGGTGCGTGTGTCCGTGGGCTAACTCCGGGCTGGAGAGGCCCCCCCGTCTCCAGGCCCTGCCCCTCCCCTGCTCCCCCTTTGCCCCTCCCCACCGAGGGCCGGGCGGAAGGTTCTTTATCCCTTACTCTTCCCTGAAAAGTGGGGCTCTGTTCCTGGGTTCACCGGGTGGCCTGAGGAGTGCCTGGAGCCTATGCGAGGTGTGGCATTCTTCTGGGCGAATTCTCCTTTTAAAGGCTTTTAAGGAGAATCCAGAGAAGGCCTGAGCCCCTGGGAGGAGGGGGGGGGGCGGGGGACATGAGCCCTGGGGAGTTAGGGACTCCTTCCCTGCCCTCCCCCGCAGCTCTGAATGCGGGCCTTTCATTTGCAAATAAAGGTCTGAGTTCGCCCTTTTCGGTCTTGAGGCCTTGATGTGCTGGTAGTTACAGATCCGGAGAGATTGGGCACGTACTGTGCCTGGACGGACGGGAGGTGGGGGGCATTTCTCTCTGACCTTTCTGGTAACTTGGGGGCCCCAGGCCTGGGCCCTGGGCGTCTGGAAACGCCTCCCACCAGCTCCTGGAGCTTAGAGGCAGCCCCGGCGGGGTCCAGGGAGGAGGGGGTCCTGGGGTGGACGGTAGGCACCTGGTGGTGGCGACGTTGTTTCCGGGAACTGGAGTCATTGCTGTTCTACAGCTCACGTGCGCCTGGGAAGTGAGCTTTGCATAAAGGGGTTTGTAAACACAGCTCCCGCCTTCCACTCGGCCAGCCTGCAGCGGGGCGGAAAGTGAAAGTGTGGGGGGGACCACCCCGCTCACCTCCTTCCACCCGCTTCCTACGGGCTGGCGAGTTGCCAGCCGACTGGCGAGCTGCGCGCCACTTCCTGGTTGTTGGGGGAGAGCGGGCATTCCCTCGGGGAACGGAGAGGGGGGGGGGGATCTAGAGTGGCGTTGACTAACAGGTCCCGCCTAGGTCCCCAGCAACGGGCCTGGCTGGCTTCCTGTCCACGGCTGGTGGGCCTTGGTGTCCTGCGGCCCTTACTTTTGGCCAAAAGCTTTCTGTGCAGAATTTCATAATGTGCCCCCCCCCCCTCCAGCACAGCTTTGGTGGGGAACTTGCCTGAGGCCGCTCTGCAGGTATCTTGGTTTGGGGGCCGTTCTAGCGCTTGGTTCAGTGGTTTGGGTGGCGGGTGGCCTGTCGGGAGCCGCGCTCCACCCGCGGGCAGGCCCGGATGCCCGGCGTCTGCGGGTAAGGTCTCCTGACAGCACCCTTTCTGGAAGGGAAGCCTAGCGATGGGTGGAGAGCAGGGCCCTGCAGGCTGCACCTGTGCCATCGGGGAGCTTGGGGGGTGGGGGCTGGCGACTCCGGTCCGCCTGGGTGCCCTCCACCCCGCCTGCCCCCTGCTTCAGGAGGTCAGCAGGTGTCTGGGTCAGGGGTACTGGCCACGGCCCAGGTGGGGACTGGCGCCTGGAGCTGCCTCGGTGTCTTGTGGTCACGAAGCCCTTGGACGCCTGCGCCCCTGCCGGCAGGGAAGCTCGGCCTCCTAAAGGCGGAGTCGGGTCAGGGTCCCTCGCAGGCAGGTGGGTTAGAGCAGGGACCACAGAACGGCCTTGGCTCTCAGCTCGGTGCCCTGGCCATGTGCCCCTTCTGCCAGCTTTTAGCTGTTGTATGAGAACCAGGTCTAATCTGCCCCCTTTCCCCCCTTTTTTGTTTTTGTGAATCCTCGCCCAAGGATGTTCTTATTGGTTTTTGGGAAGAGGGAGGCGGGGGGAGAGAGAGACAGATAGACAGCAGTGTGAGAGACATTGCATGGTTGCCCCCTGCACCGCCCTGACCCAGGATTGAACGTGCAGCCTCAGTACGTGCCCTCTAACCACTGAGCAACACCAGCCAGGGCCCAGTCTACCTCCTTTTTAGGGTCTTTCCAGCCTCGAGTTAGAGCCGGCCAGGAGCTGTTTTGGGGGAGCCCCCTCCCCCCTTGCCACAGCCCCTGCAGTGTGGGGACAGTCGTCGGGCCGGGTCAGTGAGGTGCTTGGGGAAGTGCTTGTCCAGCTCCGGGGAGTGTCCCCTGGGGCAGGGGTACGTCAGTGTCCCTTAGTCCGTGTTCTCCCACGTCACGGGAGCCGGGCGTGGTGGCCGGCGTGGCAGCATTTCCAGGGTGATGTTTAGGAGGTGATGGTGGGGCCAGAGTGGGGGCTCGCGAGTGTCTTGTCCTGAGGACGTTGGCGGGCACTCCTGGTGCCAGCCCAGTGCCGGGAGGGGAGCGGGGCGGCGAGCCGGGCTCTGCTGGCTGCGGACTCCAGATAAGGCAGGCCCCCCTCTGCCCTGTCATCCCAGCTGCCTCCAGGTTGACCCCCGCCATGTGTCGGTCTTAGGGGGGGAGACTCACATGACTGTGTCACTGTTGCCTGGGATGACGGGAGCCCCCTATCCACCCCCCTACTCCCGTGCAGTGCAGGCAGCTGAGGGCAGAAGGGGCCACACCTAATGGGCTGTAGTGAGCATCCCAGCCCTGGTGGCTGCGGCTTCGGTGGTGGGAGGGGTGCTGGCCTCTGGGAGCCCTTGGGTGGGGTTGTCAGTGGGGGTGGAGGGTGGGGCGGGGCTGTGCTGCTCTGTCCTGGGCTCCGGCTCTGACAGCCCCCCCGTGGACAGGAGGGCAGCGCACCTGTTGGGGGAAGGTGTGGACACCTGTTGAGGGAAGGTGTGGACACCTGTGGGGGGGGGGCTGAGTGCCTACCAGAGACCCTGCTTGACTGAGGGCTGCGCCATCCGAGGTTCCGCTGCGCCCGTCATGCTGTTGACCCTGCGAGGCAGCAGGAGTGAGGGGTGGGCAGGGGCCCTGCTCTCGCCGCATTGCCCATCTCCAGTGGAATGAGGGTCAGAGGCATCGGGCGGGGCGGGGCCGCTGCCCGGGGCCGAGGACAAAGCCTGGCAGAGGACCGGGACCCCGTGGGGACACCCCTTCTTCCGGCAGGTCTGCAACGCCCAGTGCCTCTCTCCAGCTCGGGGTTGCCGACACCTGCATTGGGCGGCGAGGGTGTCTGTCTGGGTGGCAGTCACGGGCCAGGCTGGGCCTGGGCTCCAGTGTGCACGTCACCTGAGCAGGTGGCCGGTGGCCGATGCCTTGGCCCCAAGTCTGCGATGAGGCCTGGAAGCTCAGGAGATGTCCGCCCCTCTCCCTCTGTGGTCCTGGGGGTCGGGTTTGGAGAGCAGGGCAGGCTGTGCGGGGACGGCTAGGCTTGGCGGGGGTAAGAGGTGTGAGGGGCCAGGGGCCTTGTTGGGGGCAGCCATGGCCTTCAGGCCCCGGTTGGTGCAGGTCCGGTGCTGGCAGCCCGGGTGCTAGTGGCTCAGTGCAGCACACGCTGGAGACGTGGGCTTGCTCCTGCCCCCTTCCTGTGACTGACAGGACCAGCGCCCGTGGGCAGCACCGGCACCAGGCGCACCTGGCCATACCTTTGTTCCAGCATTTTCCAGGGTCGGTGCAGCCTTGTGCCCACAGGGCCGGGCCCGCCTGGCCTCTAGGTGCTCTGCGGACGGCCTGGGCCAGGGAGGACGGTCCTTTCTTCCCTCCGGGCAGTGGGCGCTGGCCATGCCGTCCCCTCACCTGCAGGCCTTCCCCGTTGAGCCCCGTGAGGGGTTGCGGGGGCCAGTGGTGGCCTGATCTTGGGGAGGGGCCTGCAGGGGTGCCTGTGGGGCCGCTAGGCAGGTGTGATCTAAACCCAAGGGGCACAGGGGCCTGGGTCGGGGCACCTTGCAGTGGGCAGAGGCCCCTCGGGCACCGCGTGCAGGCACTGTTTCCTGCTGGGCATGGCGTGCTCCCTGAGTGGGAGGTGGCGCCCAGCAGGACTCAGTGGGGGGCGGGGGTTCCTCACCTGCCAGGCTGCCCTCCCCGGGCCCCACAGATGAGGCAGTTGGCTCTGTCTGTCACTGGCGCCGCCCTGCCCTCACGGATCCTGTTTCCCGAGGCTGAGGCCGAGGCTCCAGGGTGGCCTCTGGCCGCTGGTCGGAGTGCCTGGGAGGCTGGCCTGGCGCTTGGGGTCTGGGAGCCCGGGCCATACTCAGTGGCCCTCCCGGCTTCAGCTCCTGCCCCAGCAGGATGGTCAGGCTTCTGGGGGGCGGCAGTGGGGGTCGGTCAGGGGTGAGTTGCCTCGTTCAGGGCCTGGCTCTGCCCCTTCACCTCTGAGCTTCCACCTGGAAGATGGAGCTCACGTGACCCCCATCAGCTGGGCCAGGAGGGGGCACAAGGAGACGGGGCTGGAGTGATGCAGTGGGGAGCCTCCCTCCGGGGTACAGAGAGTGAGCCCCTCCCAGGAGCCTGTGCATCTGAGCGGGCGGGCGGGTGGGCGGGGAGACCCAGGTGAGCACAGCCCGCCCCTCGCCCCTCCCCGGGCCCTCCTCTGAGTTGGGTGCTCGCTCCCTGGCTCTCTTCCTACCTCCGCCTCCCCCTCCTGGCCATGGTCCCCAGTTCTCCCTCCCCGCAGGCCCTCAGGTGTCCCCTCGCTGGGAACCCCCTGAGGACCAGGCTCCTATGGAGGTGAAGCCGCTTCTGTCCCTCCCCCTCCCCCAGCCCCAGCCTCAGCCCAAGGAAGGGCTCCTGGCTCTGGGCTGGGCCAGCCTGGAGATGCCCCCTTGGCTCAGCCCCTGCCCACCTTCCAGGCCTCGTCCCCTCCACCTCCACCCCCGCCTGGCCTGGCATCGTGGCAGGAGGGCCAGTGCGGCTGCTGTCGCATTTTCTAGATTTTCTTAAAAATTGACTTTAGAGAGGGGGGAAGGTAGAGGGAGAAGGAGAAACGTAGATGAGAGAGAAACATCAATCGGCTGCTTTCCCCACCCACCACGCCCCCCGCCGGGGAGTGAACCTGCAGCCTAGGTGTGTGCCCTTGACCAGAAATGGAACCCGAGACCCCTGCGTGTGAGGGCCAACACTCTAATAACCACTGAACCACCCGCCAGGGCGCCTTGGTGGTGGCTCCAAGTTGCTGTGTCTCTGTCCGTTACTGGCTCAGTTCGGGTCTGAACCGGGGGGCAGGGGCATACTGATCTCGTTTCTTCCTGGGAGCCGCACTGGCCTCCCTGGTCTTGGAACGAGGCCCTGAGCCCCCACCCAGGGAGGGCGGCCGAGGGGACAGCTGCTCAGTGGGGTGGCGCGCCCTTGCTTTGCGCCACCAGGTGGGCTCTGTGGGGATCTGTCGGGCAGGCCCAGGGGTGCGGGTGTGGCCGGCCGGACTCCAGGGGTGTACGCGGTGCTGTGCCGAGCGCTTCCTCTTGGGGAACATGCCCTCCGTTTCCCCTTTAGGGACACTCGGGGCTGCGAGGCCGGTCCCCACGCCCGGGCAGCGCCCCCGCCCTTGGAGGAGGAGACCCCGCTCCGAGTCACCGGCCTCCTGACCGAGGTGCCGTGGGAGCCCCAACCCTGGCCAAACTGTGGTTGGTTTGTGTTTTGAGTATTTTTTTCAAAATAGAAATTCCTTCACACTTTTTTTTTTTGTAAGTATCTTTATTGATTTCGGGGGGGGGTGGGGAGGAGAGACATTCATCCATGATGAGAGAGAAAAATGGATCGGCTGCCTCCTGCACGCCCCCCACTGGGGATCGAGCCCACAACCCGGGCATGTGCCCCGACTGGGTATTGAACCCTGACCTCCTGGTTCATAGGTTGACACTCAACCGCTGAACCCCGCCGGCCGGGCCTTCGCACATTCTAAGAAGAAAACCTATTTGTTCAGAAATGAAGCAGAAAGAACGAAGGCATCCTCGGGGGCCGGCGTGCACTGTGGGCGTGGGGGCCGAGGGGACCCAGGTTCCCGCCGTCCCCCTGCCTCCCGGTGGGGATCCCCCAGTTGGCCGGTGGGTCCCCTTTGCTCTTGTCCACACCTGCGGCGCCGCTGTCCGGTCTAGAGGAGTGTCCAGGGGCCAGGCAAGGCCAGGCTTGCAGGAGAGCTGCCTGGAGGCCACCGGTCCTTGGGCCTGGCCGGGCTGGTGTGTGGCCGCACCCCGAGGCCCCCTGCCTGCCCGGACGCTGTGCTGCTCGGGGGTGCCCCCAGGTCGGGGATGCGTCCGTGGCTGTGGCCCGGGGCTGGCTTCCTGCTTGGCCGGAGCCGCGGTGGGAAGAGGGAGGGAGGCTGCGGGCCGCACCCGTCTGTCCTTGAGCTTGGAAGAGGCCGGTCTGCACCTGGGCCAGCAGCCTTGGACCCTCCTGAGGGCCCCGTGTCCCAAGGTCACTCTGGGCCCCCGGCTGTACCCTGCCCGTTTTCTGGCTCCCAGGGCCGTGTGGTAGGACTGGGTACCCATCTGATACCAGGGCTGACTGCACTGGGAGCCCAGAGCTGGGGTTGGCACCGGGACGCCTGGGGCTCTGGGACGTTTTGGGGAGGCCCTGGGGGCGGGGGGTTGTGCTGGAGCAGAGGGCCTGAAGGAGGGTGTGGTGAGAGGGCGTGGCCATTGCGTCCCTGCAGCCAGGACAGGAGAGGAGCCAGGGAGCACAGCGCCCTGCAGGCCAGGTGAGCGGTGTTTTCATGCAGAGGGTCTGAGTGAGGAGGGCCGACCCCCCGAGGTTCATGGTGATCCCAGCAAGAGGCGGGGGCGCTGAGACCGGAAGTGGTCACACTCTGGCCGAGTTCGGGTTTGCCCACCTGCTGGACCTGCTGGCACTGGGCACAGGGCAGCGAGGTGTCGATGACCCGGGCGCGTGCCAGGCTCGGGCTTTCTGTCTGGTGGTGAAGGTGCAGCCTCCTCACTGTTGGCACCAGCCGACACAGCTGACCTGCCCACTGAGCCACCCTGCAGACCGGGTCGCTGTCCCGGAGCTGTGAGGTGGAGGAATGCAGGCGCCACTCACTCCGGGAGGCCATGGAGGAGGGGAGCCGGGCTCCCCGGGTGGTTGGGAGGTTGGCGTGCGGGTGAGAAGTGCCTGGTGGATGGTGAGCCCTTTCCGCTCGGGGTGGCAGGGGCAGAGCGTAGGGTGCCAGCCAGTGTCTCGCAGTCAGCGCGGGGACAGCCTCAGCTGGCATGCCAGCAGTCGGGACGCAGACACACCACATGGCCCATTGCCGGCTACCAACAGGGTGCTCACCAGCTCCGGGTTCCACCGAGTGTCACAGCCTGGCCGCCATCACAAACCCACAGCCGTTCTCGCGGTTACGGTAGAACCTCGCTCACTCGAGGGTCTGCCTGGCAGGCTCGGCTCTGCGGGGCCATCGCTCTCTGCCTGTGGATCGACCGCTCCCTAACCCTTTAGGGCCTGTAGGATTGCCCGGCCCACTTCAGTGGAGTCAGCCGCGGCAGTGGGCAGTGAGCCGGGCCGGGTCCTTGGCCCCCACCTGGACGGCAGCCGCCTCCCTGCCCCTGCGCTGCCCAGGCGGCGCGTGCTCAGGTGGCCTTTTGCCACCGTGTCTCTCTGTGCCCTGCTTGAGGCCCTTGAGAGTGGTTCTGTGGCAGGTGAGGTTGGCGTGACCAGGGCCGTGGGCTTCGCCACGACGGTGCGGTGTGCGGGGAGCTGGTGGTGGCTGGGCGAGGCGGCAGGGCCTCGGGTGACCGCCTTCCTCTGCTGTCCCTTCTCCCCCAGGTGCTGCCTGGTCGGGCCTGGAAATGGGATGTCGCGCCTCCGCGGGGAGGAGGCGAGGGCCGCCCTGAGCCGCTGCTGTGACGGCCAGTGAGCACGCCCCCGGACGATGTCCACCACGGCGACGGCCGCCCCCGCGGGGATGCCGGTGGCCCCCGGCCCTGTGAACCCGCCCCCGCCCGAGGTCGCCAACCCCGCCAAGCCCGGCCGCAAGACCAACCAGCTGCAGTACATGCAGAACGTGGTGGTGAAGACGCTGTGGAAGCACCAGTTCGCCTGGCCCTTCTACCAGCCCGTGGACGCCATCAAGCTGAACCTGCCCGTGAGTCCGTCCACCCCGCCCCCGCCTGGCCCCGGCTTGAGGACCTGCTGCGCTCCCGGCCTTGGCACAGGTGGTGCCCGAGACGTGGCTGGTGCTGGTGCTGGTGAGCCAGGCATGGCCCGTGCCTCCAGCAGGGGGACAGCTCAGAGCCCTTAGTGGCCAAGGAGAAGAGGGGCTACTTGGGGTTCAGGGGAAGGGAGGGCGCTGCCCCAGTGCAGGGAGAACCCGTACCTTGTGGTGACAGGAGGGTCCAGGAGCGAGGCCCCCCCACCCCCGTGTGCGCTCTGCTGAGCCGCCGAGGGCAGTTGCTCAGAGTGGCCCAGGTGCTGACCCCATTGGCGCTGTGCTGACCCGGCGTCCGGTGGCTTTCCTCCTTGTACCCACGTAGAGGACCCTGTGTTTCAGGGGACGCCCTGGGTCAGCACTTGGTAGCTGGGTTCTGGGCCTGGCCCAGCCCTGCCCACCTGTGGGCCCTTGAGCGAGGTTTGGAATGTGGGCGGGGCTAGGCCCCCATCCCCAGCGAGACAGCTCCGTGCCTCAGCCCGTAGAACCCCGTCAGCCAGAGGTCCCGAGCCGGGGAGCGCTCACCCCAGACCGCACGCCCAGCTGCCCTTGGGGCCAGGCCTTGGCCAGCCCGTCCCCGGGGCAAAGACTTGGAATCTCGGGATGACGATGTTGAGTCCGTCAGTAACCCTCTGAAATCTCTCCCCTAGGATTATCATAAAATAATAAAAAACCCGATGGACATGGGGACTATCAAGAAGAGACTAGAAAACAATTACTATTGGAGTGCAAGCGAGTGTATGCAGGACTTCAACACCATGTTTACAAATTGTTACATTTATAACAAGGTGAGAAGACGCGTGCGGCGGGGGCCCCGAATGCCCCGCGAGCCGCCCACCAGCCGGGGGGCGGGGGGCACCTGGGCCGGCCCGGGCACTTTGCACACTCGGGCCCCGATCCCCACACGTGACCCCCACGCACTGGGGCCACGTCCCCGAGGGAGGGGGTGAGGCCTTCCAGAAGGAGGTGACACAGACCAAGTGCTTTATTTTTTTAAATATGTTTTTACTGATTTCAGAGGAAGGGAGAGGGGGAGAGAGGTAAAAACATCAGCGATGAGAGAGACTCCTTGGTCGGCTGCCTCCTGCTCACCCCTTACTGGGGATTGCGCTGCGACCTCCTGGTTCATAGGTTAGTGCAAAGTCACTAAGCCACACCTGCTGGGGGTTCTTAATTTTTTACAACAGTTTCCACATTAAAATTTATTCTTTTTACCTCCCTCCTGCCCCCCCCACAATTTCTTTACAAGTTTTACTTACTGGTCTCAGAGAGAGGAAGGGAGAGACGTGGATTTGTTGTTCCATTTATTTGGGCATTCATTGGTTGATTCTTGTATGTGCCTTGACCTGGCGGGGGAACTCGCCACCGTGGCGCATGGGAGCGAAGCTCTAACCCACTGGGCCGCCCGGCCAGGGCCTCTTAGCACAGCGGTCGCCAACCTTCCAGACCTCACGGACCTCGGGTCGGCGACCGCTGCCTCACGTTTCCAAGTAGATGTTTCTGAGCTCAGCCAGCGTGTCCTGCAGGCACGCGGCTCCTTCCCCGGCATGTAACCTCGGCTCTCCCGTGTCTTCAGCCCACAGATGACATAGTGCTAATGGCCCAAGCCTTAGAGAAAATTTTTCTGCAGAAAGTGGCCCAGATGCCCCAGGAGGAAGTTGAATTATTACCCCCCGCTCCGAAGGGCAAAGGCCGGAAACCGGCTGCAGGAGCCCAGAGTGCAGGTAACGATGCGGGTGGTCCTTCCGTCCCGGGGCCGGGCCCTCGGCCCCTCAGCTCCGCTCCCCGTCTGACGTCTGGGCAGTGGTGATGTGCACTCCAGGGCCCGGTCTCAGCCGTGGCCAAGGCCTGTCCGGAACACGGGGGCCTTGGTGGGGCCCGTCTGCCCTGGAGCATTCTGGGAGGAGTGGAGTCTTGCCACGTCCCCATGCTCCTCCCGGTTCTGGCTCCGAGGCCTCCTCTTCTGGAGTCCCTGCTGCCCCCTCGCCCCTCTGAGGACGTTGCCCCTTTAGCCTTGTGTTCTCTCTGACGGGAGGGACTATGTCACCTGTTGGGGAGCCCTACGGTCTCACCTGGTCCCGAAACCCGGCAGGGAGGTGCGTCCCGATGGAGCGGCGGCTGGAGGTGGCGGAGCCCTCGAGAGAGGCCGGGCGGGTCGCCAGCACTGCTGGCCGTGCCGGGTTGCAGGTGGGGACTGCGGGTGGTTTATTAGCTCCATGTGGGTCACTCCGACGGCTCCTGATGGAGTCGGGGTTCACCCCACTTCTCAGGCGCAGGCCTGGTCTTACCTGCCAGGCTGCGTGGCTTGTCCTGGCCAGAGGGGGAGGCCCTTACTTGTTGGGTGAGCACCCACGGAGGCGGCCAAGATGCAGGGCCTGTGTCTGGGGAGGCAGGGCTCCTCTGACATTGGGCCGGCTGAGGGGATGGCCCAGGAAGGTTCTGGAAGGACGGCGTTTGCCCCGCCTGCCCAGGAGCCTGGCCTGCTCAACCTCCTGTCCTGTCCTCAGGTTCGCAGCAAGTGGCGGCCGTGTCCTCTGTCTCCCCGGCGACCCCCTTTCAGAGCGTCCCCCCCACTGTCTCCCAGACGCCCGTCATTGCTGCCACCCCTGTGCCAACTATCACCGCAAACATCACGTCGGTCCCTGTCCCCCCAACTGCTGCCCCACCGCCTCCGGCGACGCCCATCATCCCCGTGGTCCCTCCCACACCACCCGTCATCAAGGTGAGCATCTGGGGTTCCTCAGGGTTCCCGGATTTGGGCAGGCGGGGACTCTGTGTGCGTGTCGGGCGTCTGGTGCATGTGACTTCTGGATGTTTCTCACCGGGCCTGTGAGGCAGACGAGGCGACCGAGGCTCGGGGACTGCAGGTCACATGGCTGGCGAGGGCAGGCTGCACTTGAACCCCAGCTTCTCTGCCCTGAAACCCGGGCCTTGGCGGTGCACGGCGCCAGGTGGGGAAGGCGTGGGAGAGGAGAGTGGGAGGGTCCCGGCCCAACCTGCCCCGCCCGGCGCACACTGGGATTTTCGGCCATCAGCGTGGGGAGGGCGATCGCCTCCCCCTGCATCGTGTGCCCCTTAGTGTGAGCACCTGCACCTTCATCTCCCCGCTCGCTCGCTTGTCTCCCCCCTCGCCTGGGAACCTTTCACGTGGGACTGCCCTGGCCGTCTGGGCTCGGCGCAGGTGCTCCGCCAGGTCGGGGCTGGCGGCTGCCGTCCCGCTCACTCCCAGCAGCCGCGCAGGCACTGACATGTGTCGTCTTCTCCGGTTTGACCCTCGCAGCGACCCTCTGGGGCAGGCAGTGTTCCCCCATCTTACAGATGAGGAAGCAGGCGCTCAGGGGGTTAATGACTCCCCGCAGGTAACGCTCCTCCGTGGCCCCCTGACCCCCCGGCCTTCACTGCCTGCACTTCTGGACGGCTCCCGGCCTGGCCACCACTGCCCGCCCGGCTGGTGTTGGAGCATGTCCTGTTTGCCATGGCCAGACCAGCCCCCTGGGCCCCTGCGCACGTGCTTGGCATCCCTGGGTGCCCGTCAGGAGTTTGTGGAGAGCCAGCTCGGGCCCCTGGCAGCCGGGGGTCAGGGGCTCGTCTGGGGCAGCGACCCTGGTGACTGTAGACAGCAGGCCTGTATGAGGCCGTCTGCCCAGGCGTGCGTGGCTGGTGGCTCGTGGCCTCTGCCTGAGCTGAGACGCGGGAGCCGGCTGAGTGGTTTCGGGGACACCGCGTCCCAGCTCGGGCACATGGCCGCGAGGCCCCAGGGCTGCTGTTGGGTCTAGAGAGACCTGGCATTAACATGCTCTCACCGGACACACCCACTCCAGCTCAGGGTGTTTCAGCATCAGGCCCAGGGTGGAGTCCAGACCCGCCCCTCAGCCCCTGCTGTCCCCGTCCCCACCCGCATGCCTTGCCCTCTCCTGCTCCAGACAGTTGGCCTGGAGGGCGTCGGTTTTGAGGTCCTTGTTGGAACGTTCCCTCTGTCTCTGTTGCCCCTGAGCCTGAGTCCTGCTTGGTGAGGATCCCGATGGCGGCCTCTCGGTCACGCCTGACCCGGAGCCCCTGGCGCAGCCGGCCCGGGTGCTGGTCAGGAGCGGGTGGATTGCATGCTGCCCCTCACGGCTCAGGTGTGCCAAGCCGCTGGGGCCTGGGGCGCAAAGGGAGAGGGCAGTTCGGGAAGGTCCCGAGTTCAGCCTCACCACTGCCAGCTGTGTGACCTTGGGCCGGCGACGCGGCCCTCTGAGCCTCCGTCCCCATTGTGGGGGCAGCTAGGAGGATGGACGCGGCCGAGCGGGCATGGCTTTGCCCGGTGCCTGGCTGGGAGTCGGTGCTCCAGAGCAGTTGCCAGGACTCAGGGTCTCAGCCGGCTTCGCCCTGGCGCTCACTGGTGGTTTTGCTGTCGCAGAAAAAGGGCGTGAAGCGGAAAGCAGACACGACCACGCCCACGACGTCCGCCATCACCGCCAGCCGGAGCGAGTCGCCCCCGCCGCTGTCGGACCCCAAGCAGGCCAAGGTGGTGGCCCGGCGGGAGAGTGGCGGCCGGCCCATCAAGCCGCCCCGGAAGGACCTGGAGGATGGCGAGGTGCCCCAGCACGCGGGCAAGAAGGGGCGGCTGTCGGAGCACCTGCGACACTGCGACAGCATCCTCAAGGAGCTGCTGTCTAAGAAGCACGCGGCCTACGCCTGGCCCTTCTACAAGCCCGTGGACGCCGAGGCACTGGAGCTGCACGACTACCACGACATCATCAAGCACCCGATGGACCTCAGCACCGTGAAGGTGCGGGCGCCAGGCGGGGGCGGCCTCGGCTGGGCATGCGGCTCCCTGGGCCGCCCGCAGCCCCCCCAGGGAGGGCGCTCTGCCCGGCGGCGCTGAGCTTGCAGCTCCCTGTCCTCCAGCCCCTTGATCCCCACTTCCTGTTTCCTTCACTTTCCTCTGTCCTGGTCCCACAGTGCTGCAGGTTTCTGTAACGGGGGTGGGGTGGGGGGTGGGGGGGGTAGGCGAGAAGGCCCTCCCAGTGGCCACGCCCTCACCAGACAGAAATGGGTCTGAGCTGACACCCAAGCCTGGCCCGCAGCTCCCGTGCGAGGCTTCCCGCCTGGGGCTCCTCTGGGCTCGGCTGGGAGTAGACGCGTGAGCAGGGGTGTCTGGCTGAGCCCGGGACACGGGGCAGTGCCCCTCACACCCCTTCGCCGTCTGTTACAGAAGAAGATGGACAGCCGCGAGTACCCGGACGCACAGGGCTTTGCGGCCGACATCCGGTTAATGTTCTCCAACTGTTACAAGTACAACCCGCCCGACCACGAGGTGGTGGCCATGGCCAGGAAGCTGCAGGTAACCCGGGCGCTCTCGGGGGCCGGGGGTGCGGTCCGCTGGGCGAGGCGGGGTCCGCAGCCCCGGGCGGGGTCCGCAGCCCCGGGCGGGGCCCTAGGGGAGACCCCGGAGTCTCAGGGCGTCCAGTGGGAGGCCCGGAGCCGTATCCATTGACGTGGTGGCCCAAGTGCTGGCCGGCCGCCACCTGCTTCCTGGCACTTGGTGCCAACAGCCCCCTCAGCCTCCCGGGAGCTACAGACTCGGGTGCGGGCAGCACGCAGGACATTCTGGCCGAGAGGGAGGGAGAGGGCCAGTGTCCGCTCCTGCAGCCGCGCTGACCGGAGGTCTGGCCAGTCTCTGCGCTGGGGGTGAGGCCTTGGGGCTGCGGTGGTGGACACTCTGAGGTGACGGCGGCCTGGACCGCCCGTGCTCCTGACAATAGTCGCCGACGGACGGACGGGCAGCACGTGCGAGGAAAGCGCTGTGGGAGGGCGGGCGGGCGGGCGTCCAGGACTCAGGCAGCCCCTGCTCTCTCGCAGGACGTGTTTGAAATGCGGTTTGCCAAGATGCCGGACGAGCCGGCAGAGGCGCCCGCGCTGCCGGCCCCCGCAGCCCCGGTGGTGAGCAAGGGCACGGAGAGCAGCCGCAGCAGCGAGGAGAGCTCCTCCGACTCGGCCAGCTCGGACTCGGAGGAGGAGCGGGCCACGCGGCTGGCGGAGCTGCAGGAGCAGGTGAGCCTCACGCCCTGCCAGCGGCCGCGGCGGGCCTCCCCCGCAGCGCCTGGGGGCAGGGACCAGGACGCGCTGCTCTGAGGCCCCGCAGTGCTCCGGAGCCTTGGTGGGCCCGGTGCCTCGCGCAGCCCGAGAGAGGCCTGGCGGGAAGGCTCTGGCAGCAGCCACGCGGGGTGCAGGCTCTCTCGGGAAGGAGGCTGCCCTGCCCTGGCCTCAAGGGCTCCTGCCTCACTCTCCGCATTTTCAAGTTGGGGCCAATGCTCCCCGCTGCTTGAGCTGTTCTGACGATGGACTGAGAAAAACGTGAATTGTTTCCCCGCATCAGGCAGCCAGCAGGTGCCTGACATCGGGGGTTCTGGCAGGGAGAGGAGCAGAGTGGGTGGGCCTCTGACTCTGACCTGAGCCTCCTTAGAGATGACACTGCCGGGAAGACGGCTGAGCGTGGCCTGCTCCCCGCCCCTCGTGCCCGGGGGCCGCCGGGATGAGAAGCACAGAGCACTTAGCACGCTGCCAGCACGCGTCGGCACCGGATCCTCCCACCCCTGGACCTGCTGTGAACACCGCCTTTGTGCAGCCGTTTCAGCCTCTGTCTGCCTCAACTAAACAATAAAAACGAATAAGAAAACCGTCAGCCACCATTTACCGAGTCCTTACTGTGCCCCTGCCCCAGGCTGCGTGTTTTATCACCAGGCTGGTCTTGCTGCTCTCTGCGCCGCCTGTGACCAGATGCCTTCTCCGCAGGTTACTTGAGGAAACTGAGGCCCGGCGATGGGCCAGCTGTCACGGGCAGTGGGGGCAGAGCCGTGGCTCCTGGGCCTGTGTGGCCCCTGGTGCAAGGTGGCCGGGTGTGCCCGGGGCCCGCTCAGCGCCTGCTCTTTTGCAGCTGAAGGCCGTGCACGAGCAGCTGGCCGCCCTGTCTCAGGCCCCTGTGAACAAGCCAAAGAGGAAGAAGGAGAAGAAGGAGAAGGAGAAGAGGAAAAAGGACAAGGACAAGGAGCGGCACAAGGCCAGGTCCGAGGACGAGAAGAAGGCCAAGGCCGCCCCTCCCTCCAAGCAGGCCCAGCAGAAGAAGCCTCCCACCAAGAAGGCCAACAGCACGACCGTGGCCAGCAGGTGGGCCCACCGTCGCCCTGGCCCCGGGACCTGGGCCTCGCGCCTTGGGGGCTGTGTGTGGCGGGAGGAGTGTGGGGTGTGGGGCTCAGCGTGGCCCCGTGGCTGCGAGCCCTGGTGCTCAGAGCCTAGGCCGTTACATGGATCGCAGGATGGGGCATTGGTGTCCTTGTTTTATATCCCCTCTATGCCCTCTTCCATCTTTTATCCCCCCCCCCCACCAGCACCACGAGACCGTTTATATATATATATCCTATATAATAAAAGCCTAATATGCAAATGGACCGAACGGTGGAACTACCGGTTGCTATGATGTGCACTGACCACCAGGGGGCAGACGTTCAATGCAGGAGCTGTCCCCAGCGTGCAGGCCCTAGGCTAGCCAAGGCAGGTGCCAGCAGGGGGCCCCCGATTGCCCCGCTGGTCACCCCACAGAGGGAGGTGACTGGCGGTGGTGGGGGCCAGGGCCAGTGAGCAGGCCCTCAATTGCCCCACCAGTCACCCGACAGGTTGGCCCTGATCACGAGCCAGGCCTAGGGACCCTAGCTGTGCACGAATTTCGTGCATGGGGCCACTAGTATGTATATATGTCTATTTTTGTGTATTTTTTTTATTGCTTTCAAAAGGAAGGGAGAGGGAGAGATAGAGATAGAAACATCCATGATGAGAGAGAATCATTGATTGGCTGCCTCCTGCACTCCCCCACTGAGGATCAAGCCTGCAACCTGGGCATGTGCCTTTGACTGGAATCCAACCTGGGACCCTTCAGTCCACAGGCTGACACTCTATCCACTGAGCCAACCAGCCAGGGCGAGACCTTTTCTCATAGAGTATTTAATGGTATACATTTCCATCTAAATGCTACCCCGCAAATTTAGGAAGTGTGTTTATTTTCCAAATGTTTGGGGATTTTTCTGGTTTAATTCCGTTAAGGTCAGTGATGAACACTTTTAAAGTTGTTAAGACTTGTTGTCTGGCCCAGTGTTGGTGAAGGTCCGTGTGCACTGGAGGAGAAAGTGTCTTCTCCGCTGCCGAGTGGCTGTCAGTCAGGGAAAAACAAACAACAGCCAACAGGCAGAAACCTGGTCAGGCCGACCCAGGTGGTTGTCGACTGGCTGGTCTCTGCTCCCGCTGACTTATTTGTTAGTTGCCAAGAGGAAGTAGCTGGATCCCCCAGCTCCAGCTCTGGCTTTCCCATGTTCCTGCATTTCTGTTGGATTCTGCTTCGCGTATTCGGAAGCGTGGCGGTCAGGCGCACATGCCTGCGGGACCGCGATGGCCCGTGGTCAGGTGGCCCTGTTGTCATCATGCAGCGTCCCTCTGTCTCTCTGTCTCCAGTGACGTTCCTTTTTGTGAAGTCTCCTTTGTCTGAAATTAACTCCGCTACTGTAGCTTTTCTCTGATCAGTGTTTGCATGGTCGATTTCCCCCTCCTCCTTTTTACTTTTAACCTACTTCTGTCTTTATATTTCAAATGTAAGTTGGGTCTTTTTTTTTTTTTTTTTTTTAATATATTTTTATTGATTTCAGAGAGAAAGGGAGGGGGAGAGGGAGAGAAACATCTATGATGAGAGACAATCATGGATAGGCTGCCCCCTGCATGCCCCCTACTGGGGATCGAGCCCGCAACCCCAGCATGTGCCCCCGACCGGAATCGAACCTGGGACCCTTCAGTTCGCAGGCTGACGCTCTATCCATTGAGCCACACCAGCCAGGGCAGATCTTGTTTCTTATACAACCTGCTCGTCCTTTTCTTTTCGTTGGTGTGTTTAGACTGTTTAATGTAACGGTTGGTGCCCTAGGGTCTCGGTTCACCGTGCATCATGCCCTATCCGTGCACTGTTCTTACTCCTCGTCCCCTTAGCTGCCTTCTCGTGGCGGATTTGGACGTAGGCAGAGGTCAGTGTTTGACCTGCTGAGTGGGAGATGCCTGTGGGGCTCTGAGTGAGGCCCTGGACCCAGCTAGCCGGGGGCAGCCTCAGGCAGCCAGCCTGGCTCCTCCGCTTGGGCCCCACCTTGGGCATGGGCATCTGTAAGAGCCCGGAGGGGACGGAGCCGGACGGAAGGGGGAGGGGCGGCCGAGGGGACACGCCGCTCTTTGCCTCCTGCCTCAGACAGCCGAAGAAGGGCGGCAAGCAGGCGTCGGCCTCCTACGACTCGGAGGAGGAGGAGGAGGGCCTGCCCATGAGCTACGACGAGAAGCGCCAGCTGAGCCTGGACATCAACCGGCTGCCGGGGGAGAAGCTGGGCCGCGTGGTGCACATCATCCAGTCGAGGGAGCCCTCGCTCCGGGACTCCAACCCCGACGAGATCGAGATCGACTTCGAGACCCTGAAGCCCACCACGCTGCGGGAGCTGGAGCGATACGTCAAGTCGTGTTTACAGAAGAAGCAGAGGAAGCCGCTCTGTAAGTTGGGAGCCTGGCCTCGCGGCACCCCGATCCCCTCCTCTGCGGTCCAGGTGGAGCGCCAGGCGGTCCCTCGCCCTCAGCCCCTGGCCCGGCTGTGCTCGGCTGGGGACAGAGGTCCTGTCCCTCTCCCGCCCCCACCCCGCCCGGCTCAGCTTCGGCTTCTCCCACAGCCGCCAGCGGGAAGAAGCAGGCGGCCAAGTCGAAGGAGGAGTTAGCTCAGGAAAAGAAGAAGGAGCTGGAGAAGCGGCTGCAGGACGTCAGCGGGCAGCTGAGCAGGAAGCCCACCAAGAAAGGTACCAGCCCGTGGCGGCCGGGGGCGGGGGGGGGGGGGGACTGGGCGGGCGTGGCCGCAGACCCGGCTTGAGTTGGTGGCTCCACCACGTCACGAGGCCCGATTTCCTAGCTGGGAGCTGCCGCCCAGCGCCCGCCCCGCTCAGGGCTGGAGACCCCCTTGGCTCACCCTGGGGAGGGCAGAGCCGTGCTCCTGCGCCTGCCTGCACCCCTGACTGATGGGCGGCATCTCTGTGTCGGCAGGTGGGGGTGCTCAGCCCACCCACACCCCATCAGCTCCTCGTCTCTGGGGTGTTGGATGGTCGTATTGCTGTATGTGTTTGTTCATTTTTCCTAAGTAACTTCTAAGGGATGGTAGTACAGATGTGCCCCATCTACGCTGTGTTCACTCCCACCCTTCCTACGCCAGACGGTGGGCTTTTCTCAGCCAGTTGTCCAGTCTCCAACGCCACCTGGATACCCAGGAATTCAGTCCATTCTGACCCTGTCCTCAGAGTCAGTTCAGACCCGCAGGGCGGGGCTCGGCCCACAAGAGCGCCCGCCTCGCACTCCAGGTGCGGGTCCTGGCCTCCCGCAGCGCTGACCCACCTGCTGGCTGCATCCGGGGGTTCCCGAGCCCCCCTCCTCCACTCGGTCACGTGCTGCACGGCTCACGGAACTCAGGCGAGCGCGTTACCTCCTCTCAGGGCCGTGATACAGGGTGTGACCCAGGAGTGACAGCCAGGGCTGGCGACCGGGAGCTGCCTCGCCGTCTCGGACGGCCACCCTCCCGGCTCCATGTGCTTCTACCCACCCCCCCCCACCATGGGATGGGGCTCCAAGTTCCCGCCTCCTACATGGCTTGGTCCTCCTGGTGACCAGCCCCATCCTGTGGCAATCTGGGGGCCCCAGCCAGACACTCATTAGTATAAACTCGGGGGTGACCCAAAGGATCTTATAAATAAGACATTCTTACCCTCCGGCGTTCAGGGGTCTCAGGATAGACCCACAGACGTCTCATGACCCGCAGCCTCATTAGCGCTCCCTCCTCTTCCACAGACACGTGTACACGCTCATCACGTGACCGGGCCGAGGCGTGGGTGGGTCGTGGCGTGTGATGGGTGTGAAACTGGATGTGCTGCAAACGCCGCGTGGGTGACGGCGTGGTGGAGCGCGAGGGGGGGAGTGGGGCGATCCAGGGGCGCGGGAACAACCTCTCACCCACTGCGTCTCCCCCAGAGAAATCGGGTGCCGCGCTCTCCGGAGGGCCCTCCCGGCTCAGCAGCAGCAGCTCCTCGGAGTCGGCGAGCAGCAGCTCCAGCGGGTCCAGCTCAGACAGCAGCGACTCGGAGTGAGGCGGCCGGGCCTGGCCACTCAGCTCGCGGCCACCGCCCGCGGCCACGCCGACCTCCGCAGTGCCCCCTCCTACAGTCAATATACTCCTTCCGTTCACGCTGTGCAGGTCTCTCTGTCACCCAGTGTCCGGCCTCCGCCCTTGTCGCTTTCCTAGGTCAGAGGTCGTGGGTCCCGGACTACGAGACGGTGCGCGTCCGCATCACGTCTTTTCTTTGCCACTGAGTCCGAGGGCTCGGAGATGACAGCTGCAGACGCTGACCTGGTGGCCGCGTCCCTCCCTGCAAAGCCCTGTCCCAGGCCCGCGCCGGTCCGGGAACCACCTCCACACAGTGTCTCCAAGGCGGTTCTGTTTGGAAGCTGTTGGCTTCGTCCCTTCCCCCCTGGTGTCTGAGGGCCGCCGCCTCCTGCAGGCGCCGAGGGCGGTTGGCCCGCGTGGGAAGTGGTGCTGGGCCAGGCGGGGTTCCTCGTGGCTCCGACCGAGCTTTGCGGGGGATGGCGGTGGGGGGACGGCCATGGGCGTGCGTGGAAGGGGCTGTGGAGGTTTTCTGACCTTTGCGATGCCAGGAGCTCCCGGGTGTGGGTACAGAGGCTGCGTGTGCAGGTTTCATACACTGAAACTTTTACCTCAACTTAAAAAAAAAAAAGAAAAGATAAAAAAAAGGAGACTTTTTTGTAAGATTCAGCAATTTTCTACGAAAGTCCCCCCCCCATGTGTGTCCCCACCTCATCAGCGCTGCCGCGGCCGCACACTCCAGAACCGTCGTCCCACTCATGTATATATGAATACTTTATTTATTATCACCATTGGTCATTTTTTTAAAAAATAGAAAAGAAAAACAGAAAAGAAATGCATTAAAAAAAACAAACAGCAGAGATGCAGGCCTCCTGGCCTGCGGAGCCCAGGCGCTCCAGGTGCTAGTCCCTGCGGTGCTCCGGGCCCGCCCGCCCGACGGTGGGGCCGCGCCCTGTGTGTGTGACGTCAGAGACGCGCCCGGCGCCCCCGCTGCAGCTCGCCCGTCCCCTCGGCTTGTGTAGTCGTTTTGTACTCTCCTGGTCTCCCTCGGACTGTTTTAAAAGAACCTGGTTTAGGGAACCCCAGCTATATAATATAAACTTTGTAATCTGAGAGGGGGAAAATGTATAGTAAATCTAAGTCTTGATTTTTAACTTTCTATTGTAAAGAAAAGAATAATAATATACAGAGTTTAACAGAAGGTTATGTTCTGGTTTTGTGTTGCCCGGAGGCTCCCGGACGGCCTTTGAGCGCAGGGATGCCCGCACCGCCGGCCTGGGTTCCGAGCGCCATGGCTCCGGCCAGGAATGCACGCTCGGCCACCCAGCCCTAGATGCGGGCCCCTCACCTCCAGGCCTCCTGGGGAGGCACTGCGACCCCGCTGCCCCATGCAGTCTTCCAGTTGCTCTCGGTGGGGTCAAAGAGCCTCTGGCTCCAGGAGGGCCCCCTGCTCAAGCCTTTTCCATTCAGCAGAAATGGCTGAGACGGGCGTCTCCCAGGCAGCCCCGGGGGCGCTTCCCGTGTGGGTGGGGAGGTGCAGCCGTGGTGTGGTCTGTGCCGGTGCCGGTGGGGCTGGTCAGCAGTGCCCGAACAGGTGGCAACTGTAAGAACCGTGGCACGGTCCCGCCTGCGCCAGCCCTCCTGGCCGTGGCTCCGAGCTCCACTGAGAGCGTGGGGGGTGGAGTTCCATTTCCCTGACTCCTGGGGACTCCGACACTTGGTGAGTTCTGGGCCAGCTTGTTAAACTTTTAAGTTTTGTTTATAGGAAATATATAAGTGGGTTTTAAAACTTGCCATTTTTAAAGTTTCCCTAGTTTTTCGAAGTGTTTTCTAAACAGGCCTTTGGTGGCATATTTAACCTACGACTAAGGAACCAGTGCCCGACGGGCGAGCAGGGTCTCACGTGATGCCTGGGGGCTCCCGTGGAGCGCCAGCCCCACACGGGGGTGGGGAGCGAACGGTCACCCGTGGGAGCCGCTAGCGGGAGAAGCGCCTGGCCCCAGAGTTGAGCGCGGAGGAAGCCGTCTGGGCGAGACAGCGGGTTCTCGGGCCTCCCCGGGCGCTGTCCCTGCTGAGGCGCGTGGCTCGTCGGTGCTGCAGTCCCTGCGGCTCTCTGTCCAGACTGCACAGCGGTGTCTCTCCTGTCTGGGCCCCTCCAGTCTCAGCTCACCTGCGGGTGTTGGTCATGCCCCTCTGTGCTGGGGAGGCTGCAGTTTGGGGGGGGCCTGCGTGCGTGGCCTGAGTCTGTCTAAGGGGAAGGACCTGCGTGTTAAGCTGGTCGGCCACACGGAGGGAATGGCTTTGCAAACACCCTCGTGATTGACCTCGAGGGCCAAGGGCAGGCTGCACGCGTCCTGGGGCAGGATGTCGCCCTGCTCGCCACACACTGTAAGATACGTCGCCTTTGCGTTTGGGTTTGTTCTTTTGCGGATTCACGTCTTTTACAGTTGTTTGGGGAAAGCGGCCCCCGTGTGACGCTTCCCGGCGTTTTCCTTTTTATATTTAAAACGTTGCTTTTCTGTATGATGTGCATGCGAGTTTACCGTACCTTTTCTTAAACTTTTTAGTGCCGTTCCTAGTATATTCCTGTAAATGTCAGTTACTGAAAACGAGTCCATTGTACGTAGTTTTAGCTTGTTTGCTGCAATGCTGGCCTCCACACACAGAATAAAATGGTAGCAAGTGCTCCGATGTTTCTGGTAATCATGGACCCTTCTCCTGGGGTGTTTGCTTTGTTTTCATAATAAAAGCAAAAAAATAAAAATAAAAAAGGAGGTGCCGCGTGTGCCTTTTCCTGAGCGGCTGGTGGCTCCGCTCTCCGGACGGCGGGGGTGGTCGGGGCGGGAGCACTCCCCCCAGTGCGCCCTGGCCTGGAGCTCTTGGTGGGAATAGCCAAAGCTGCGCCCCTAACTCCACCCCTTAGCCTGCAATGAGGCACCCAGTTCAGGGGCCTCTGGAATGCCTGCCCCCTAGAGTGCGTGTTCCCCCACCTTCCAGTTCTTGCTCCTGCGCCTCTGTCTGCACTCGGGGTTCCTGAGGTTCCCAGGACTTCAGGTGCAGGCCCAGCAGACATTCCCCCGAAACCACGCCAGACCAGATGGGTTCACACGCCTGAGGCTCCCGCTCGGCCCAGCGGGGAATGAAGGAGGCATCCTGACACCACTGCGAACCTGGCCAACCCGGGAAAAGGTTCTTGGCCCAAGGCCCGGCCCCGTGACACCCCCCTCCATCCCCCTCCCAGGCTGCGCTGGCGGGTGCCCTGCCTGTTCCCACCCACACTCACCTGTCCAGACCTCCTCCAGCCCCTCCCCGAGGACGGGCGGCCGTGTCCCCGGCTCCCCTCAGGCCAGCAGCTGTGCCCGCGTGCCCCATTGCACGGTCACCTGCACACCGACCCGTGCAGACCCGCCATGGCCAGCGGACCCCCAGGTGCTGCCTCCATGCCCGGTGCTAACCCTGCCACCACCCAGTCTTAGGGCTGTGGGCGCAGGAGGGACAGGCTTCCCTCCAGCTCCAGCGCTGACTGAGGCAGCAGGTGGCCGAGAACCGTCAGCAGGGACCAGGGCTTGACGGGAGCGCCTGGGGAAGCGGTGTGACCCCACCGTGGTGCTTCCGTGTCGGCCAACCACCTCACCCCGGAAGGCGCAGGGCATGCGGTGTGCACGGTGACAGCAAGACAGTGCCCGCCCCCGGGGGCTCCCCCACCCACCGTCGGGGGCACCATGTAAAGACCCGTCTGTGCAGCTGAGCAAGAAGGAAAATCCAAAACGGGGCGCACGGAGCGGGCTGCTGCCTGGAGGTGATGGCGGGATGGCATGACCGCGGGGCGGCACCTGTGCATCTCTGGGGGCGGTGGGGGGGGAGGGGGCAGAGAGGTGCTGTGGCTTCGCTTTCAGGTTTCTGTGCTGGGGGTTTAGCAATCGTTAGCCACTAAGAACAGAAAGCCAAGGAACACGTTACGAACCAACATAAAAACGGGAGCGAGAGGAGAGCCCTAAGGAGTATTTATTTAGAAAAGGTCAATCCCTTCGCCGGGGTTCTTCCACGTGCGCACAGCCACGCGGGCTTGATCACAGCAGCTGCGGGACGGTGAGGACTCCAGGCGCTGCAGACGGGGGCGTGGGGGGGGGGGGCAGCCTTGGCCCGGCTCAGACGCTGTCCGTCCAGAACCTGCCTCCCAGCCCCGCAGTAAGGAACTGGTGGGAAATGGAAAGGCGCTTTTGGTCTCCTCACTGTGTACGGGACGCCCTGGCCTGCCGTCCTCGGGTGTTCGGAAGTGAGTGCATTGTACCGACCATTTCGGTGACCGGATTCAAAACGCAGCTGCGTTACACACTGGTCCTGCAGGTAGATTTCCCACCAGGCGATGCCTGCTCCTCACCCTTTCCTAGATCATTCTTCCCCACACAGAAGTGGACGTTGAAAGTAACCTACTACCGCCTGGCCGGCCTGGCTCCGTGGTTGAGCGTCGACCTATGAACCAGGAGGTTGCGGTTCGATTCCTGGTCAGGGCACAGGCCCGGGTTGTGAGCTTGATCCCCAGCAGTGGATGTGCCGGAGGCAGCCGAGCAATGATTCTATTTTTTTAAAATATATTTTATTGATTTTTTACAGAGAGGAAGGGAGAGAGATAGAAAGTTAGAAACATCGATGAGAGAGAAACATCGATCAGCCGCCTCCTGCACATCTCCCGCTGGGGATGTGCCCACAACCCAGGTACATGCCCTTGACTGGAATCGAACCCGGGACCTTTCAGTCCACAGGCTGACGCTCTATCCACTGAGCCCAACCGGTTTCGGCTCTCTCATTATTGATGTTCCATCTCTCCCTCCCTCTCTCTTCCTCTCTGAAATCAATAAAAACATATTTTTAAAAAGCAACCGACTACCCGAAGCTAATATAACACTGAATGTCAACGGTAATTAAAATGAAAACAAATACAGGCTCCCACGCCTGAAAAGGTTGTTCGTAAGCAGGGTGCCCTCTCAGTTGGTTTCTCTAACATGAAAAGCACACCTAGTGGGGTGCCCGGGCCTGCTGTGTCCGCGGCACCCGGACAGCTGGAGGCCAGCTGCCCAGCCGCCCCGACACTGTGCCCAGCAGCTCGGAACTTGGGGTCACAGGTTCTTGCACCGTAGCTGGGCCCTCGTGTTCACCACTCAGCCTCCCCACGAGGCCTGGGAACCCACAGGCAGCTGCCGGCACGGGGAGTCACATCACTGAGCAAAACCTGGACTGGCCCGTGTCCCGGGAGACCCCCAGCTTGCTCCGGTCTCGGACCAAGATGGCCTCGTTCCCATACTGTGAGTACCACATGCTGCGGCTCCTGCTCAGGTAGGTCCCGGGCGGCACTGATTCCAGCTTCCGCTGCTGCTGCTGCCAGATGAGCAGGGAGGTGTCCCGGTACCGCCGCCGGGCGTGGCCTTCGGACAGGGCTTTCTCCGCCAGCGGGACTCGGCCACTCATCCCGGGCCAGTGACCCCCCCACCCCGTGCTGGCTCCCGAGCTGTGGCCTGGGGCCGATCCTCACGGCTGCACTGGCCGCTCCGATGCACACCCTTTCCAGCAGCCGGGTCTGCGGGTTGGCCCCTTGTTTAATTCGAAGGTTGAGACGAGGGTCCGGGCAGCTGGTGGGCGGCACCCTTGCGAGGGCGGTGTTGCGGGGACACAGGAGAGGAGCCGCTGAGCATTCTGAAGACACCTCAGAACCTTCCGGGAGACGACAAGTGGGTAAGCGTGTCTCCCGGGTGACAGCTGTGTGCACTGTATTGGGGGTGGCGTTGACCAGGAGGAGGCGCCTACCTCGAGGGGTGTGGGGGGGATTTGTCAAGTGTCTGCTGTGATTCTGACACCAGGGCTTGGGCCGCTTAACTTGAAAAGAGGAACCCACTGGAAAGGCACTGTGCAGCTAGACAGAAGTCCATGGCGGCGCCCATGGCCGCATGCCCCCACGGGAGCCTGGGGAGGCTCAGCGCAGCGGGGGACCTGGAGCGCCTCTGGGTGTGGGGCCAGCTCCGCCCGGTGCTCCTTGTCGGGCTAGTCTGCGGCGCTTCCCCCAGGTGGTCCTGCAGGAGATGAGCACACTGTCAGGCGCGGGGGGCCGTGGCAGGGTTTATGACCCAGAATCTGAACCCTGGGTCAGCGTTAAACCAGCTGCCCACGTGGTTCCCCACTTCAGTCGCCCTGGGAAGACCTAACCCTTGTCCTCTTACTAGCTAAGGGGTGGGGTGTCCTGGCAAACTGCTTACTGGAGCGCTCGCGTCTGTGTCAGTGAAGCAAGTCTAAGACCCCAAAAAGGCGCAGGACCCCGGGCCTGCCCCAGGCCAGCCGGACCTGGGGGGTGGGGGTTACCTGGGCTGCAGGCTGAGGGCCGCCTGGCACTCGCCCAGCACCAGCGCCTTCTTTCTGCTCCAGGCATCCGGAGGCCCCTGGAAAGAAACCTGATGTCAGCGGGAACCCAGACTGGGAAGCGTCCCCCACCCCCGCCAGCCCCTCAGATGCTTGCCCAGCCACGCAGCTTCATTTCTCCTTCTGTATGGCCCATGCCCAGGCCCTGCTCACATGGGCTGCTGCTGAGTCCCCTCTCTCCCCCCTGCCTGTGCCCCGGACCCCCCATGGCACATCCTCATCCTCTTCCCAGCACCCTGGGTCCCCCTCGCCCTGCCTGCGCCCCTGACCCCCCACGGCACATCCCCATCCCATCCCCAGCACCCTGGGTCCCCCTCGCCCTGCCTGCGCCCCGGACCCCCCATGGCACATCCCCATCCCATCCCCAGCACCCTGGGTCCCCCTCGCCCTGCCTGCGCCCCGGACCCCCCATGGCACATCCCCATCCCATCCCCAGCACCCTGGGTCCCCCTCGCCCTGCCTGCG